>CM014271.1:4120615-4141339 GCA_004135705.1 Alloteropsis semialata | reverse complement strand
CTATACATCATCTACTAACAAGAACAAGAATGTACAGAGAGGGTTAGGGTTACAACCATCCGCGGTGGTGGCGGGATTGGCGGCGGCGTTGGCCATGGCGATGGCGGCGTCGTCGTAGCAGGAAGAAGAGGGCGTCGGTGGTGCTTCCCGCCGCTGCTGCGCAACTCCGATCGGTGGAGAACTAGGGTTTGTCGGGGTGGGGATTGTGGCTGCGGCGAACCTCGTGTCGTGTGCCTGCCAGCCCCCACCCCTCTTAATATAGCGCAGTGCGACGGGGGCCCACTAACCATTAGGGTTAGGCGCCCCCGATCAGGGCGCGATTAAGGGGTTAATGGGCTGCCGTTGGGCCCCCACTTGAGATCAATCTAACACATTGCTCTTTCGATCGCCTGAGCCTGTGCATATAATAGCACATCGAATAGTTTGTGGCCGGCCGGAGAGGACGATGGCGATGTGCCGGGGCCGGAGACGGTTGGGCCGATGCTAACTGGGGTGTGCTCTAAACACCTCCTTTCGGGGCGGTTCACGAGATCTACAAGCCAAGAACCCCGTCGTGTCAACTCATCAGCTTGTGAGGAACCAGCGACAAAGGGGTACGGCTAAAAGGATTTGCATCCGAACGTCGCCGTGTAGAGAAAATGGACCCTTTGATCCGTATCATATTTGCACGAGAATGTGAGCAAGTCCATATCTCCCATTGATTTTGGAATGGCTGCACAACCTTTCTTAGTTGCTTACAATTTTTCGTTTTTTTTCTTGAAATATCTCTCTAAATTTTATTATCTTTTTTACAAATATATATAACCAGTAGGGGTTAAACCCTGTTGTTGCATCAAACAAAAAGTTCCTAGTGGGAGGAGGGCCAAGAAGATGTTCTATATGTTCAAGACCTAACACATAATCCAACGTTTAAGTCGGCTTAGGTCTTATTTGGATCCATCAGTGCTAATAGTTACTATAACAACTACCCCGTCCGTTTATTTTTATAAGGCATATATGACTTGGCACGGTCTTCTAAATTACACTTTGACCATGCATTAATCTTATATTATATTTTTTTATGGTTATAAACTTATGACCATTGTAGAGTATATTTGATTATGAATCCAACCATATAAAGTTTACAATATAAAAATAAAAAGATATTAGCTAAATTATTGGTCAAAGATTGTAAAATTTGAATTTTGATATGCGTGTACGCCTTATAAATAAAAACCGAGGGAGTAATCAGTAGGTGGAGATCTGAATAGACCTACTACTAAATATGCTAATTATTAGTATCTCACCCTCCTAACAGTCCTTTTAACTAGTCAAATGGTGTTAATAGGTGCTAATAGTTCAAAACTAGCTATCTTAGAGCATTTCCAGCAATTCCACATTTCCCAATTCAGCTAACATATTGGTAGAGTCATTGCGAAAATAGTGTTATAGCAGATCCCTTTTAAGTTTTAACTAGTCACAGCTCGTTACATATATATTAATTGTTTTACAAAATACCAGTACAAAAGCAGATGCTCACACACACATGTACACTCACAAATGGTAGATTATCTTTAATGTGTTCATTACATTGCATGACAAAATGTCAGAGACAAGTGCAGACTCTATTATTGAACTTGCTTCCTTTGTTTTCTTTTCTGTCCATGTTTTAGGTTTGCATATGTACTGAGGGCAAAAAAAAAAAAACATTGCACAAAGTACTCTTACTGCCACAAAATTTTGAAAATTATTATCAGTGTCCATAATGTTTTAATTTGGAAACATGAATTCTCATTTACAGTTTTTTCTTGAACGGGGTTTTATTTCGAGGGCTTGGTTTTCGATTTGAGGTGTGAATGCCATGTCTTAGTTTTAGGGTCTGGCTTTTGACATTAGACCCACATATAGATCTAGGGACGCTAATCTTCATGAAGAGCTGGCTCTTATATCATAGGTTCCATAAAATTTTAGTTAATTTCAATAAAATTTTAAGGTGTTAACACGAGATTTTAATTTTAGAATTCGGCTTTTGACATGAGGTCTAGATGTTGATCTAGTTACGCTAATTTATATTAAGAAGCTGATTATCATTTCGAGTAATCTTCAACACATTCCAACAAAGGTTGTTGTAAACCCACATTATCGTATACAAATCAATACATGGGCCATGTTTAATTTCATAAGTTTTCCCTATTCATCCCGTCACATCAAATATTAGGATACTAATTAAGAGTATTAAACGTGAATTAATGATGGATTAATTAGGCTTCATAGATTCGTCTCGCGATTTTCCGTCCATCCGTGTAATTAGTTTTATAATTAGATCATGTTTAGCCCTCCTAATCTTTGATTTAGTTTTGCTACAGTAAATTTGCTAAACTTATCTTGCTGAATTAAACAGGGCCATGTATAACAATATCAATAAATGTATAACAATGTCAATTCATAAATTTACAACAACTCGAATTCTTTTTGTAATAAGTAAAGAAATTGTAGATTGGTTTCATTTATTCCAAACTCGAATAATTATTCCCGTCACGAAGGCGCAGGTCCAATATTACGTCGTCCAGCGTCGTCCGGACATGATGGGCGGCGTGGCGAACGGGCCATCGAGCATCCCGCGTGCCATGATCTTGTTCACCGCCTCGGTGTTGTGGAAGCCGTCCCAGGACACATACCTGGACGGGTCCGGGCACAGCAGGTAGCCTGGCTCGCCGCAGGTCAAGTCGGCGTTGTGCGGGCCGCTGCCCCCGCAGCACGCGTCCAGCGCCGTGGCCACGTCGAACCTGCTCCTCGCCGGCGAGGCGAGGATGCTGAGGATCTCGCCGTAGTAGTCGACGTAGACGATGGAGACGTCCGGGTGGGCGCGGCGGAGCGAGGCGAGCCTCGCCTTGAGGAGGGCGTTGTGGTGCGCCGCGAGGCCGTTGAGGCTGCGGAGGCAGCCGGTGCCCGGGTCGTAGTCGTCGCCGGAGCTGCTGCCGTGGAAGACGTAAAGGTAGTGGGGGACGCAGCCGAGAGGGACGAGGCCCGGCACGTACACCGTCTTGGCGCCGAGCTGGACGAGGGCCTCCAGGGATAGTCCGATGAACCGGATGACGTGGGGCACCAGCAGGGAGTGGGCGAAATCCAGGGTCCTGTTCTGCAGGAAGGGTTGGTAGTAGTCGTTGACGCCGATCTGGCCGACCAGGAACAGCGAGCTCGCCATGATCTGCCGCCGCTCTGCACAGCGACATGACGGACCCAACATATATGATATATATATACATGTTTAGTATCAAGTATCAACTCGATCGATCAGCATCTTATGGAATAATATTGGAAGGGGCCTATATATATATATAGAGAGAGAGTTAATATATATACATATATATAAATATATACCGTTGTCCGTGGAGCCAAGCGTGGCGAGCACTTTAGTGAAGCAGCGGATCTGCACGCTGAGGGTGTAAGGAGTAATCCCTTGAGGGTCGATGTGCATCTTCTTTAAGAAGAGGCGGTCCATCGCCGTGGCACTCGACACGGCGAAGTTGGCGCCGAACCGGAAGTCCTCCGCCGTCTTCCCGGCCAAGAAGGGCGGCCAGTACGGGAACCCCAGCCTCTCCGCTGCAAAATCAACATACATGCTGGTGCACACAGTCACGGAGCGGCGGCAAATTAAAGAGAATTAATGCATGGTGATTACCGATGAAGTCGACAATGAGGCGGCCGTCGCAGCAACGGCCGGTGGAGCGGTGGAAGAAGGTCTCGCCGTAGGGGAAGCGGCCACAATCGCCCGGGTCGGCGGCGTAGCGGAAGTAGTTGCCCGTGTCGATCTGCGAGTCGCCGAAGCTGAAGAAACGGGCGTAGGCGGCGCCGCTGCCGTTCGCCCGTGTCGCCAGAACAGTGCTAGCCGCAGGCACGGGCATCGCCGACGCCGCCATGAAGGCAGCGGCGGCGATCAGAGGCCACATCATACCCTTCTTCGCCATACCTGCTAGTCGCTGCTCATGTTTGCAGTAGTGCTCGCTCGGCTCCCCAGAACATCGATCAGAACCTGTATATAGCTGTGTATATAGTTCTCCACGCATTTGTCGTCGAAGGGTACGTGCACGCGGCCGGAGAGGATGATAGATGGCGATGGGTGCCGGGGCCGGAGACGGTTAGGGCGATGCTAATTGGGGCGCGCTCTAAACACCCCTTTCGGGCAGGTTCACGATCGAAAAGATTTGCATCCCAGTGTTGCGCAGTTTATGGAGAGACGGACCTGATCACCTGATTGGGGCCTGGCGAGTCATTAAAAGCTAGCTCTCCGGTGTTTGCACCAACACTTAGTAGCTACTGGATCGGAGGAGCCTACTACTACTACTTAGTAATTCCACGTGGGGAATGGGTGAAGAAGATTGTTTTATTTGCGGAAATCTTAAACAATGACGGGATAAATAATGGCTGGACTAATTTTATAGTAAAGAAAAAAGTATATACTTTTTAGAGAAAGCATAAGTATTTTGGTTAGTTCTTTCTTAACGTAAGCAAATATTTTATTTTATTTTATTATTTTAAATAGTATTGAGGTATTTTAGGTTAATTCATATGTAATGATATTGGTGGATAATTTTAAAGAAAACATAAAGATATAGGGATGTTTTAGGCTAATTTTTATGTAATGACAATTATGGATGATTTTTAAATAGTTATATGGGTATTTTAGGCTAATTTTTACATAACGGCAGTTGTAATTTTATTTTTTTCTTCAATTAACGTGGGAATTTCTATTTCTTAGAAGTGAATGTAACTTTTCTAATGACATTGGTGGATGACTTCTAAAAATATATATGGACATTTTGGCTATTTTTTATGTAATGACAGTGGTGGTAATTTTTAAATAGTTAAGGGGTATAACATGGGAATTTCTATATTTTAAGAGTAAACGTAACTTTTATAATGACATTGGTGGATGAATTTTAAAAATATATATGGATATTTTAGCTATTTTTTATGTAATGACAGTGGTGGTAATTTTTAAATAGTTAAGGAGTATTTTCGGCTAAATTTTATGTAATGACATTGGTGAATAATTTAATTTTTTTATTTTTTTTGATTAACGTGGGAATTTCTAGGCTTTGAGAGCGAATGTGGAGGCTCCGTTTGTTGGCCAAATACTAAGATAATAATAGTTCTTATTTTCTTCGATTAACATGTAAATTTCTAGGCTTTGAGAGCGAACGTGAAGGCTTCATTTATTGAACAAATACTAAGATAATAGAAGATTATTGCTGTGAAACATACCTCGCGCTGCTTTCGCGAGTCACGATGTATAAAAAACAATTTTAATCTGCATCCGCCATAGGTCGCGCCATGGCAACGATCAAATCTTTAGCCCCTTCTACCTCCCTCACGTACAGGCACGACGACACATCGTGCGGTCCCTGTTGCCTTCCTGCACCTGGACATATGGGAGGTGTCGCGAATGGACCATCCAAAATCCCGCGGGCCATGACCCGTTACACAGCCTCGGTCATGTGCAACCCGTCCCAGGACACGTACTTCGCCGGGTCGGGGCACTGCACGGCGCCCCGCGCCCGGCTCCGTGCAGTGCACGGTGAAGTTGGCGTTGTGCAGCCCACCGCCGCCGCAGCAGGCGTCCAACACCGAGCGCTCCTCGAACCCATACTGCCACGGTGAGGCGACGATGTCGAGGACCTCGCCGTAGTAGTCGACGTAGGTGATGGAGACGCCCGGATGTGCCTGCCGGAGTTCGGCCAGCCTTGCCTTGAGGAGGGTGTTGTGAAGGATGATGAGGTCGTCGAGCCACCGAAGGCAGCCGGTGGCAGGGTCATAGTCGCCGTGGTTGCTACTGCTGTGGAAGAGGAAGAGAAGCCGGGGGACGCAGCCCAATGGGAAAATACCCGGCACGTACAACGTCTTGGCGCCGAGCTCGATTAGAGCCTCTAGAGATGACCCGATGGAGCTGATGACAAGGGGCACCAAGGGCTTCACCCAATCAAGCGTTTTGTCCTGGAAGAAAGGGTGGATGTAGTCGTTGGCGCCGATCTCTCCAACCAGGAACAAGGAGGTCTCCATGATCTCTTTTTGCTCTGCGCAGTGTGCGTTTGAGAGTTCAGAAGAAGAGAAAAGGTTTAGCTATTATCCTTGTACCTACCGTTGTCCGTGGAGCCGAGCATGGCGAGCACTTTCCTGAACCAGTCGATCTGCACGGCAAGGGAGTAGGGTGTGATCTGGTCGACGTTGAGGTGCTTCTTCTCGAAGCACTGCTGGCTCAGCGCCGTGGCGCTCGCCACCGCGAAGTTGGCTCCGTACCGGAAGTCCTCCTCTGTCTTCCCCGCCAAGTACGGCGGCCAGAACGGGTTCTCGAAGTTGGCTGCAAGTGGAGCAGAGAGCTCATGGGTCTCATCGGCCCTCCCTCACCTGTCGCCGTCGCCGTCTCCGCGGGGGCAAAGGACCGAGCCGAGGGCGACTCGCACTCACTGCGGCGTGGGCAGGCAGAGCCGAGAGTAACGGACGGGCCGTCGCGATCTATCCCTGGGCGTGTGGTCCCTGCCGGACAAGAGTCCAGGGCTTCCAGGCCCGCCGCGCCCACAGCACAGCAGCAGTGGTGTTGGGGAGGACGGACAGGGCGGGTCCCGCGCCGCAGCGAGAATGGATGCCCACTCATGACTCATCGTCAGCTCATCGGGCAGGCTTCGCCGGATCAGGCAAAGCCCTGCTTGCCCTTTTCCGGTTCCCATGGCGGATCCTCATCGACTACTTCGCGCCCGCCAGCCGTGCGTGCGCAGCAGCACGAGCAATGCATGCTTCGGGTATGGAGTACGTGTGAGTGTCGAGAGATATCCTTTCGAGCTGTCAATGAACGCGTGCAGCGAAGAAGATAAACAAACGTCTGCTTCACTTTTCTCTCAATCGAAATATCTTTGGCGTGTGTGCCTCCATCAAACACGTCGCTGCATTGCCATCTCCACAAGCTGCAAATTGCTTTGGTTGCGGGCGTTTTGGCAACATGTAATTCTGTGCGAGTCAGATTTCTGCCTCTCGTTCATTGTTCCTTCATTGTGTAAGGAGAAGCCGCAATTCGGTAACCGAGCGAGACAGATTGCTGCTTTATCAGCTTCAAGAGCTGTAAATTGGCCTAACTGGATGGATGCAGCATTCGCAACATGCAGTGATTCATTCGGTAATCGAGCGAGCCAGATTGCTGGATTAATGAATCTTTGCTGCCGTTTCTTGATTCCATGAATTCGGTCAACTAGGTTTAGCTCGGCTTGGATCGGCTCGGCTTGTTACACTACCGAGCTAGCTCGAGCAGACGTTTTAGCTCGCTAGCATAACGAGCTCGCTCGAGCTACGCGAGCCAATCAAGCCAAGCAAGTCAGCGCTGCAAGCGAGCAAACACTGCTACAGAGCGGCCCAACACAGCCCATCAGCCCAGCGCGAAACCTAGGTGGCTGAATCCCACCACCGTCCCCTCCCCGACTCCTTTCCCCTGCGCCGCAATGCTTTCCCCCAAGGCCCTCCGGTAAATTGGTAAAAAGTGGTGAAATGTTTTGACACTGAGAAGCGTGTCTTGTGAGAGGGAGCACGGTTGTCAGTGTGAAAACTTTTGATAACTTTTTGGTGACTTTTGGGAATTAAACATGCCCTCAAGTTCTCTCTCCCTCTCATGTTGCGCCGCCGCAATCTTGCGGGCACGACGCGGCGCCTTCCGACTCCGTCCGACATCTTCCTCTGTGTCTCGTGCTGCGACGCCACCACAGGCCACCGGTGGAGTCACATGGCTTGCCCATCTATCCCTTCGATGGAGCTGTAGAAGGAGGTGAAGCGTGAGCCTTTCAGTGAGCAAGACTTGGGCGTGGAATCGTTGATGTGAGAAGCAAGTACATGTTTGGCCTTTCCTTGCTTAGATCCTGGTCAAGGATGGAGTGTTGCGACACTTTTATTGACAGCAGCTTCAAGTTCTGATGATTACTTGAGTTGGTATTTGTCATTGGATTGGAGATTGGCGAACTGTTTCGATTTGAGTGTTGAGAAGATTCCTGTTGTTTTGGTTGATTTCTTTATTTTTGCGAGGATTTGGTTGATTACTATTGTGTACAAACTATACAAGTTGGAAAATGTTTCAGCTCTGTTAATAGATTTTAGCTTTAATTGGTTTTAGTTATGCATTTTAGGCTACAATGAAAAACAATTGCCACCTGATTCTTTTCTGGTATGAGATGTGCCTGCAAGACTGTAACGGAAAGAAGAGCTGGTTTTGGCTCGACGAGCTGGCTCGAGCTCTTCACGAGCCGAGCCGAGCCGAGCCGGCTTTTTTGCTCGTTTAGATAACGAGCCGAGCTCGAGCTGACTCGAGCCGAGCCAATCTGAGCCGAGCCAGCTCGATATCCACCCCTAAAGGCAGTGGTGAATAATTTTAATTTTTTTAATTTTTTTCGATTAACGTGAGAATTTCTAGACTTTGAGAGCGAACGTGAAGACTCCGTTTGTTTGCCAAATACTAAGATAATAGTTCTTATTTTTTGATTAACGTGGGAATTTCTAGGCTTTGAGAGCGAACGTGGAGACTTCGTTTATTAGCCAAATACTAAGATAACTAGCAAGGTGGCCCGCGCAAATAGCGCGAGAAGCTAGTGTTTGTTTTTTAACAAACAGATTTTTAAGTTCAAATTAATAGATAAAAAATAGTTTTATTTAGTCATGTCATTGTAATTATTTTGTCCTATAAACCCAGAGTAATATATCATAGTCTTTTTGAACATGCGTTCAAGTGAGAAGGAAATAACTTATATAGATTTTTTAATACAACTAATATAAATATTATGTATTTTTAACATGACTATATTTTAAAAATTTCTAACTGACGATGCACATTTTTGATTGAAAGTTGTAGTGATGTTGATAAATTATATTTTTATGTTTAGAGAAAGATATAGGTTGTTAATTCAGTACATCCATTTTGGGTAATAGTTAGAATTTAACATTGAGTTTGAATTTAAAACCTAAATGGGCAATAGATGCATCGTTTTTAGTTTTTGTCCCACGCATACTATACCATTTAATTTTTAGTTTAACTTAATTTCAGTTTGAGTTTGAGATCTAGGTTATTGGCTCAATGCGTTTCATTACCATTTTTTTATTTGCTTTCCTAATATCCAATTGTTATAGCCCCATGCATGCTTGTTGAGTCATAGGCCCTCACTATGCGTGGTCTCTTCATTTGGTTATGTCCTTGTCTCCATTAAGTCTTTTTTCATCTTCTTTCTACTCTATTAGATACTCAAAGCACTTGTATTTGAAGGATGTAAGTCCTCATCTCTCACATTTATCTTCCATTAGATGTTAAACATTTGTTCAAATTTTAAAAATAAATGCATATAGTTTTTCTCTAATGGTGTCAGTTATTTATTTTTCTAGATGGATGAAACTAAGGTACCATCTATATTTTTTCACCAATTTTATTCTATTCATGCTTTCATAATGAATGTTTTATACATTCATTATTGCAGTTGGCATGATATAGCCTTCTTCTTTAAACTCATCCTCTCTCTTCTGCTTATGCTCCCAAGGGGTTTTCCCCGTTATGCCGCGATCATCGAAGATGTATTCCTGACGCTTAACACTTTACCATGCATATTCTTTCCTCTTTTTGAACACAACCTTCAGGTTGCTATGGATGGATGTGCATGTCAAGTCTCAATTTCTATGTTGCTTTGTTCTGAGTCTTGTTAGAACTATGCACGTAATTGCATCGTCTATCATTCATTTTGTCCTAAAGTGATCTCACTGCCCCACTAATCACAATACTACATAGCAAGACATCACCATATTTCTACTTCTCCTTATTGCTAGTGGTTTATCACCATGCCTTGGTTTCCACGTTAGGATGATACTCGACGTTAACTACATAATTTTAATTCGATCATGTAGTGGCTATGACAAACCGGACCCGAATTTTTTATGTGCTCTGATTTTTTTGAGACCACACATCCGCTCCTTCTCTCTCCTCCCATCCTTATCCTCATCTCCCCTTTGTCTCCTCTATCCCGTCCCTCCTCTCCTCTGGGCCCCCTGCCTCTCCTTCGGCCCCTCCCTTCGCCGCTGCCCCCTCCCTCTCCTCCGCCGCCGGTCCCTTTGCTGCCCTTCCCTTTCCCCCTCCGCTCGTCCCTCACTGACAGTGGGGAGCAACGGCAGGGAGAGGTGCGGCGGCGGCGACGACGGTTTGCAGACGCGACGGTGAGCTCTGGCTCCGACCTCGACGGACCCGGCGGTGCGGCGGCCTGTGGATCCGGCACTACTCTGGCAGGCTGGCAGGGGCGGCTCCGGCAGATCCAGTATGGGGCGGCTCCGGTGGGCTTAGAGATGGCAACGGGGAATTCCCCGTCGGGGATTGCCTCCCCATCCCCGTCCCCGCCGGGAGAAATTTTCCCCATCCCCGTCCCCGCCAACTGTCGCGGGGTAGCTTTTCTCCCAGTCCCCGTGCGGGGAATAGTCCCCGCGGGGATCCCCGTCCCTGTATGGATCAATCACAGAAACACCACCAGTTTGCAAGAGAACGAAAACACCGCAAATTTCATAGCTAACAATACATCGAGAACTTGAATAAGTGGCAGATTTCAGCCCGCAGGTATGTCTAGGACATGTGCCTTCATTAGTAAATGAAAGACGATAAGCAAAATAAACAAAGATCCAGCAGTAGGCATAGGATATGATAAACTTGAGAGAAGGGCCCGGACTGGGTAGGCTGTAGGCAATTAGCAGGGAGTCAACCACATGTGCTCCCAGCCTCATAATCTGAACCTTAATCTTGGTGCCTCTCGCGCGAAATCGCGTGCGGCGGTCTGGCCGCCTGGCACCTTCGCGCCGGGTGCAGGGCAGCACACAGATGCTGAGCGAACGGCGACGAGATCTGCAGCATCATGAGCCGGGTCGAGCAGCGACGAGATCTCAGCGTCACGGACGTCGGGCGAGCACGTCACGGTCTCGTCACTTCTGTGTAGTCGCGGCATCACCCCTTCCCCCTACACGCATCCGGACTACGAGAGACAGAGAGACGGACGAGGAGAGGCGGCGCCTGCGTGCCGCACAGATTGAAGAAGAGGCGGGGGAGGAGAGCGAACGGATAAGACTAGGGTTTGTGTGCTTATATACGTGAGTGAATGTGTAATGTGCCGTAGTAGGCTTTATTGGGCCTTGTTCACTGCTCAATTCTGAGCTGTGTTACGCTAGCCGGGGATCCCCACAGGGAACGGGGATGGGGAACAGCTCTCCATCCCCGTCCCCGCCATCTTCGACGGGGAGTGTATTTTCCCCGTTTATATCCCCACGGGGATGAAATTCTCTCCATTCCCGTCCCCTAATAGGAGAATTCCCCGCAGGGAATCGGGGATCGAGTCCCCGTTGCCATCTCTAGGTGGGCTGGCAGGGGTGGCTCCGGCGGGCTCGCAGGGGTGGCGGGATCTCGCCTTCCTTCTCTCTCTCTGCGGCGAGGCTGCGATGGATATGTGGGGTGGCAGGGCTGCGGCAGCCGGTGGGGTGGCGGCGGCGGCGGGATGCGGCTGGTGGGGATGGGATGCAGCTAGTGGGGATGCGGGTAGACGGCTGTTTTTTTATTTTTTTTACGTTGGCATCACCGCCGGTTCTAAATTGGCATCACCACCACTTTAGAAACGACGGTTTCAAAACTGGCGGTGATGGCACTTTAGATTTGGCGGTGATAAGGCTTTGTGTAGTAGTGCACCCGCGCTAATAGCGCGGCTAGTATGGCTTCAGCTATCATACTAATTGGTAATAACTACATGTAACTTTTTTCTCTCTACACATTTGTGTCTTATTTTTCTCATAGTGACGAAGTACATGTGTATGGTTTTCTTTTTAGTTGCTCTTGTCATGTTTTCTTCCTGATTAACTTCTTTCTTTAGACCTATGCTATTTGATATCACACTGGTCCCTTTTTTAGTGTGTTTAGCTCGATAACTAAAGGTCTCATGTTGAATATTTGTCTGCCGCAACTCTCTTGTTGTATGCAGTCTGCACTGTATGGCCATGCGCGAGAAAACGTACGCTAGCACATGTACCCATCAATCTATGCTACTCATGTGGAAAATTGTCTTGTGGCTCACGTGCACGACTTGATGTTGCTCTTGCTTCGAGCTCGGTTTCGCTTTCACAAAGTGCGAACGGATTCATCTGCTGCTGCTAGGAAGCTCCAGGATGCCATATCCACTCTTTTGTTGTAGCTGGCCTCCCACAATTGTGAACTCTTGATCTTGCATGGATGGTGCGTTACGCCTTTGTCCTATATCATGTGGGTTGTTTCACAATAAAATGGAGTTGTCATGGCATAGAATTATCGCAAACGATGATACGATATAGAACACTAATTCTCGGGTGGACCGTTTGGTATATACGATATAGAAAACTCTGCCTTATATCTTTGGTGAAGCGAGAGTAGTGCTTCCTTCATTTTAGATTATCGTCTAGCATTTGCATAGTGTCCAGATTTTTTTTTTGCATGCTACTTCGTTTAATACATATGGACTCTTATTTGGTTTGCTGTACGGTTAGCGTACATGCACGCATGATGCATGGGTCTTCTAACACGTATGTGAGGTGATTGCCTTTTTTTTTGTTTTGTTATATCTATATTTGTACATCTCGTGAGGGTTTTGTGCCATGTTTTAGGTGGAATTTGTTGTTTTAATCTAAACCACAAAAGTGCAGATGGACGATTTCCTTTTTTTTTATTAATGTTGGAGTCCTTGATTTGGAATAATCTAAACCGTTAGATTTACATAAAATCCAATGGTGCATATTCTTCTCTTTTTTGGATTAACGTGGAAATTTTTAGACCCTCTCGGCGAACATGCTGGCTTCTTTTAACACTATTATATTAAGATAACTAGCATGGTGGCCCGCGCAAATAGCGCTGGAAGCTAGTGTTTTCTTAACAAATAGATTTTGAGTTCAAATTAATAGATGAAAATAGTTTGATTTAGTCATGTCATTGTAATTATTTTATCCTATAAACCTAAAATAATATATCATAATGTTTTTGGAACATGAGTTCAAATGAGAAAGAAATAACTTGTATAGATTTTTTTAATATAAATAATATAAATATTATGTATTTTTAACATGGTTGCATTTTTAAAATTTTTAACTGGCGATGCACGTTTTTGGTTAAAAGTTATAGTGGATGTTGATGAATTATATTTTCATGTTTAAGGGAGATATAGGTTATTGGCTCAATGCATACCATTTTCAGTAATAGTTAGAATTTAAATTTGAGTTTCAATTTGAAACCTTAATGGGCAATAGATGGATCATTTTTTATTTTTGTCCTATGCATACTATTACCGTTTAATTTTTAGTTTAATTTAATTTTGAGTTTGAGTTTGAGATTTTGGTTATTGGCTCAATGCGTGCCATTACCATTTCTTTTTATTTTGCTCCCCCAGTATCCAATTGCTATAGCCCCCTGCATGTTTGTTGAGTCATCGGCCCTCACAATATGTGGTCTCTTCATTTGGGTGTGTCCTGTCTCCATCATGTCTTTTTTCTCATCTTTCTTCTACTCTATTAGTTGCTCAAAGCACTTATATTTGAAGGATGTAAGTTCTCGTCTCTCACGTTTGTCTTCCATCAGATGTTAAACATTTGTTCAAATTTAAAAACAAATGTATATAGTTTTGTTTCTAATGGTGTGATTTATTTACTTTTCTAGATGGATCAAACTAATTTACCATCTATGATTTTTCACCATTTTTATTCTATGCATGCTTTCATAATGAATTCTTTCTACATTTATTATTGCAGTTGGCATGTCATAGTCTTTTTCTCTGAACTCATCCTGTCTCTCCTGCTTCTGCTCCCAAGGGATTTTACTCGCTATGCTGCGATCATAGAAGATATATTCTTGATGCTTAACATTTTACCATGCATGTTCTTTCCTCTTTTTGAACACAATCTTCAGCTTGCTATGGATGGATGTGCATGTCAAGTATTAATTTTCATGTTGCTTTGTTCTGGACTTTGTTAGGACTTTGCACATAATTGCATCATCTATCATTCATTTTGTCCTAAATTTTCAGATCTCATTGGTCCACTAATCACAATACTACATAGCAAGACATCACCATATTTCTACTTCACATTGTTGCCAGTGGTTTATCATCATGCGTTGGTCACCACGTTAGGATGATGCTCGGCCATGACTGCCAAATTCTAATGGGATCATGTAGTGGCTATGACATGACTCTATAGCCATGCTATAATTGTTGCACCTCTAATATTTGTACAAGTAAAATTCTTCAAAAATAAATAAAATGAAATACCAATTTTTTTTCTTGTATTATATTTATTTGTGTTTTGCATGCAATTTTTATTTTTCTATCTTCTTCCAAATTCATATATAATACTAATAATTATCTCTTGTTAATCGAATTTAACAAACTCATTGGACTAATTTGAATGATTAATATTATATTATAAAAACAATATTGTATATTATTTATTGTCAGCATGATAATTTCAGGTCCAATGTCAAAATTAAGTTTTATTTGTATCTATTTAATTCTTTAGTAATTGTATTTAATTTATGCTAATAAATATATATAATATTGTTTTAATTACCATCCTAATTAAAAGATATATAATAAGTATTCAATTAGTTTGTATCCATTTAGCTCTTTGTTAATTGTTTTTGACTCATACTTTTTATTTAGCTATATATTGCTTCCAAACTCATACACAAAACAACTACTAATTTTCTTATTTTATGATGAAATAAGGTATGTATTTATTGTATTTGATATATACTCTTGAGTTAATTGCTAATTTATATTTTTTAAATTTGTAATTTATCTATTTACTATTTGTATTTGATATGTACACTTTGGTCAAGTGCTAATTTTTATTTTTATTTTAAATTTAACAATTTAGTAATCGTATTTGATGTGGATACTTTAGTGCTAATTTAATAATATTTTATTTTAAAAAATAATTATTTTTAATAATAACATTTTATTAGGATAACATAGACCGATAGATCATCGTAACAGTGTATATTTTTCCTTTTCAATCCATAAATCTAAGGTTATCTACGTTTGCTACAAACCATGGCTGAAGGAATTTCTTTGTCAACAAATTTGGTGGGATACTATTTGCACTAAAAAATCTTTATACCGTGAATTATGCGTATCTTAGTTGCTTAGGTTTCTTGTGATGCAATTTGTCCACCGGGTTCGAGTTTCTAATTCGGGGCGGGTGTCACACAGCGAGGCGTCTGTGGTGACTTCGTCAATCTTAAGATCGGAACAACAAACCAAATCTTTCGGAGGTGCTTATAAGGGTATAGTTTATGTGCGTATATTCATAGGTGAGTGTGCATATGTGTCTGAGCGTCTGTGTCTGTACTGGTGTTTCAAAAAAAAAATCTTCATAACCCGACTCTAATGAATTGGACATCCTGTCTTTTTTTCTTGTATGCGTCTGTCTGGAGATTATCCCATCAATTTAGTGGCAATATGGGATTATCCAATAAAGGATCTAGAGATTGGATACATCAGCATGCATGGGCGCATGTGTAAAGCACGTCAATTTCATTAATTTCTTCCTTTGCACCACCATGTGGCTAAGGGTAGTATCTTCTGATGCCATCTATTTGTCCATATGGCAGAGCACCTAACCTACTGTATCACACAGTTCTAAAACAATGCAACTCATACGTGCACGCAGCTTCTATGGCCTCCTTATCTGGTTCACAATCGATCTGCACGATGTCATCGTCATCGATCGTTTCTGTATTTCGGCCAGTCATATGCGCACGACGTGGCCAGTATATATGCAGCACTTCAGCTGGTCATCAGCCACATGCATGCAATTTACTATACCCCTAAATGGACACAGTATGTGGACACGACTTCAGCCTTCAGCCATATCATCGCTCAATTTTCACAATTGGTGTGCTGTCTGCCTGCTGCCAGCCAGCGTCTCACACACATCACGGCTCGAATAGCTGCAAATTCAGACACAAAAACCGGTGTATTATGTGTTTCTCTAATATGATCCCGCAAAAAGTTATGCGTGAGTCATGGAAAGTTGTCAACTTCTAGCAATATTTTGGCTCCATCGACAACTATATATGCTGCTCCTTCGCATGGGCAGCACGACCTTTACATGGCACTTAGAAACCCTTCAGTGGTCACATCATCCGCGCCACATTGATACTTTTGCGTTGATCTTGCAGGACTGCTAATTGGATCCACCAGAAGTTAAAAATAAATAAAAATCAGATCGATGTTTTATTTGTATCTTCATTTAGAGTTATAACCGTATTCGACGTGGACACTTGTTGCTAATTTACTTTTTATTCCAAAATTAGCTAACAGTTGTATACTTTTCTTTTTTGATTAACGTGGGTATCTTCATTTAGTGTTATAACCGTATTCGACGTGGATACTTGTTGCTAATTTACTTTGTTTATTGCAAAATTAGCTATCACTAATTTTTTATGAGAACTTTTAGGGGTAAGATAGACCGTTAGATATACATACAATCCAACAGTGTATATTCTTTTCTTTTCTGGAATAACGTGGGAATTTCTAGGACCGTTAGATACACATAAAATCCAACTATGTATATTCTTTTCTTTTTTGGATTAATGTGGGGATTTCTAGGACCGTTAGATATACATAAAATCTAACGGTGTATATTTTTTGTTTTTTGATTAACATGGGAATTTCTAGGACCGTTAGATATACATAAAATCCAATGGTGTATATTCTTTTCTTTTTTGAATTAACGTGGGAATTTCTAGGCCCTCTTGGCAAACGTGGTGGCTTCTTTTAACACTGTTGTATTAAGATAATTGTTCTGGATTTTGTTAGGACTTTGCACATAATTGCATCATCTATCATTCATTTTGTCCTAAATTTTTAGATGTCATTGGTCCACTAATCACAATACTACATAGCAAGACATCACCATATTTCTACTTCACATTGTTGCCAGTGGTTTATCATCATGCGTTGGTCACCACATTAGGATGATGCTCGGCCATGACTGCCAAATTCTAATGGGATCATGTAGTGGCTATGACATGACTCTATAGCCATGCTATAATTGTTGCACCTCTAATATTTGTACAAGTAAAATTCTTCAAAAATAAATAAAATAAAATACCATTTTTCTTTTTTTCTTGTATTATATTTATTTGTGTTTTGCATGCAATTTTTATTTTTCTATCTTCTTCCAAATTTATATATAATACTAATAATTATATCTTGTTAATCGAATTTAACAAACTCATTGGACTAATTTGAATGATTTTAATATTATGTTATAAAATCAATATTGTATATTATTTATTGTCAGCATGATAATTTCAGGTCCTATGTCAAAATTAAGTTTTATTTGTATCTATTTAATTCTTTAGTAATTGTATTTAATTCATGCTAATAAATATATATAATATTGTTTTAATTACCATCCTAATTAACAGATATATAATAAGTATTTAATTAGTTTGTATCCATTTAGCTCTTTGTTAATTGTTTTTGACTCATACTTTTTATTTAGCTATATATTGCTTCCAAACTCATACACAAAACAACTACTAATTTTCTTATTTTATGATGAAATAAGCTATGTATTTATTGTATTTGATATATACTCTTGAGTTAATTGCTAATTTATATTTTTTAAATTTGTAATTTATCTATTTACTAGTTGTATTTGATATGTACACTTTGGTCAAGTGCTAATTTTTATTTTTATTTCAAATTTAACTATTTAGTAATTGTATTTGATGTGGATACTTTAGTGCTAATTTAATAATATTTTATTTTAAAAAATAATTATTTTTAATAAGAACATTTTATTAGGATAACATAGACCGATAGATCATCGTAACAGTGTATATTTTTCCTTCTCAATCCATAAATCTAAGGTTATCTACGTTTGCTACAAACAATGGCTGAAGGAATTTCTTTGTCAACAAATTTGGTGGGATACAATTTGCACTAAAAAATCTTTATACCGTGAATTAAGCGTATCTTAGTTGCTTAGGTTTCTTGTGATGCAATTTGTCCACCGGGTTCGAGTTTCTAACTCGGGGCGGGTGTCACACAGCGAGGCGTCTGTGGTGACTTCGTCAATCTTAAGATCGGAACAACAAACCAAATCTTTCGGAGGTGCTTATAAGGGTATAGTTTATGTGCATATATTCATAGGTGAGTGTGCATATGTGTCGGGGGTAGACCCCCAGGGGTACCCAGAAGGCGGATTGGCCCAACCAGCAAGGGGCGGCCCAATCCGAGTGCATCTGGATCGGTTTGTCGGACTGGGAGGCCCACCAGTCGGAAGGCCCACCAGTCGGGCGAACCGGATGGGCGCGACGACGCGCGCAGCAAGGAAAGCACACGGCGTATCCCGCAAGAAGATCGGAGATCAGGATAAACTAGCCAGAATTGTAGGGAAAGATATCTGTAATCGTTATAGGATCAAATCCTTGTAATTCGGGTAGGTTACGATCTCTGGCCGACTTGTAACTCAAGGCAGCCGGACTATATAAGGCGCCTTGAGACCCCCCTCCAGAGCACAACATCTACGAACAACCCACGATCATACAACCCTAGGACAGAACCCAACTACGGAGATCCTTCCAGGAACTTCATACACAGCAATACAATCGCCGCCAACACAGGACGTAGGGTGTTACGTCATCTCGACGGCCCGAACCTGTTTAATCCTTGCGTCTTGTGTTACCATCGACTTCTGATCCTCGATCTGTCCCTCAACAAATCAACCACGTAGGCTACCCTGTGTGGACTGCCGGGTCCAAACATCCGACAGTTGGCGCGCCAGGTAGGGGTTAATCGACGAGATCAATCTACAAGCTCGATGGCAGACTTGTCTACAAGGATATTCCGGCGACGACGTCGACGCAGACCAGTGCTGCGTAGGCTACGATCGCATCTGTCGGCGGTTCAATCGGATACGCATGCGGCTGGTCACGCCGAGACTAATCAGGGAGCTAATATTCCATCCCTTATTCATGTTCTATTTTTCAATTTTAATTCGGCTTGCCAATTATACTTTCCTTTCTTTTGATCCCATGCATCTCGTACGTGACAAGGAAGGCATGTATAACTTGTATGTGCGCGAGGATAGTACAGGAGGAGAGACCAAGGAGCTTGGTTTCCAAGCAGCGCACGCCGCGACTCCGACATCCTTGTCGTGCCCCATCGGTCAGCGTGTCCGTGTGCCTTTTCTCAAGCTAGAACAGCACGACGACATACACGCCTACGCTAACATGGAACCACGACGATTCCGGCTATGCTTGATCTAGCCGACTGCCTCGTCCTGACTGGTCGACTTCGTCGACAACCTCGTGCATTTGGACGCGACGCCCATTTGAGGACGACATAACGATTCTTCCACTCGGACACGAATCAAGCTAAGTCATATTTAAATATTTTTTACGATATTTCTCGGTCACCGCATATCTCCATACTTCGCCGTATTTCTCCATAATCATCGCCGACTACCCTTGGTTTGTTCCCGACTGCTTATACAGCCCGAGCGCTACACGAGCAGTCGGGCTACACCCAATGAACGCATATTGCATTTTTTCTCCATCGTTTATTTCTTTTTTCACTCTTGTACGAGTCGCTAAAGTACTTGGGAAGCACACGCCTTAATCCGTGAAGCCTCGACTCTTCCGTACGCCTACGTTACTACGCGTGCATGCGGCCCAGCTCCCTGCGCTATGGACTACGGCTATCGGGGATCAGGTGCATAAACGTAACAGGATAACTACCCGAGGAAATTAATAGACTTAAAGAGTTGAAAGTAGAAATTCTATTACTTACAGCACCGAATGTTTTTCTCCAGAATTAGTGTTTGCTACACCATATACTACCTATCCTTCATATCTTCATTGCAGGGCACAGGTTTGGATCCCGAGCTTGCCTGTTACGCTCGGGGGCTGGACCACTCCAGCATCGCCGCCAGCTGAGTACTCGAGTCAGTCAGTACTCGGGCTGGTACTACGCTCCACGACGGTCGCTAGCCGAGTGCTTTGCAGCACTCGGGCTGGCGCTACACTCCACGACGGTCGAGTGCTTTGCAGCACTCGGGCTGGCGCTACACTCCACAAGGATCGCTAGCTGAGTGCTTTTGAGTACTGGGCTGGCGCTACCGCATGACGAGGAAGACGAAGACTACTCGGCGTGCCTCGGACGGCTCGACTCGGCCCTCGCGCTCGGGGGCTGGGCGCCGCAACGACTACTCGGCGTGCTCGGCCCTCACGCTCGGGGCTGGCGCCGGGACGACCACTCGGCGTGCTCAGCCCTCACGCTCGGGGGCTGGCGCCGGGACGACCACTCGGCGTGCTCAGCCCTCACGCTCGGGGGCTGGCGCCGGGACGACCACTCGGCGTGCTCGGCCCTCACGCTCGGGGGCTGGCGCCGGGACGACTACTCGGCGTGCACCAGCCCTCACGCTCGGGGGCTGGCGCCGGGACGACCACTCGGCGAGCACCGGCCCTCACGCTCGGGGGCTGGGCGCTGGGCGCCGAAATTAACGTCGGATGATCCAGCCAGATGCTCCTTGACTAACCCTTGGACCGATTCCTTCGGAATCGCTTCAAGGCTCGGGGCTACGGCCAACGGACGCACCTCGCGGCGCATCCGTTGATTGTCTGACGACTTCAGAACAAGGCTACTAACCCTTGGACCGATTCCTTCGGAATCG
>CM014271.1:4084240-4102543 GCA_004135705.1 Alloteropsis semialata | reverse complement strand
CCATGTTGATGCAAACGTTTCTTGCCCAATGCAGGCCGAGCCTGGAACATCGAGCAGAGGCACAAGACAGCAATCACGGGTTCAGGTAAGTTTAATTTAATTATCTAGGTGCTACCTGATTATACTTGTTAAGCTAATGAGTCTATTGGTCGCAGGAGGCAACAAAGGGCGGTAAAAAGGATTCATCTGGGATCTGGCACAGAAGGTATGTGAGCTAATAGTCATCACAACAATTTAGACTAGAAGAATTTTTTTTGCTAAACCAGAATTTGACATGCACAACTGTGTCCTGAAGCTGGAAGTCTATCCTCTGCCATTATCAGTATGACTGTATAGAGGCAAAGGCTGTTCGCTCTTCATCCCTTTTTACTTAGTTCAATGGGCAATAGCAGTTATTCGCGATCCTCCATCCCTATTAGTCTTAGGATTTTAGCATGCACCCTTCATCATTTACTATCCTCTTAGGCAGCAATTCTTCTTATCCATGATCAGTTACAAACACACAATCTTCTTCATGGGATTTGCTCCCTATTAGCCAGCAACAGATATATTGATAACAACTACTACATAGAGCTCAGTTTAACTTACTTTCCATGACTCATTCAACAATTCAATTTCCCTTTTCTAGTGAAATTAACAATAGGCCGTACTTATAATCACTAGTCCAAAATATCAAACTGATTTGCAACCACACAATCCATCATTTACTAAAATACAATTCGATCTACTCATAGTATACCTTTGCACACCTGCAACCTTTTATAGCTTTTAAGCTTAGGCACACTCAATTTACACAGCCGTATGGAGGCATCGATGAAAGCCATAGCACCGTAGAAGTCAACTGGGAAATCCCCACCAAGGTGAAGAGGTAACACGGCATGCTTAATATAGTCTCTTGCATATCAAATATGGAAAGGAGCAAGCAGTTAAGCAGCGCTACTCAAGGCCGTTGTATGGATGAATAGGAGTAATGGAATAAATTGATGTTGAGATGTGCTTTCAGTGCCGATCACTGAGTGACATACTTTTTCTCTAGGGTACTCATTATTTTCAATATGAATTGAGGCTATTAGTAACTGTTCATTGAGTGAAGCGAGCTGTGTATGAAGGGCACTTTTGGCATTGTAGTAATGGCAGAGGACATGATCTTTTGTGCTGTGCCTCAATAACATTTAGAGAATAGATCCGAGTACGTTCCAGTATATGCCATAACACAGAAATATATGACTAATTTTCTGGCATGTTTCACAGATCTGTTTATGCAGAAGTTGAAGATGGCTGCTGAGAAAAAGGTACCTTTATTTTTCCGAGTATCAGGAGGCTAGCAACTCAATACAATGTTGAAGTGTATTAAACAGCGTTGAGTATTGTTTTATGTATTTTAGGTCTATTATATTAGGAGAGAATAAATCAGAGCACAAAAATATGGGTCAGTGTGATCAAAATCTCCAAAGTAGATCTCTATGCATATCAGAAAAGCTGCTGTAGAAGCTTTACATTCTGTGATTAGTCAGGAATTGGCAAATGAAGTTAGGCAAAATAGCCTCGCATAAGCATTACATCTTCATGGTTTCTTGCCTGAAGAGTTAGATTAGTCTACTATTTGATGTCAATAGTATCACTGTTACCACAACTATCTTGAATATACCATATTTCTATTTATCACTTGCCACCTTTATTGTAGTAGTGTTGTATTTTCACAGAAACGGGAGGAAGAGGAGGATGATATCGTCTGTCTGGATCCGTCTTTCTTTGTCGACCGCAGGTATGCACCTCGTACGTTGCCTGTCGGTTTGTTTGTTCCGTGCGTTGCCGTGGGGGTGAACTGAGGATTGATTTCGTTTGCTGGGTTTGTCGATGCGGGCAGCTACGAGATGACGACCTTCACCTTTGGTTCCCACGAGTTGCGCCTCCTCTGCCTCCAGGCCGCTTCAAGTTAGTTCTACACTTCTTTATTGCTAAGTAATGGATTTGTGTTCTGGAAAATGGGTGGAGAACTGGTAATTGGTGAAAGTTGTTCTACTAGTCAACTGGTAGATTAATATCTTGCTAATAGGATAAATGCTAGTACAAGTCCTAAGGGCACCGTGCATGAGGAATGACTTAGTAATTACTGGATCACCATGCTTACTGGTTGGTATCAACTTCTGTAAAATTACTGTTCTGTTTGATCCTGCAGTGGTGTTGTAGTGGATGCAGTGCTTGGGGAATTATGTGCTAGTTGAATCAGTTGTTACTGGAGTCTGCAGCATGCACATGGATACTGGAGTCTGCAGCAGGCGCATGTGTCACGCCTACTTAGTTTGTTTTACTTGATGTATCACAAATAAATTCCATAATAACAGTTATATGTAAAAAACTTACTCAATTATGCAGTGAAATCTGGGATAAATGGTTTGAACGTGTTCAGTTGGAGTCTTGGAGATATTGTTGCGACAGGTGTTTTGTTCATTTTCTTATTTTGGCTTTCGTAGCAGCAACTTTGGGTCTTCATTACACAATCATGTTCTATAGGACCACTCTTTTACCTACCTTACACATAAAATTTTCCTAACATTCTAGTATGTGGTTCCATGAGGACACAAAAAGGCTTACATTCCTCATGATCAAACAAATGAAGGATCCAATTCTGAATTCGTGTCACTAGCATAGGTGGCTACTGTGTCTTATTTGATCCCTTCATTCCTCTTTTATAGACAAATATCAACATAACCTGAGTTCCATTCAACTGTTTTGGATTCCTCACAGTACATAATGCCTGTTATTGTTGATTCGTTGCCATGGCAGCGCTACTTACAGACATTCTAATAATTTGTGCAGCTGATTATGATCTTACTGGACAGTTAGTGTGGCCAGGTGCAGTTCTAATGAACAACTATCTATCTGAACACCCTGAAACTGTGAAGGAATGTTCAATTATCGAGTTAGGATCTGGGATCGGTGAGAGAACTCTCTTTCATGTTCCCTTCAATTCATGATAGTATGAAAGCTGATTATGTTGTGACTTGTAGGCATTACAGGCATATTGTGCAGCCGTTTCTGCAAAAAGGCTGTCTTGACTGATCACAATGATGAAGTTCTTGAGGCAAGGTTCAAACTTTAAGAAATTCATTCACTGATACCTCATAGTTTCAAAGAGAAGTTATAGAATAAAACAACATTGTGTTATTTGCTTTAGTTTAGCAACTTTGTATTAGTAAGTAAATGCATACAGCTTATAGCAGACAGGCAAAGACACTTTCCCATTGTATGGCAACAGTTACTTATACATGTGTGACATCCTGGCCCAAGGCTTAATAGGATTGATAGAATACTCATACCAACAAGTTGCAACTTCTTTTCCGGGAGCTCATCTCGAAATAACTCTGAGGTTAAGCGTGCTTGGCCTGGAGCAATTTCGGGATGGGTGACCGACCGGGAAGTCCTTCCCGGGTGCGCATGAGTGAGGACAAAGTGCGCAGAAAAGACTCGTGTTGGTCTGTGAGGGCATTCTCGAGGTCCTAGAGAGCTGCCAGGCGTAAGCGGGCCCGGACCCGGGGGTCGGGACGTTACAATTGGTATCAGAGCCGACTCTCGCGGTTTCACGGGCGCGTGGGGTCCCAGTTGCGCAGGCATGGTGCGCATGGCTGGTGTGAGCGCAGAGTGATCACACAGCATGGCACATGCGCTGGCACTGGACACACGGACGTGGCCAAGAGAGGACGTTCCTGGCTTGGGGTTGACCGACGAGGACGTCGGTCTTCTAAGAGGGGGAGGATGTGACATCCTGGCCCAAGGCTTAATAGGATTGATAGAATACTCATACCAACAAGTTGCAACTTCTTTTCCGGGAGCTCATCTCGAAAGAACTCTGAGGTTAAGCGTGCTTGGCCTGGAGCAATTTCGGGATGGGTGACCGACCGGGAAGTTCTTCCCGGGTGCGCATGAGTGAGGACAAAGTGCGCAGAAAAGACTCGTGTTGGTCTGTGAGGGCATTCTCGAGGTCCTAGAGAGCTGCCAGGCGTAAGCGGGCCCGGACCCGGGGGTCGGGACGTTACAACCTGTATCACCATGTGTCCAGCGGAGTTCATATGTCTAAATGTTAGAAGTCTCATAGACCAAAACTGATGCAGTTGCCATTTTATAATCGCATCATTCCTTACTATTCAATTCAAGTGTCACATATATTTATGCTAAAGAATGACTTTGCAGATTATAAAGAAAAATATAGAGTTGCAGTCATGCTCTGAAAATGCACATGCAGGTTACCGCTCTTTAACTTCAACATTCACGGAAAGTGAAATATATTTTGAAGTAAGATCTAAAATGGTACTTTTATTGCAGTATTGACAGCCGAGAAGTTAGAGTGGGGGAACTCTGATCACATAAACAGTATTATTAAAAAACATCCTGGTGGATTTGATGTTGTTCTTGGAGCTGATATTTATATCCTTGAAACTTTCCTACCTAGCTGTCGTTTTCTTCTCTTCATTTGTAAATTGTAATATATCAATTCTTGCATCTTGTGGACCTTGACTCGCAGAAAGCTTCCAGCAATCTAGCATCTCCTGCCTCTTTGATACTGTAGAGAGGATTATTCGTATTCGAGCTGGTAACTGCAGATTCATATTGGCTTATGTATCACGAGCTAAAGTGTACGTATTTTCTCAATATTGTTTTCCTCCCATCTGTATTTCAGTAGATAGAGTCATAGTTCTTTTGCAAAATAAAAGTTGTCGTCAAATGCTGTTCATCATGATTTTCCATGTTATAAAGATGACCTTGGGATTGTCCCAGTCGCCCAACTGTAATCTAAATCATAACTGTCCTCTTAGTTGAAAATTTTGTGACATCTAATTTGACTTTCTTTGCTTAATGCTTTGAAGAATAAAAACAATTATGTCATATTCCCGTATGTTTTGGTTTTGCCAATTTTCCGGTTATTCTTATTTATACATGTATGAGTTAACAGAATGCCATATGCCATAGTGTTTGGAGCCCCTTAACAGAAAAGGCATCTGAGATGAGAGTACCCATGGGTAAAATTGCTCAATTCATACACCAGTTAGATCAGAAAATTGTAAATACCTCACAGAATACAGATGGTGGAAGGGAGAGGTACACCATCTCCAGCAAATTGAAACATTATATGAATCCATAAACAATGGATCCAAACGTTGAGCAGGTTGCACATGCTGCCTATGATACAGTGCTATTGCATACTGAAAAAGAACAGCATATAGAGTGGCATAGTAAGTCCTGACAGTTCAGACAAGCAATAGGTATGTCACCCATTCCTTGTCCGCGTGTCACTTGTCAGAGATATTCTTCAATTTATTTTTCATTGCCTTTGCGCAAAATGAGTGTCCAGTAGCATTCATGAGCATACAGGACATACAGGTTGGCTGGCAGTAGTTTAGATTATCATCAACTGACAATTATAACTGGTAGCATAGTAGGCACATTTTATTTGGTATGTCCAGAATGTATTGTTACACTGTTACAAAGCCACTCATTACAAGAGCAGCTGGGAAGAAAATGTTGAACTATTTCTATTTTTGTCAGTGCTAATATTTTAAATCAAAGTTGGGCCTTCTTTTAATTAAGCTATTTTTTTCTCATTAATGACCAGCATGGATGTCCTAATACCCAAGGAAGCTGAAAAGCATGGAATGTGTGTTAAAGAAGTGGTCGGAACAAGATCAACCATCTCAAATCTTGAAGGGGTCATATTTGAGATTACCCTGAAATGATACCCTGCCCTTCGAATCTCCCTTGTCGAAATGCTTGGGTGGGTCATTAACCATGAAGATCTGTAGAAGTTCCTTCTAGCAGGAAAATCAAAGTTCTGCATGTGATGAGATGGATATGTGACCGTTGTATCTCTGCAGAATATGCAACAATTCCATGTTGTCACAACAACATCATTACAGATGATGGGCTTCAACACATGCAGATTTGGTGTCGTTTTCTACTTCCTCTAATGAGAAGCATCGATTCACGGGTGCTGCTGTTACAACTTTCTCAGTCTATCTATCATTGAGATGACCACACACTGAAAGTTCCTGTGACAAAAGAGTTGCTGAAAGCAGTGCCATCATATCTGAGTTTCAGGTGCTGGTCTGAATTCTGAAAAGCTCTGAATCACCATGAGCTCGTGCTTGGTGTAACATGTAAAACATTGATCAAGCAGAAACCTTCAGCACATCCTTCAAAGCATGTAACATGGATCCAATTTTTCGTCTTGTTCTTTAGCCTGGTCTTGGTTCTTTGCTATCTTTGTAAGTTTTCTGCGACAACTTGTCAAGGCCTCCCTGATGCAACCTTGTCACATAGGCCCAGGGCCATAATTTTATCGGCTTTTCATGGACGCAGCCGGGAGCTGCTGCCAAAGTGGTCATGATCTGCATGAATCAGATCTTGTTGCGCGCATCTGTTGCACACAGCAGTGACAGTGATGCAGGTCTGAACCTGACCTGATGATGAACAATGTCAAAAAATGTAAAAGAGTGGGATAATATACATTGACAGTGTCAACTGGAAAAGTCTCGTCATATTGTTTTCAGGGACTTTTACTCATGGCCACAATGTGGTTGATGGGAAGTAGAAACTGGGCCCCGGCTGGCAAATGGAAGATCGGTGCTTTGGAGCTCAACAACACTCCAACCACGATGTTGCAACCAACCCATTTAAGGATCCATTTGGACATGGGTTTCAGTTTATGAGTTGTGACTAGGAAAGGCCAAGTGCCGCTGGCACGTGACTTGCGCGTTTTCATGGTCATCTGGATCCACCTATCAGTGACACATCAACACCACGTGTTGCTGACACACTAATTTAGAGAATTCACCGTCTATGGGTCCACTTGTCACTGAAACATCGCTGATAAAGGGTTCAGTACATTCTTATGTGTTCTATATTACCCCACCAGGTTGCCTGAATATAGAACCGTGGTTTTCTGGATCATACGAGAAAGGCATTATGACTGATTTGTTTCTTTTAGCAACTCCTTTTTACAGCGCATCCGATGCTAGGTGCTGAGGTCAAAAGGAGGGGAAGGCCAAGAAAGAGGGCTGCATCCATCCAAACATCTGAAAGGATGCACAAAAAGAAGAGCAAAATTTACTGAAGAGTACTGCCTAAAAGCAAAAGTGAAAAGGATGCAACCATGGCATCTCTCTATCTTCACGAGTTGGGTGCCATGGCAAGCAAGGCCAAAGCCCTCACCAGCCTTCTGCAGCATTGCATTCCATTGCACAGGGTTTCTTCCATTGTTTACTCACTTTCCATGCACTGGCTGCAGAGATTCCCTTGCCAAAGCACAGCATAAACACATAAAGAGAGGTTGATTGGCTGCCCAATGATTGGGTGCATAATAATCCACATGAGAGAATTCCATGCTATTACATTATGCAAGAGCACATGCTTGTCTCCATAACAAACATGCTTGTTCTTTTATGCACTGATCCACCTACCTGACCACTGGCTCCTCTGCAGCATGGATTACACTACAGTACAGTTCTTGCCTGATAACAAAGGCCATGCATTGTTACATGCAGAATTGTCTCACCCAATGGCCACACAGCCTCCTCCTGTCTGGGATACAGGCACAGAGAATCCATGCACATACATGCAGTAGCCGGTAGCTGATACTACTAGCAGGTACCAAACTCAGATGCCCAAATACCAACTGACTGATCTGATCAGCACATGCAAGATCTTTCTGTTTAGTTGTCAATTTGTGAGGAAGTTTTAATGACAGATGAGGTCACGGTGGCACCATCCCTGTTATTCTAACAGCTTGGTCCAGGCCAGGGCAACGGAATGCATACATTTGTGCAGGTGAGGTTTTCATCAACAAAATCCCAGCTGGCCCCGGCACAGCGACAGAAATCCTACCGGCCGGCTCGCCGGCGCTGGCGGCCGGCCGGTTGGTCAAAAATGTAAACTGGTCTTTGTTCTTGCTTGCCCTGGATCGAAAAGTTGGCGAGATAGACATAAATAATGTGGAGAAGATGATAGGAGGAACTGGAAATTTGTATGACGCAGATCAGATGCAAGATTTTGGAGGTGATAGTGGCATGAAATGAATGCCAGACTGATGATAAACTTGTGACCTCACAGCCAACCTGTGGGGCTCAAACAATCTGCTAGTACCTCAAAAGTGATTTTTGCCATTTCTTATGGCAGAAACTGAACTAATTGCTGTGCTTAACAGTGCAGCTAACAAAGCCACTGCATTCAAGATAAGAGGATTTGGCACAGCATGAGGTTGTTTTCCTATGATTCTTGCAGTTTGGTACCTGAGTGTTTCAACTCAACCATCATAAGCCATGGCAACTTGCAAATAAATATAACAGGTCAATGAGTTGTTGTAGCATGTTTAGCACTGGTTGGAGGAATTGAAAAGAGCTGCTTCATCGCTTGATGGGCCCCCAATGCAAGTTCATATGAGCTGTACCGTCCTCTCCTGTACTGCTGTACAAGGATATATCATACTATGCGTAGTTGCTTGGGCCTGATTACTTTACCCATTTTGCATAACGTTTTGCATAACGTACGCTTCCCGATGCACTTTTTCTCTCTGTAAACACTATGCATAACACAAAAATACTAGGCATAACGCTGCATCTAAACACCCCATGTCCATCAGAATGGACAACTAATGCATGCTTCCTCTCTGATGAAGTATCCGTAGTCTGTACAGCTACAACCTAACAGAAATCTTTTTTATAGTGGAGAAAAGCTACAGGTAGATTGCTCGCTCTGAACTGGGATTTTAATACCTGGTCATGCATTGCTTAATATACATGTTACCCCATTGATTGACAGTAGTGTAGTACTCAAGCTGCAGTGTTAAGATTGTTATTAGCTGTTTAACGCGTTTTTTTGGTAGCGCAGCAGTTTAGCGACGTTGACTGAAATTATATGTACACATATGTCTTGAGACCAAATTCCAAATTAAATGTCATCAGCTACTCCTACTCACTGGAGGGACTTAGCTACCTGTTGTAGTTGCAAGTTGCAATCAGTCTTGCGTATACATGTAGGTTTAATCACTACTTGCAGATTTTGAAACGAGGTAAATTTGCTAAATTATAGTGTCTGAATTTTAATACTTAATATTACACGTATGTGGTACCATTTGGCCTAACTGGATTAGTTTGCAGACGCATTATTCTTAGGATAAAGAATGCATTGGATAGCTTATGGTCTCAGTGAAAATGATTTACTGAAAGGAAGTGGGTAGCTTTCTACTCGTAGGATGTCATCTGCTTCGCGCAAGAGCCACTAGCAGATAATTTTGCTGGTGTGATGCAACATGCTTGCTTCCTGTTTGGACTATCTCACCACTGTTTTTCTACTCCAAATAGCAATAAAAGCAACAACAGAGGATACCACACAGATGATGACAGGTACTAAAATGGTTGCAACCAAAGCAGGGGCTTATGTGTAAACCAGAAGGATTGCATGGCTCATCTGCAAAGGGGATTTCTTGCAATGGCATGAAAGTAGCTCTGGTCCCGGTCCATGTTAGCCCATGTTCCTGTATCTTTATTATATCCTTGCCCAACTACCTCTTTTTTGTGTTTCCTTTCTTCAAGTGTTTGCTTCTCTTGCAAGTATTTTCACCTGGTAGAAAAATACCATTTCACTTTGTAGAAAAATACTACACATCAGTTGGGAGAATATTGATAGCAATGCAAATCCCATGCTGCTCTGCTCAAAGAAAAAATGATAGGAAGGCTGAAGAGACGAGAAGCATCATGGCAGGGTTTCCAAAAAGCTTCAGAAACAATATATTTCAAGGTCCAACGGTAGCAACAACCTTTGGTGAGTAGAAATATATGCTCACTCTTTTGGGGGCGAGATGATTGCTGCATTAAACTCAGGTTAGTACCCTCAGAGCTCACGAAATCATGAGTTCTAGGTCTGCATAAACAACTTGGATCGGACCTAACCGCAAGGCATTATTTTATACGGGAATCTGAGCAAGACTATACCTTGGACCGTGCCAATCCATATCTTAATGATCAGCTGGACCAAGGATCAATGTAGAGTGCAAAACAAGGGCAAATTTTCGTTGTGCAAAACAAGGGCAAATTTTCGTTATCTTTTTGTGTACATAGCTTCTAGTACACTGCTGCTACGTACTATGCTATGTGTAAGACTGTAGTTTTGATATGTACTAGTGAGTTATCTTTATTCCTCAACTGAATTGTCCCCAAAATATGTCTTCTTCTGCTGACAATTGCCTAGAAAGTGCGTGCAAATTGATGAAGCAATTTGCCTGATCACTTAGTGAGTGATAAAAGCAATGCTGTTAGTTATATACATACATATTCTCTCATTGCTTGTTTAAAACAAGGAGGAGGGCCCTATTTGTTTGGCTCATCTGGGATTTGGTGAATGTGAATGCCACAGTGCCCCATGCCAGCAATGGCAACAGGAACTAGCTTCTCACTAATTTCAGTTACCCATGTACTACCTCTGTCCCAGAAAGAACGCAATTGTGGGTTGCGTGCCAGTTTGAATGGTTCACGTTTGACCAAGTTTCTAGAGAATTGTACTCATATTTATGGCTCTAACTAAATTTATTATAAAAATATATTTTATAACGAATCTAATGATATATACTTTATATCATAAACATTGATATTTTTTTATCTATAATTAGTCAAACTTAAGATACTAAAATTTCTCGGGAAGCGAGAATTGCATTCTTTTTGGGACGGAGGGAGTAGCTCCCTTGATTTCTAGTGCCTGATCAGATGCACACCTAGTAATTTATATAGTAGTGGTACATCGTGCTGAGCAAAACAAAATGAAGGAAACTGTCAAGTAGCAGAGTGTGATTTTGAATGCCATGGACTAATGATGCAGCTGGATGGATGGACCAAAACCTGAAATTAAGTGAAATTAAGGTCCTGTTTAATTGGGGTGAAAGGGTGAAAAGTTTATGCATAGGGTCACGTGCACAGAGAAAAAAAATGAACTGACACGGTTCTCGAGGTGAAAAGAAAATAAAAAGTTGAAGGAATTAAACAGGGCCTAAGCAGGTGGCAACCCTAGTCCCAAGACCCAACATGCATATAATACTGACTCCAAGCTTTTTGTTTATGCTAGTGTGCAGTGCAGCAGAGAGGACAATGGGGTTGGACAATTCCATTGAACCTGCCTGTTTCTTCTTTTTGTTTGGAGGTGAAGCTGAAGCAGGAGCAGCCTTGCTCAATCATCCACCCAATGTGATGGAGGGGAGGCACTGCTTCAATCAGACGGGTGGAGAGAATGTATGTTTCACAGCATAGGATGATGATTAGAGTAGGTTCTTGCCCTCCACAATAGTTTGAGTTAAAAGCCGATTGCATTTGTCAAGCATTCTTAGATCGCTTGAAAAATGAATTGTTTCACTCAACAAATACTGCCGTGCTGAAAACTGAATACTAACGCCAAGCTCAAAAGGCACAACTGAAATTTCATGTCCTGCACAGCAGCGTTGATCCGTCTGACGTCTGAAGAAGCTTACACAACTCTTCCATTTACCTGCCTCATTAGCACATTCTGTGAAACCAGTAGTAAAAGGAGATGACAGCTTCGCCAGTCAAAACTCTGACGAAAGATTACAATGACAGGAGGGTGCCGAGAGAAGCCCACCAGATCTGAAGCACGAAACGGGAGATCCCAAATCCATGTCTACAAGTCAACTTGCTTCGCGGAGCCGGGGGCGATGGAGATGGACGAAGCACCACACGGAAAGGTGGGGCGTCCTGGTTTACTCAGCAAGCGGCATTGATGCCTCCATTACTCCACCCCCCCTGCTCAATTCTTTAGGAGGTTGGAGGAGGAGCTCACAAGGACAGCCTGTGCTCGGCCTTTTGGGGGGAGAGAGGACGAACTGGGGAGAAGGCTACAGTGACACGGCCGTGTTCAAATGGAAGTTGAGAAAATTTTGCAAAAAGGAATCTTTCTTGCATGGAGTACTAAATGAAGTCTATTTGCAAAACCTCTTCACGGATGAGCGTAACTTTTCGAGACGAATCTAATGAGCCTAATTAATCCATTATTGGCTACAGTAATCATCCTCTAATCGTGCGATCAAAGGCCTCATTAGATTCGTCTCGTGAATTTACCAGGGGTTGTGGAGGTAGTTTTGTAAACTAACTTTATTTAATACCCCTAATTAGTGGTCAAAGGAGGGTGAAAAAATTTTCACAGCCCCTGTACATTTCTGCAACAAGCAGCAGGAGATCAGAACTCAGAACCACCATTTGCAAGTTTTGGCATGTTTTCGAAATGGAGTAGCAGTAAATGTTTTCCCAGATGATTACTGTTGTGATTTTTTTTGATAGGATTCAGCTAAAAATAATTTTGGTATGGCTTGTAGGTGGGCAGCAAGGTGATAATCAAACCAAATAGATAACAACAAAGCCAAGAACAAAAGAAGTGCATGTCACCATGGGCAGTGTTGTGCCGTGCTGTGCCACCCCAACCCCACCACCCCATTCCCCCTCACCAAAGTACAGCACAACTGCACAGGGCTAGAAAAGAGAAAGGAGACGACCAAAAGAAATTGGAAAAGAGAAGAGCTCAAAAGCAGGCAGGCAGGCAGGCAGAGGCAAGGCCGCCAGCCTCCTCCGCCCCTCTCCTTTTCTCCCCCTCCCAATTCACACAGGGAAGATTCACCTCGCCCGCCAGTTGTTCCTCTAGTGCCGCCCCCGTTCCGCACTGATCCGAGCCTTTCGCTCAAAGCTTCCAGCTTTTCCAATTGTTTGGTCACTTCAGGAATCAAAGAATATGTTCTTGCTATGTGCGTGATAGATAGTCGGATCCATCCGTCCATCCTCTTTCTCTGCGCCGGGCCTCTGCGCGTGGCCACTGAGGAGAGGATTTTGGCCTGGTTTTTCTGTTCTTGGGGGTCCAAATTTCGGGCGAGATCTTCGCCTGAAGGTTCCTTGCTTTTTTGCTATTGGCGGTTCTTGGTGTTCCCTACAAGACTAAGGAAAGAATTTGGAGGCCATGAGGGTCCCTTGCGACCTATTCTGGTTGATTTCTAGGGTCGTTGAAATCAGGATGCAGCTCTGACCCACCGCTGCCTCGTTTCTTGGAGGAATTCTGCGGAAATTGCGCTTCAATTCGTGGTCGTTGAGCTAGAGCCCTCCAGCTCTTGATCCGCTCCATGGGTCTCTGCCACGGCAAGCCGACGCAAATCCCGGAGCCCGAGGCGGAAGAGGATCCTCATGTAGCCTCCGGCGCTGGCGACGCCGGGGACGGCGCGTCCTCGCCGTCGGGGGCGGCACCCGCGGCGAAGCCGGGCACGCCCAAGCAGCCCAAGTTCCCGTTCTACCTGCCGAGCCCGCTCCCGCCGTCCAGCTACAAGGGCTCGCCGGCGAACTCGAGCGTCGCGTCCACGCCAGCGCGCGGAGGGTTCAAGCGCCCGTTCCCGCCGCCGTCGCCCGCGAAGCATATCCGCGCACTCCTCGCGCGGCGGCACGGCTCGGTGAAGCCCAACGCGGCGTCCATCCCCGAGGGCGGCGAACCGGAGCTCGGTCTAGACAAGAGCTTCGGCTTTTCCAAGCACTTCTTCGCCAAGTACGACCTCGGCGAGGAGGTCGGCCGCGGCCACTTCGGCTACACCTGCTCTGCTAAGGCCAAGAAGGGCGAGCACAAGGGTCAGGACGTCGCCGTCAAGGTCATCCCCAAGGCCAAGGTTCGACACACACACTCCCTCTCGTCTTCTTGGCATTGCCATGTCCCGTTCTTGAGCTGTTTGCATCGTTTGATGTTTGAAGAACGTCTCTGTACTCTACGTTCGATGTTGTTGTCTCGTTCAGTTGCATCCTGCATGTTTGACCAATTTTTTTATCAGATTCCTGCGTGGTTGGATTGCAACATGTCTACACCATGCTGCTATGCTCAGTTTTGTCGTCCACCTGTCTTTTAAATTCGTCTGTAGTTCTCTATGTGTTGACCAAGACCTAGCATTTGTGTTCTGCATTCTTCACTCCCATGCTTCTGGTCTTGGATCACAACTGCTGCTCCAAGCAGTAGCATTAAGAATTTACAGAAGTTGCAAGTTTTCTACCATCAATTTGGCATAATGTTGTTTATCGAGCTTAGTTAAAGCACGTTTAGTAACTGATTAATGGAAAAGGGGGACACCTTTTGCGTTTCTTTTAGTTCCCGGAGTGCTCGTGATTGCTGTTGGCGGGATGACCTGGGTGGTACGGCATTCATGTGGTGGCTCCATCACTGGGGAGGAGGCTCCTCCATCTCACCATCTGGATGTGGACTGCCTCCTGCATTTTGATTGGTTTCATGTCGTGCTCATGGCGGCATCCGCTGCCAAGAGCACAAGACCTACTTCTTCCCTTCCCTCATGTTCCATCCACAGGTGGACGAAAGGGAGCAGAGCTGTTGAATCACATGATACCCTTGGCATTTCCCTGCAACTATACAGAGGGGTCATTCAATTAAGACCATGTAGAGGCTCAGTATCCCCGGCCAGCCCAGTGCCTTTATGAGCAAAGCTGGCAGTCCTGTTGCATAGTATGCAATGCCGTAATGCCCCCACCCCACAGCTACTCACATTCCATGTTATTGTGTTGTCTGTCAATCATAGGATGGCTGCAACAAAGGCTTTTGGTTTATTCTTTAGGAAATGAGTTCATCATTCGTTGATAGGAGAAACAAGCGAAGGCACTGTTTTAGTTCACCCCAAAATGCAAAAAGTTTTCACCTAGAGAACCGTGTCAGTTCATTTCTTCTCTCTGTGCACGCGACCCAATGCATAAACACTACGCATAACGGGTGCATCTAAACACCCCCGAAGTTAAATCACATCAGTAAGATCGTAATTTTTCTTTAGGAACTTCCTAATGCAGTTCTGGTAGGTTCATTCCATCGGAATGGTATTTTGAATCTTTTATTTTGGTGCTATTTGTGCCTTTCAGGCATTGATGCCAGCACGAGGCATTTCATTTCTTGTTATCTATAATTGAACACTTTTTTTGAGTAACTATAATTGAACACTTATTGCCTGTCATGTGCACTGTTGTGGCAATGTTGAGCTGAACAGAACAGCATTAGTTGTTGGATAGTTCGGTTAGTGACCATTATTTGTGCTCTGAGATCTGCATATGTATGCCAAGTACGTACTATTTTTTGTTGACTCATTTTGCTGTTATTGTTGATGAGGATTATGTATTTGATTAAGAATATAGAAATGAGTTGTTTGGTTAATCATATAGAAATGATTTATTAATAATGCGCCTATACTTTAGATATAGGTTCTTTTAACTGTTGGATTATTCATTTACTTGTTAGCTGAAAATTGTGTGATTTCATATTTAAGATCATTCTTTTAAATGTTTTCAACTAATAAAGTTTTTTGTCAGATGACTACTGCTATTGCCATTGAAGATGTGAGAAGAGAAGTGAGAATATTGAGTGCTCTGACAGGCCACAATAATCTAGTGCAGTTCTATGATGCTTTCGAGGATGAAGATAACGTGTATATAGTTATGGAGTAAGTTTGTGTGCACCTTTCATTACACAGAATGCCTTTTTATCTTCTATATTCACATAATATTGCATTGGACAAGGTTATGATCCATGCATATGTTAGAAGGTTCAGAGTTCAGAAATATGTTTGCAGATGTAAGTTATCTTGATGGAATACTGGCCATAGTACAGTCATTTGAGCCATTGACATCGTGCAAACTTCTTTGATAACAATTGCATTAAATTATACATGAAAATCCAACTGTTTATTCAAATAATTTGATACGAGTTTCTATCTACGGGCATTCATTAATTAACCCACGAACCTATTCCTTAATGGAACCACTTTACCTGTGATTGCTCAAAATTTTACTTTATTACTTAATCTTGATAAAGGACATGGACACAGTCATTTATGAAGTTACCACCTTTTCAGGATTTGAGCTCGTCTATGATTTTAGTTTACTAGGAAAACAACTTCCTGATTCTTGATCATCTTTAGCTTACTGAGTGGTTTTCTTATCTGTTTCAGATTGTGTAAAGGGGGCGAACTGCTGGATAGAATACTAGCAAGGTACATGCAGAGCCAGTTAAAATAATTTTGGCTAGTTGTAATGATTTATTCTGGGCTTCTGATTTGAACTTACCTTCTTTCTTTGCAGAGGTGGGAAGTACTCCGAAGAGGATGCAAAGGTCGTTATGGTACAAATTTTGAGTGTTGTATCGTTCTGCCATCTTCAAGGTGTTGTTCATCGTGATCTAAAACCAGAGGTAGGCTGCTGGCGAAATTTGATAAAATGTTTATTGACCTGGAAGATGCTCGTAAACTGAACCAAGACTGACACTGGATACCATATTTATTCTGTTGTTTTTCTTGCATATTTTTTCATTGTTATCCATAGTACTAATATTGCTTAGTCAATGCAATTCTTCCTTTCCTCATGTATGACGATTCATGTATTTGTGCTTTCTTTTTCCAGAATTTCCTTTTCTCTTCAAAGGATGAAAACTCTCCCTTGAAGGTCATAGATTTTGGCCTATCGGACTTCGTGAAGCCAGGCTTGTCTTATTGAACTCCATTAAGATCCATGCGTATGATTTATCTGTGCTAGATTTAATCTATCTGTAGTAGGCCATAATGCCATGTTATGTTCTGCAGATGAAAGACTTAATGATATTGTTGGAAGTGCATACTATGTTGCTCCGGAGGTGCTACACCGATCTTATGGCACTGAGGCAGATATGTGGAGCATTGGAGTGATTGCCTATATCTTGCTTTGCGGGAGTCGGCCTTTCTGGGCGCGCACGGAATCAGGAATCTTTCGAGCTGTCTTGAAGGCAGAACCAAGTTTTGATGAGGCCCCATGGCCTACTCTCACAGCCGAAGCTAAAGACTTTGTAAAAAGGCTTCTTAATAAGGATTACCGCAAGAGAATGACAGCTGCACAGGCTCTCAGTAAGTGCCAACTGGTTTGCATTGTTGCACACTATTATCCAGCTGCTAATATGCTTAACACATTTCTCAAATAAATGATAACTGCAGGTCATCCGTGGATCCGTAATGCTCAACAAGTGAAAGTTCCTCTAGATATGATAATCTACAAGCTAATGAGAGCTTACATAAGTTCGTCTTCACTGCGGAAGTCTGCTTTGAGGGTATGCATTTAATCAGAATAAACATGTGTAGGGTTCTTATGTTGGTCCGTAGAGAGTGGTTCTATTTGCACACACAGCTTAGTGAATTGTGTTTCGCTAAATATTTCTACGCATTTTGCAGGCTCTAGCAAAGACATTGACAACAAATCAACTGTTTTATGTAAGAGAGCAGTTTGAATTGTTGGGTCCAAACAAGAATGGTTATATCTCGATGCAAAATTTGAAATCGGTTAGTAATTACTTATTTACTTTTAACTTTCTACATCAATGCATTTTTTTACCATGCAATTGCTGAAAGGCAAGGGTTACATACAGGCCTTGGTGAAGAACTCCACAGATGCAATGAAGGACTCTAGGGTTGTCGATTTTGTTAACACGGTAAGCCACCTACACACTGGCTAGTCTTCTATTGTATCAGGGTTGTCAGTTGTGTGGTATAGAGCACTTATCTGCAGTTGTCATGGTACCAGGTGTGCACTCTTCAGTACAGAAAATTGGATTTTGGAGAGTTTGCTGCTTCAGCCATCAGCGTTTACCAAATGGAAGCCTTGGAGACCTGGGAACAGCATGCCAGGCGTGCATACGAACTGTTTGATAAGGAAGGCAACCGGCCTATTGTGATCGAAGAACTCGCATCGGTATGATTTCATCTGTTGAGTCTGATGTCAGTTGATTACTGAACATTGCTCGTCTGATATCTTTTGTTTGCCAGGAACTTGGCCTTGGCCCATCGGTGCCACTTCACGTTGTCCTCCAAGACTGGATCAGACACGCTGACGGGAAGCTGAGCTTCCTGGGATTCATAAAACTTCTGCACGGGGTTTCTTCACGCTCGATCACCAAAGCCTAGTGTAAACCATTCCTGCATCCATCGAACCAAAGCCTAGTGTAAACCATTCCTGCATCCATCAACCAAAGAGGTGACCGATGGCTAAGCCAATCTCTGGCTGGTGCATGTTTGTGTGTTCTGTTGATGGCGTGGCTGGAGGATGAAGGCCTGAAACTGGAAAAAAAATCCGAACGGAAATGCTTGATAGTCCTTTGTACGAGGTAAAAGAAAAAAGTCGGATGCTTATGCCTAATACTTTTGTACCCATCCTCCCCTCCTTGCCACGTGTCTTGATGATGTTGTTGTACTGAAGTAAGCTGTGTAGACGAGTGTATAGA
>CM014271.1:4044391-4077717 GCA_004135705.1 Alloteropsis semialata | reverse complement strand
GGCGTAGGCGTCGGCGTGGGGCTAGGGTAGCCACCGGAACCCGAGCCGGAGCCGGGACTGGGGTAGCCGTAGCCGTAGCCTGCGGCTTGGCAGCATGTCATCATCACCAAGCACAGCAATGCAAGCAACGTCAGAGCATCAAACCGAGCCATGTCGTCCCCCAGATCAGAATCAGATCGATGCAGATAGCTAGCTTGCTACTGTGTTGTGTTTTCTCTGTACGTGCTCCTGTCCCTGTGTGCGTGCAAACAGTGAGTGCAGCAGTGCGGTGATGGTGGAGAGAGCTGCTGGTTCACACGTGTGTATTTATAATCGATCGATCGGCGTCGGAGAAGAGACGACGACGGTAGTTCGAACCATGATTGCGTTCTGGATTGGTTGAGTTCTGTTCAATGCATGTCAGCAAGAATATGCAATGGGATACACAGTGACACACAGCTCAGCAGTTGACTTCTTGTGACGCATGGCCCTGTTTGGTTCTTTATAACTCTAAAAGCGCTAAAAGGATTCTTGCATGCATGGAATACTAAATGAAGTCTATTTGCAAAACCTCTTCACGGATGAGTGTAACTTTTCGAGATGAATCTAATGAGCTACAGTAATCCATGGTTAGCTACAGTGATGCTACAGTAACCATCCTCTGATCATGTGGTCAAGCGCCTTATTAGATTCGTCTCACGAATTAGCACAGGGGTTGTGGAGGTAGTTTTGTAAACTGTCTTTATTTAATACCCCTAATTAGTGGTCAAAGTTGTAAACAGTAGTACTAAATTTTATAACTGGTGGATCCAAACAGGGACTAGGAGTAATCGAAAAGTTTAAATCGATAAAAAACCGTCTCATCATTGAACTGAAAATCAGACAGGAATATGATGAGATGTTGGTTACGGATGTTGCATATGGATAAAGGTTTGTCTGTCTGTCGCTGTGGTCTGTGGTTAGTTGAAGAGACTGGAGTATGCCTGTGTGTGTGTGTGTAACAAAGAAACTCTCTCCCCCAACCGGAGGAAGTTGGAGGTTCGTTCCTTGCACTGTGTGCCTGTAGCGCGCGGTGGTTTACACACATCGCGTATGGTACACGGTGCTTTGCTTCTTTACAAATAAATGGAGAACCATTGCTGGCGCACGCCGTGATTTACGTGTGGTGTATATTAACATGGAGAGATGATGGACGACGAAGCCGGACAGAGAATGAACTAACGGTCGGTGATCACGGCTACTTGAGCCACTGATCGATCATGAGCGGTGATCACTAATCACGGTATGCCGCGCGCGGATAGCTAGCAGGCCGCGTAAATATTCTCATGGGGTAGTCTGGATGTGGATTGCTGCGCTTGCCTCTTTTTTTTTAGATAGAGGAAAATCCGGCCTCCACATTCTGTTCTGAATGCATACAGCCACTTACAACCGAACTCAAGAAAAGAAAGACAGCAGCCTTCAGACTGCAGTGGAGCAGCAACAAGCACTCCGACTAGCTGATCAACACGACCAGAGCCCAACGACTGAAAAGTTCAAAATGATTCAAACAACAGGCCTAAACTGAAGCAACCACCAACCATTAGACTGCAGCACGACAAACAAAATTGTGCCGATTCTTCACCAGAACTGAACCAAACCACTAGAACTCCAGCCTGTGCCTGTTCTTCCATCCAAAATTGCTGAAGATTTCCATTGCTGCTACCTCCAGCCGGCGACAGCTAATCATCAGAGCAGCTTTCTCTTCCTCTTTAGACAACGGTGACCAGCTTCTTGTCCAATACATCCCCCTGAAAATTACCTGCACAAAGGAATTAGAATTTGATCTTTGGAAAACCACCTCATTCCTATTCAACCACATAGCCCAGCAGAGAGCTACAGCTCCCACTAAACTCTGATTCCTAAGGCTAACTGGAAACCCCCTCAACCAGGAACCAAGCAAGTGACTAACATTGGCCGGCGGTTGAATTCCAAAGGTGATAAAAACTAAGTTCCAGATACCCCTTGCTTGCCTCTTGCCTGAGGCTTCTGTGATTTTATCTCTCGATCCTTCGTCACTTGGCTTGCAGTTGCAGTTGTGCGCGCCCGTGCTCCCTAGTCCCCACCCAAACCTAACTGAATGCAGCAAAGGTTGTAGCAGAGGAATCGTCTTTTTCAAGTGAAACAAATACATATTTGCCAAATGAACAACATATTTGCCAAATGAACAACATGGGTTGAAAGATTACCCAAACTACACTTGTTTTAGTGTGAAAAAGAAGAATATATGTCTGCACAAAACACGTCAAAATGCATTTAGAGGTAGCAACCAAAGTAAAAGACACAAAATCCCCAGATCTAACTGACCTAAGCAATGTAAAGTGCAAATGCTATAGCGGGCACCATTGATGACCTAGGGCCTGTTCACAATATTGACAGATGGTAATCTTTCAAATGATAATTCGCACCGCTAACCTAGATCCAAGCTAAAATCCTGTTCACACAGCATGTCGTCATTTGGGCAATGTCGAGGATGCTATTTTTGTCCTGGTTCCATAATTTTCCCCGAACGGGCTAAATGTACTTTCCCCCCAATGAGTATGCATAATTCGATCCAAGTATGAAAATTATATTCTACTCCTTCCGTTCCAAATTATAGGTCGTTTGACTTTTTTGACCTCAAGTTTGACCACTCGTCTTATTTAAAAAATTTGTACAAATATAGTCAAATTTAAGTCATTCTTGAAGAACTTTTATTAATAAAGCTAGCCATAATATAAAATATGATATTTTGCACAATTTTTTAAATAAGACGAGCAGTCAAAGTTGACATCAAAAAAGTCAAACGACCTATAATTTGGAACGGAGGGAGTACTAGGCAAACATGCCCATGCATTGCCATGGGCGAATATCGGCTTTTCTGCAGTAAGCGAGCGAGCGGCCTCACAGGCGACGTTGGCGCGTCGTCCTCCTGACATCTCTTCGCAACAGCCTCCCTTAAGAAATTTGTAAGGAACTTTTGAAATTGAGCTGCCATGAATTCCTCAATGACTCAATCGTTGAATCGAGTTTAAATAAAAAATAGTTAAAGCATGCTTGAGATGGTTGATCGGTGCATTGCATATCTCATATAAGTCTGTTGTTTCCAGCACTTACTTTGCTATGTCAAAACTCTAGGATTTTAATTTTAATTTTGGATGTTACGGTTGGATCGGAGCCAATTCTTTTTTCTTTAGAATAACTCAATTGGTTGGTAACTAAGCAAGTTGTCAGGGTTTTAATGTAGAACAATTTGTATTTATACCAATTTTCTCATGCATTTATTTTGTCCATTAGCTTATATCCATTGCAATGTTTGTACAACAAACTCTTCTAGTAACTCGCTGCAATGATTTTATTATATATTTGATAATATCTTCATAAGGTAATCGCCTAGCAGTAACCATGTACCTGGAATTGGTGCACGCGTAGAGGAATTGGCTAGTATGTACCTATCTGGGCTGGCATGGCAGTTCTGGTGGATACTTTGTTATGTACATGATGTTTATTTGTAGTGGAATATTGTATGATGTTGATTTAGTCGGATCCAAAATTGGTGTCTACATGGACCTTGCTTATTCTAATATAATGATTATTGTAGCAAACCCACATTATGTGTTATTTCTCATAGATTTAGTATCTAACTGCTTTATCAGGACGAAGAAACATAGTTATGAAACTATTTTCGGTTCAAGTTGAGATACTAGATATGCCATGAGACAAAACTAGCAAATGGTGTATTGATAATGATTTGAAGACATAGTTCTATTGAGACTTTTATATTTAGGTTGGAAAGCTTGGTCCATTTGCAAATATTATTGATCAAGTGATGCTAAACAATTTTGATCGATGTATATTCTAATAATACATAAAAATGTTCATTCTATGTTTTTTGTAAATGGAAAAATATGATTAAACTTTGGAACTTGAAAGGCTGGAAAAATCAACACTTGACTAAAATATATAGTTCTTTATTTGTATTTTCTTAACTTTTAGATATTTTCACGTTTACCAATTTCTCACTATAAAGTAATAGTTCTTTGAATAAATTATGACCCATATGCCCTCAATATTATCTAAAGCACGAATAAAGAAGGTGAAAACATGAAAGTGAGGCTATCGGTAAGGGGCATTTCGGGAAATTATGTTTCCATTATTTTTGAAATCTTTCATCTAGTTGATTACTTTTGTATGTGTGAGCAGTTCTGAATTTTAACTAAAACATTTTCCCCAAAATTATCAATGTTGATCTTTTGTCGCGAGTCATCTTATATACTTTTGCACTTGTGATTCTATTTGATTGTCTAGATTATTTTATTATATGCGTGCTCATTTCAAGTAGGAGCATGTGGATCCATTTTATCTTGTTGAGTGAGAATTGTGAACTCAAGTGTGTTAGGGGATAAAACATAAAAAGTTCCTATCAAGTTTCTAGCACAATAGACATGATGTTTACGTCGGGCAAGTAGCTTACTTGATGTATCAAGTCCTTTTTTTGCCATCTAGGAGTACATTAGTTGTATGTATGGATAAAATAAGAGTAAAGCCTATTTTACCCTCTAACCTTGTCACGCTACCTGAAACCCTCCCTCAACTCGAAAACCGGACATTATACACCCTATCTCTTCAAAACCGGACAAATTACCCCCTACAACAGTTCAAAATGGTTTTGACTTTTTTATTCTTAAAACAAATCTGAAAACACATATAAGTTTTTAACTCACAAAAAATATCTTCAGTCCTCCAATAATTTTGAGAAAAATCATAATGACATATTGGGACACGAGAAACACAAATCAAATAATTGGAGCTCATGAGAATATCTTTAGAAGCTTCTAAAAATTGAATGTACCCCTTAGCAAAATAGGAAAATATCTAGTAAAAATAAAAACAATTCCAAAACATTCCAATACATATAGATGCACTGCATTCATGCTGGTTTGGTTTTGTGTTTTTAATACATTTAGACATTGATTATAATGCTTTCAAAATTTTCCAGATTTTCTAGACATTTGTCTATTTTCTTAGGGATAAATTCAATTTCTATAATTTGAAGGTATATTTCTTATGAACTTTAGATATTATATTTGTGTTTTCATGTTCCAAAATATCATAAGGGTTTCTCTTGGAATTTTTTTAGCCTAGAGATATTTTTTGTGGTTTAAAAAACTTATTATTGTATTTATCGGGGTTGTTTTTAGAATAAAAAAAAATCAAAACCACCATCAAAACCACTTTGAATTGTTGCAACTGCAGGGGGTACTTTGTCCGGTTTTGAAGAGATTTGGATGTAAATGTCCGGGTTTTTAGTTGAGGAGGGGTTTCAGATAGAGTGATAAGGCCAGAGAGATAAAATAGACTTTACTCATAAAATCTACAATAATTGGATAAAAAGAGAGAATGTATAATCAGATTGTAAAAGACATGTGGTCATGAATATTCTGATACTTTAGGCATTAGCTAGCTAAATTTTGGTTAACCCGGCTACCTAGTATTTGCAAGAATACATCATGTTTCGTTTTTTGGAAAACAACAACAGCGGTAGCATTGGTCAGGGCGCGTTGCGCTGGGGCTGGCACTCCTGAACGGTCGCTGCATCTGGCATGGTAGAGTGAAACCCTGAAGTGTGGCAGCGTGGCCAACGGTGCCGTGATCACCGCCATGAGTGACTCAACAAAGAGTCGTTGATCACCGACCGTTAGTTCGTCCTCTGTGATCAGTGTCGATCACCTGACCGGCACCCTACTTGCGTAAATCACGGCCGGCGTGCACCGGCCAGCTCTCCATGCATCTCGTAAAGAAACCATGCATGCCGATCATGGATTGATCGTGCGTGTATATGTAAGAGACAAATGACGCCAATAAATCATTGGCACACAGCAAGCAGGACAGATAGTGCTCGATCTGTGGCACACACAAGTCTTCGATCAGCTAGCTAATTAACCAACAGGGATCAACCAACATCTCATATTATATCCACGGCTGCTTATATTTCAGGCCAATGCAATGAGACGACGCTTAGTCCGTTACTCGTTTGAACTGCAATTTTCAATTGTGTCACAAGTCAACCTCGTGATGAGCTCTGTCTCCCACATCATTGCTTATAGCTCACACTAACTAATTCAAAAACTCACCGCTCTAAACCGCACACACTCATTCATTTCTTCGAACCACCGGCGTCGACTTCACTTCATATATCATCACATTCACATCCGATCCGACTATAAATACACGTCGAAACCAGCAGCCTTCCACCACCACATTCTTCCCCAGCTGAAGCTCTAGTAAGCAGCAGGATCCCCTGACCTGATCCGAGAGACGATGGCTCGGCTTGCGGCCATGACCTTGCTTGCACTGCTGTGCTCGGTGATGACATGTTGCCAAGCTGCAGGCTACGGCTACGGCTACCCTAGCCCTACACCGCCGACGGCGACGCCTACGCCGCCGGCGCCGACGCCTACCCCGACCCCGAGTGGCGCGGCGCTGGCCTTTGGCTTCTACGATCACGCGTGCCCGAACGCCGAGGCGATCGTGAGAGGTGTCGTCAAGAAGGCGGTGGAGCAGAACCCCGGAGTCGGGGCAGGGCTCATCCGGATGCTCTTCCACGACTGCTTCGTCCAGGCACGCGTCTAAACATGCATTATTGCTGCTGTGTTCATCACTCACTCTTCTTCCGTACGTACTTGATCATCATGTGTTACGATAGATGCTGATCCATTCTGCATGCATGGAACAACGTGTCAGGGGTGTGACGCGTCCGTGCTGCTCGACCCGACCGCCGCGAACCCGCAGCCGGAGAAGCTGTCCCCGCCCAACTCCCCCAGCCTGCGCGGCTTCGAGGTCATCGACGCGGCCAAGGCGGCGCTCGAGGCCGCCTGCCCGGGCCAGGTCTCCTGCGCCGACATCGTCGCCTTCGCCGGCCGCGACGCCAGCGCCGTACTCAGCGCCGGCAGGATCGACTTCGCGATGCCCGCGGGCCGTCGCGACGGCCGCGTGTCCCTTTCCACCGAGGCGCTTCAGTTCCTGCCCCCGCCCTCCTTCAACCTCTCCGAGCTCACCGCCAACTTCGCCGCCAAGGGCCTCGACGCCAACGACCTCGTCGTGCTCTCCGGCGCCCACACCGTCGGCCGCTCCCACTGCTCGTCCTTCGTCAACGACGGCCGCCTCAACGCGTCCACGTCCGACATGAACCCGGCGCTGGCCGCGTCGCTGCGGCGCCAGTGCCCGGCCAACCCGACCGCGGCCAACGACCCCACCGTGGTGCAGGACGTCGTCACGCCGGCCGCGCTGGACAACCAGTACTACAAGAACGTCCTCACCCGGAACGTGCTCTTCACGTCGGACGCGGCGCTCCTCAGGTCCGGCCAGACGGCGGTTCAGGTGCTGCTCAACGCCTTCACGCCGGGGTTGTGGGAGCAAAAGTTCAGCGCCGCGATGGTGAAGATGGCCGGCATCGAGGTCAAGACCGGCGCCAACGGCGAGATCAGGAGCAACTGCCGGGTCGTCAACTAGTTCATCGATCGTTTTATATCATTGTTGCTCTGATTATTTGTACATGTGTTAGTGCTTCGTTTTTGTACCCGCGCGTCCGCGAGCGTATCGTAGCTGTTACATATTCGCATGAACGTTCTGCAGCTGCTGCTTGGTGCTTGTAACTTCGTGTTGTTGGAATTAATTTGAAAGATGGCTTGAAAACAATTAAAAATATTTTCTCATCTAGTTTAGATTTATCGTACCCTTCACACTGTAGCCACCCGGCGAAACCGAGAGAGGGTGGAAGGGGGTTGAGACTCATAGAAATCGCGAGTTAGAAAATGACTCAACTAAAATCAGGGTTTTTTTTCTCACCAGTCATCACATCGTTACCTGTCCACCCATAAGCGCNCAAATCCACCTTTGAATAGCAAGCAGCCAATAAACACATGCAATAACATGAATGCAACAATAAACTTATTGAGTCTATTAATGAATTATTTAATTCAATAAAAACCTAAATAATTCCAATTAAATCACAGAAATTAATTTAAGCCTTAAATAAATCCTAGAAAATTATGAAAATGTTGCTACAATTTCTTGTGATGAAAATTACTAGATGGATTATACGCGCTCGTAACAAGGACGGAGAGTGGCGGACGGCCAGAGCAAGATCACGGACAGATGGGAGTCTACATGCATTGATGTGGCGCGGGTGACTTGGGACGTCGTGCTATCAATCGGGTGCCTCAGGTTAAGAATCCTACTCCTTCCATTCCAAATTATATTTCATTGTTGATTTTTTAATATATATTTGACCATTCATTTTATTCAAAAATTTACATTAATATCATTTATCTTGTTATTACTTGTTTTATTATCAAAGGTACTCTAAATATGACTCACATTTCTATTTATTTGCACTAATTTTTTGAACAATACGAATGGTCAAAATTGTATTTAAAAGTCAACAGTGAACTACAATTTGGAACGAAGAGAGTACGTCGTATGAACTCATAGTGTACTGATGCGATCTGCTTTGATCACATTGCTTTGATCATACATGCATGCTTTCTATGTTTCACCATCTTTTTCCTAATCAAGGCTTAATTGTGATTTGTGAATGTGTCATCAGCGAACTGCAGCAGCAGAGTTGCAAAAATGTTTTTTGTCACCAACAAAGCTAACATATGCACGCACATGAGAATACTGAGTATGATTTCCGTGAAGCCATGAGATACTGAGAATGTGCATTCCACCCCCAAATTATGCTTGTTCATGTGTTTCACACCCCCTCTCCCCTCATTTTCAATGTCAGCAACTGCTCACGATGATCAAGCGGCAGCCACCACTAAACACAGAAAGGGTCAGCTACATCCTGTTTCTGATCTTTACGGTATGAACTAAAACATCCTGCTTGTCAATTATATGATTTTGAATCAGTTTTTATTCAAAACAATTACTCAACTAGAGATTTTCATGGTTCTTGGTACTCTGTCATCAGAGCTTCTACCTTCTCAGCCACAATGCATGACTGAGGGAGAGCTCCACAACAAACCCTGTTACTTCTGAAAGCCTCTCTGCACCTCTATGAAACCAACATCCGAGCTGATTTGGAGGTTGTAAGTCGACATGGAGGTTGATGCTACTGGCCAGAGTGGAGCATTGGGCTGGCCTCGATCTAGATTGATTTAGCATATGTGATCACTTTTTTATTTAAACATTTTTTCACGTGACATATTTGCCAACTTCTTTGATGTCAAGATTTGCTACAGTCATTCGAATCAGAATGTATTTATAGGTATGAGACTATCTCTAACAATGAGACCCAAAATACAAGACCCACTCTACATTTGCATAGCGCTACAGTCAAAGAGTTCCATACCCATTTTTGGTCTTCTCCAACAATAAGACCCAAAAAAGAACCCTCTCTACGAATGGGTCTTCAGAAGAGAGGATACTCAGATTTAGGTTGTGTCTCTCCTAGAAACATATTTTGGGTTTGGGTATAGGTCAGTATCGTCGAAGACTCATTTTGGGTTTGAGTCTCCTTTTTGGGTCCCCTGTTGGAGACAGTCTAGCAATGTTCTTTTGCCTCCTTGTATGTACATGAGTTATTTTCAATTTAAAATATATCAAAAATCAGTTAGTTTGGAGGGTTGAGTATTAAAGAAAGCAAATGTTTTTTTACTTCGTTGACCGCTTACCATTCTCATACGTGTCCTTTGACTTCATAAGACCCACAAAAAAAAAGGAAGAGGCGCCCTTTGTCTTCCTCACCGTCTTCCTCGGCGGCGGCGCCGCCGCCGCCCGCGCCCCCAAGTTCTCCGGCCACTTTCAGAAGGTTCGATCGATTTCTTCCCTACCTCCTCCTCCTCCTCCTCTTATCCCACCGCTAGCCTCCGATTTTTATATGTCCATTTCTTTCGCGGTATATGATTCAGATTGCGGACTAGGGTTCGCACTTGCCGTCGCCATCGATTCCTGCTCAGCCCTGCCATCCTCATCGTTTCCGAAGGCCCCACCAGATGCTGATACCGACGACCATTTCGACGTGCTCGCCGGAGACGGAGCAGGGCAAGCATGTGTTCCGAATCGTCGGGTACAGCCAGCACAGAGGCGTGAAAGGCAAGTTTATCAGATCCGGCATCTTCTTCGTTGGCGGGCATGGCTGGGTAGTTGCATTGTGTCCTGATACCGGCAAAGAATCCATTGCTGACAGGGTATTAGTTGGGCTCCTGTTCGTGGGAAACAGCAAGGTGCGCGCATCCTTCGAATTGAAGTTGGTCGACCAATGTACGGGGCTATCCTTATCGGTGCACAAGGAGGCACCAACGATGTTCATTCACGAAGATAACATGACATCTGTCCATGCGAAAAAACGGAGCGTGTTTGAATCGCCGAATTACCTTCGTGACGATTGCCTCACAATTGAATGCATTGTCACTGTTACCAATGGCCAACAGTTATGGCCCCTGAAAAATTTTGCAAAAGGGAATCTTTTTTGCATGGAGTACTAAATGAAGTCTATTTGCAAAACCCAGCCACGGATGAGCGTAACTTTCCGAGACGAATCTAATGAGCCTAATTAATCCATGATTTGCTACAGTGATGCTACAGTACCATCTTCTAATCATCCTCTAATCATGCGGTCAAAGGCCTCATTAGATTCTTCTCGGAAATTTACTAGAGGTTGTGGAGATAGTTTTGTAAACTGACATTATTTAATACCCCTAATTAGTGGTCAAAGATGCATTTAATACCCTGAAAAATTTTTCAGGGGCCATCTAAACACGGGCCAAGCTGTTGCCGAGAATTGAAGTACCACCTCCTGACATCACAGAGCATTTTGCCAAGATGTTGGAAACAGAGGAAGAAGTGGATGTCACTTTCAGTGTAGGTGGAGTTAATTTCAAGGCTCATAAGATGGTGCTTGCGACACCGTCGCCTGTCTTCAAAGCAGAGCTCTATGGGCCTATGAGGGAAACTGGAAGGAAGGCTATAGTCATCAAAGATGTGCAGCCAGATGTTTTCAGGGCCCTTCTCAGTTTCATCTATACTGACTCTTTGCCTCCTTTGGATGATCTGCACGCGGATGACTATGGTGAAATGATCCGTCACTTGCTTGTAGCTGCAGATCTATATGCCATGGAGAGGCTAAAGCTAATGTGCCAAAGCATCCTTTGTGACAGTCTGAATGTGCAGACAGTGGCAACCACATTGGCATTAGCTGATCAACAGCATTGTGATAAGCTTAAGGATGCTTGCATTGAATTTATGACAAGTTCAAGTGTGATGGATGCCGTGGTGGCAACCCAAGGTTACAAGAATCTGAAAAGGACCTGCCCATCTGTTGCATTTGAAGCATTGGAGAAGAGCAGTAGGATTCGCAAAGCATGACCAGCTCATATCAAGTTGTGTTTATCTTTGGAAGATTTTGTGCTTTATTTATGAACAGATCTTTAGCTTCTTCTAGAGCATCCCATCCCAACATGAACGTATGGATGCACAGCTATATTCTCTCCACCTTAGACATAATGGCTACTGTAGTCTTTTAGTTTTGTAAGAAATATGCTGATCTATCTCTTGATGCTTCAATGTATGAATTGTGCGCTTCTCTGCAAGCTTGACATTCCCAGCATATGATATTTACCTTTAGTTGAAAATTGAACATGCATATGTGCGCACGTACCCCTATCAAATATTGAATATCCCGATTGTGTGCCTGATAAATTTTGTAGGCTAGAAGTACAGAAATAGAGCAGTATATTGTTAATGTCATGTTATGTGTTTGTGGAAATATATCATCATGAATATGTTTAGTTTTGACAGTGTCACATCTTAAGTTATGCTTCCTGGAGAATTGCCTTTTAGTTTCTGCAGTACCAATCGTATTAGGTATTAATAATATCTTATCTCTAGTTTTTTTATTAGAGTTCAGGAATTTTCATGCTTTAAAATGCTAGCTTTGGATTCAAAAATACACGACTCTGATTTTAATTTTCTTGCCCTGAATCCACATAATATCACATGTGCTACTGTTGTATGAAATAACCTGATTCAGAATGTGTTTGCTAATAGGAGACCAGCATTAATCTACATCAGTTATAAAGAATCGTTCGAACTGATTGGCGGATTTAAAGAATGTGTTTGCTAATTGGTGAACATTCATCTGGCACTTTGTATACTGTTACTGTCAGAGTTTATGAAGTCTCTGACAATATTAGGTTCAATTGCCATCTGCATAAGGTTTCTTGTGGTAATTGTAAGTTAAGGATTAAAGGAGATCCCATATTCCGAAGTCCCAACACCTCATGAGGAACAATTATAACATGAACCTGAAGTGATTTTCGCTTTCTTGAATTTGACATGTTCAGTTACTTCTTTTGTGTGCTGGTCAGTCAATGAGTTGACCAGTTGGCTATAGAGTTGAACTGAAGAATTAGATGGTCACCAATGATGGAAACAGTAAAGAGAGATTTTGAATGAACCTTTTCTTTTATTTGCATGTTTTCTGCTCCATTGAAATGTGGTTTGTTATGACAAAATACCTGTTACTATTGTGTAATAAGGCATGGATCTCAAATTGTTCCTGCGATGTTCGCCTCTTCAGTTATCCTGTCAGGAAGAAATCAGAGGCGATGAAACTATCACTCTGGATAACTGGAGGCTGTTTCGAATTTGAAAATAGCGCATGCTAAATCGGCAGGAACGGCGAGCTTGACTTTGAGATGGAGCCCCACAAAAAGGATGAGAATATGTTGAGGCCCATCAAATGTGATCCGGGCTCACAATGTTCCAGCCCAAAACGTTATCATCCCAGCAGGGTATCCCTTTTTGTTAGGGGAATCCCAGCAGGCCATCCTTGGGCCGGCCATTATGTTGCATTGCGTTGCGTAGCCTGCCTGCCGCAACGAACCGCTCGCAATCGCTGACCCCCGCCGCCGCCGCCCCAATTCTGGGCTTCTCGAAGCTCTTCACGGCGAGCTCCACGATGGCGAGCTTGCCGTGAACAAGAGGACGAGATGAGTGTTCAGGGGGTGATGCCGCGGCTCCAATTCGCTAGTTCAATGTCAGAGATTGACTTGCTGACGAGGATCTGACACGACGAGCTCCATCTGAACAATGAGCCTCTCATGGATGACCTGGTCTCCCAGTTATCTATTGCACCGCACCATGAACTGCAAAGCTTTTTCGTTCGTTCTTCTTCCTCCTTTCATATAGCGAAGCACGAAGCTACCGGTGTGTCTGTGTGGAGACAGATCCACTGTGGCAAAGTGAAAAGGCATGGTCTGAGTTGCTCCGTACGAGTCAACGCAGACAACGCGCTGAACTATTTGCAGGCCGCGCACGAACGACGACTAGCAAATTAGCAATCCCCTCTGGCCTGATCGAATGGTTTATGCGTGTGCTCGTACGTCTGAATAAGATAGAGGGCTTGTTGAGTTACTTCAACTTTTCAAACTTCACTATTTATCAAAAGAAATCTTACATACATGGAGTATTAAACGTGTGTTAATGACAAAACCCTTTTCATAACCCCTGGATAACTTTGCGAGACGAATCTAATGAGCCTAATTAGGCCATGATTAGACAACGTCGTGCTACAGTAAACAATCTCTAATGACGGATTAATTAGGCTTAATAGATTCGTCTCGCGATTTCCCATCTATCCGTGTAATTAGTTTTATAATTAGATCATGTTTAAGTCTCCTAATCTTAAATTTAAAATTGCTACAGTCAAATTTGCAAACTCACGAACTAAACAAACCAGAGACACGCCGACCCCAAACTAGCAAGAAAGGCATCGATTCTGATTTCTGCTGCGTTTCCGACGAGGACGTGGGGCTCACCAGTGGCTCCTAGCTCTGCTCCCGGCCTACCACCTTCCAGGTGGAAGGCATTCCAGAAGCTGCATGCGAAACCAATCATAATGATCCATCTGTTAAGTAGTATTATAGTTAGACCAGTTTCAGTGGAGGTTTCATGAGAGTTTCATCTACATTTAATAGGATGCCACATCAGCAAACTAGATGACATGGCACAATATTTATGAAGAGAGAGATGGGAGTAGTTTCATCAGGATGAAACTCGGTATACACTGTTACCAAGGCTATGAAACTTGATGAAACTACTATTGGGGGCTAAAGAGTTTCATTTTATCCAAATGCGTCCAATCCAATGCCTCGCAATTAATTGTTGTGACTAACCTATGAAACTGTGAGACGAAACTAGCCATTGGGAGACCTTGTTTCATTCATCGATTCATATCTCTTCTAGTGATGTGGCGTTTTTGAAAACTGTGCATAAAACTCTCCACCGAGAATAGCCTTATATTACACATGTTCTTCTCGCTTGCCCGCTTTCATCAGGCCCTCAAGACAAAACACCTGCCTGCCTCCCTGCTGCTTGGCGCGTCCTAGTCACCTGCCGACGACACCAAAGATTAATTCAATTTAATTTTAATTATTTTAATTCAGTGGAGAATCTGTCCTAATGCAATGGTGGTTGCTTTACGGTGCGATTAGGTGGATGATCCTTGGCATCAACGCTTCAATTTGCTGCTACTTTACTCCCATCTGGTTTGGAAGAACATAAACCACCGGTGGGTTATTGGAAAATTCTCGTCCAACTCGGAACGGATAAAGCTCCTTAATATATTCCTCCTCTCTCTTTTCTATTTTCCTCTTCTCTTCCTCCTCATCTCCCTTGTTTCTCCATTGATGGACAGATTAATAGGATTAGCTCGTAAAGCTCGATGATCACCTTGACAAGGACCAAACTAAAAGGTCTACAATGATGCATCATAGATGGCGTGGACTCATAGTACATCGCTGCGCCATCAGTTGTCATGATCTTTGCCAAAAAGAAAAGTTAGAAAAAGCATGTAAAGATGCACCAAAGCTATTTGATAACTTAAATTTAGTTCTTAAAAAATTAAATTTGATTGCACGGAACACAAATCTTTAGTGTTTTCATCGGAAATGTTCTAGCCTCTCATTTCTCTGACGACTTGGTCCGGGGCTCCGGGCAGATATATATAGATCTGCCCGTTTGTTTATTCATTTCCCAACGGCTACTCGGAGGAACGCAAGTCTGATGAGTACAGCATGCCTGGTCACTCTCATCTGATGCACCGCGTTCTGCACAAGCACAAAACGTGTTAAACATTCAGAAAAATCCAACTGAGAAGCTGCAATGACGCTTGTACCATTACATGGCTGTTAATGATCTGTCCTTTACTTGATCCCTTGTTCTGGCCTTATAAGTTTATTATCATATTTTTATGGTTCTGGCACTGACAGCGTGTTACATCTGGTTGCTTCTCCGTAACCAATCACTCTCTGTGCTTCTGGTTCAGAGAATCAGTGGATCGCCGTAACTGGCAATACCATGGATTTTCTTTCGATCAGCTTCACGATAGGCGCGCGCACACACCGGCTGCAATCATTGAGAACTGCCTGAAAGCAGAGCCGTGAGCCAGTGGCCTCACTCTTCATCGTCATCTCGAGGGGCGATTGTCTTGCAGGTCCAAATCTGACTCTCAACTTGCAAGATAGTAAGGGCGTGTTCAGATGCATCCATTAAACATAAAATTTATATATTGAACACGGTTCTCAATGAAAAACTTTATGCATAATTAGTACATCTAAACACCCCAAACATCCACGCAGGGGCTTTTTCAGAATTACATGACGCGTGATCCCATCCAGGGGCTTTGGATCCGTCTGGAAATGTAAAATCCTTGCGACATTTTCTACGGCCACTACTCCCTACCTCAGAGTGGGCCCACCAGCCGGCACGACCGGTCACTGCACGCGGGTCCCGCCACCGCCTATGGATTGCTTCTGCGGCTCTAGTGTTCTAGAGCACGGCTCACCTGACTCCCCCCTGTGCGATGGACAAAAGCCGCCTCGCCTGGCTTCTCCCCCACAGCCACCCCTTGACCTCTATCCACCTTCGTCTACCGCAACGAGAAACGCACGAGGGGTACGGTTCCTGAGATCGCCGCGAGGCTCGGGTTCTTGCGCCCCGCTGTGCCTCCGCTCCCAAAGGTGAGAATTTTGGGTGCTCGGTTGGCGTCTTGGTGCGCGGTGAAGGCTGCGTTGGCCGTTGGGTACGGTTGGTTCGTGGCAAAACTCCGGGCTCCCTTTCTTGGCGTCTCAAATGGGGAGATTTCTTGCTTTGCCTGTGGAATTTGGGCTCGTCTTGGTTGATTTCCGTAGGACTTTAGGGGGGATTTTTTAGGTGATCGGCCCCAAAGTTGGCGGCTTTAGTTGGATTAGTGTCTCGGACTCATGGGTTCTACTGAATTCCTTGTTAATTTGGTTGCAACCAGTGCCAGCGTTCACTCCTGGTGTTTGATTGGCATGGAGTAATGGTGAATTGGGATTTGGTACTTTGTGTGGCTGCCCAGGCTACTGGCTTTGGCCGATGGTGACATTTATGCTACACAGAGTTGACTAGTAAGCAGCGATAATGATTGAAAGGAATTGCTTTGTATTATTTTCTGAGTTTTCTGGAGGCACACATCCATTTCAGTTTATATGTGATTCAGTGATTGTATTCATCTCGTGAAGGTTCCTTTCGGTGAGAATATGGCATGATAGCTGGTTTGGTTGGGTGACCTTTAATTTCGATTGTGCTGCAGCTGGGTTGGATTGGAAGGTGGATACTTTGAACTTTGAAGGCTGCGTAGTAGTTTCATTCATATTTGTAGTAACTACCCTAGTTACAATTTAGAAGGTACTTGTTCTTGTGGTCAGACTTGCTTTGGTAGGGGTAGATGCATCTGGTATGTGCTCTTGCTTCAGTCTGTTCTGTTGCCGTGGTCAGTAGCGCGTTCTTCTTTGGAATTTTAGGTTCTTAACTGAATAAGGTTCTCATCATTTCAATCAGGAATTAGGTTCTTGTTGTAGTTATTTTTTTGCTTTATATGATGCTATTGTTGGGTGATTTGTTCATTTCTCAATATAATACTTAACAATAATCGCCTTATCATATTCAAAGATTGTGCATGATTCTTGTCCATGCATTTACTGTTACAGCAAATTGATGTCCTGCTACCCTTTTTAGTTTTGTTTCATGCGGTATGCTAGTAGTGTTCCTCAGTTGGAACTACCTGCAGTATGTGTCCGGGAATGTGTATGCATTGCTAATGTTTATCAATTTATTGATCTTTGTTATTCAGGTTTTTGGAAAAAGAGTTCTGGTTTTCTCAAAAGGTTAAATGGGATCAGAAGGACCTTCAGTTGTGACTGTCCATGTTACTGGATTTAAGAAGTTTCATGGGGTCGCTGAGAACCCCACCGAGAAAATTGTGACCAATCTTAAATCTTTTATAGAAAAGAGAGGGTTGCCAAAAAACCTTGTGCTTGGAAGCTGTACAGTTCTTGAAACAGCAGGGCAGGGTGCAGTTGGCACATTACATAAAGTTTTAGAATCTGCTATTGCAGACAGAGAGAATGGGTCGTCGGTGCAGGGACAAGTAATCTGGGTGAGTGCCTAGTGCTAGTCATATTCCTGATAGTGTGGTCTAGCATCATGTTAATGAAACAGCTTGCCTCTAAGCTTTAGCTAAAATTCATGTTTTTATTTCTCTCATCCATGAGGTTAGTATTTGTAAATTATCCCAGTCCAAGCGGCAAGTTCCTTCAGGCATTATCAAATTGAACAATGAATCCTGTAGGATTTACTAAATATACAGTCTACCTGATTCAGAAACAAGATCAGCCACCGTTTGCATCATTGGCAGTTGTCACTGATTAGTAATTCAGGGTTGCATTTGACTGGTGTTGGCACCTAGTGCTGGAGCTCCACTATTGGATGCACTTTTCGGCATCATTGTTGAGTGGCATCAATGTCGATGCTCATTGTTAGTTGATATAGTTTGTTTTATAGTTTACGAGATGTTATTCTCATATTTGATTGTGTGGTTAGAGCATTAAAATTTTGAGAAAAAATGATCTCCTTAAATGATAACTGAAAATGATGCTTTTGCTATATGTGAAAGCGGCTTTCCACAAGAATTAGCTTCATCTTGTGCATTATCATGCTTTCCTTTCTGACGCTTTCCTTTCTGAAAGTAAAACAAAAAAAAGCTTGTATTCAGTGCCACTGGAATTGATTCTCATGAAACATTTTTCAGATCCACTTTGGGGTCAACAGTGGCGCAACAAGGTTTGCCCTTGAGAACCAAGCTGTTAATGAAGCCACCTTCCGTTGTCCAGATGAGCTAGGATGGAAACCTCAGGTAGCATCATTGGCCCATATGCCTATTATTCTTACCTATATTTACAGATAAATCTTGTTATTGCATTTTATCAGCTTCATTGTTCCAATGCAGAGGGTCCCTATTGTGCCATCTGATGGAAGCATCTCGCGGAGAAGAGAGGTAAATATTTGAGACTTTTGATTTGATGGGTTCTTGTTGAAAGATAGCTGTTTTTTTTTTGTTTTTAGTTCTTTGTAGTCTCATACTTTTCGTATGTAATTCTGCGCCTGGAAATCACTTTCTGCACATATTATTTACCTTTAAGGGTGCCTGACATCCATAAACAAGTTAGTTTTCAAATGTATTTGGTTAGAACTGCCAAAAATGTCAGTGGGATATAGAAGTCGAATAATTCATCCCTTCCTGTTACTTCTATCGGAATAAAAAAGAAGTCTGTGAGAAATTAACAAACACTATGATGAACAACCTGCTAGAGCGATGTATTTACATGTGAATCAAAATGCTGTATTGCTGTTTATTATACCAAGCAATAATGTTTCCATGAACCTTTTTCATGGTCAACCAGACTACTCTGCCAGTGAATGATTTAACCAAGACACTCCGAAAGATAGGCTACGACGTGGTGCCTTCGGACGACGCTGGTCGATTCGTGTGCAACTACGTGTACTACCACTCTCTTTGGTTCGCGGAACAACATGGCATCAAATCGCTGTTTGTACATGTGCCCCTCTTCTTGACGATTGACGAGGAGGTCCAGATGCACTTTGTCGCTTCCCTTCTCGAAGTTCTCGCGAGCACGAACTAGGAACAACAATCTGAAGGTAGGTCCGCATACTGCTTTGCTGTCGCCCTGTTAGAAGAGCAGAGTGTAATCCTGTGCTGTTTGGTTGGTATGTCCTTGCAGAGCCAGCGGTTCTACCCGAAAGATGTAAAGTTGGAAGCAGACCGAATAAGGTGGTGTGGTGATTGATGAAGTTGGGCGTGTCTGGGAGGGAGGAAAAGTCCTGCATAGAGTCCTTGTATCTTCCTGTTGCCAATTGGGCTTGTATGCTATATGCATGCCATTGCCATCACATGCTGTAACACATGCCTGAAACTGAAAAATTGGGAAACCTCATTTTCTATAAAACTGAGTCGTTGGAGCGGATGCATTACACACGACGAGAACTGTCGAACATGTGAGCCTGTGGTTTTGCGATGTTTGCTTTTCCCCTGTGAATCTGTGATGCTGGTGCATGCATTAGTGAATGGTGTCGCCGATTTCTGATGCCAGATCTTCCAGGTCTTGTGATGTCAACCGATCTGCAGCTGCTTTCCATGAATGGAGATGTATTATGTAATGGCGATGCCTTGATTTTTTTTAATGAATGTCGAAGCTTGTGGCTTGAGATGGAGCTCACGTTCAGACGTCAGGATGACAGGATCTTCAGGTCAGCTGCAGGACTGAACCGTCTCAAGTCTGGTTGCTTGACACCTGAAGAATTCTGCCAGAATTGGATATGTGGGCCCGGAACCCCGCGAGCCGTGCGCCAAAGGCCAAACTCGTCAACCAGAGCCCAAGCCCAAATATCTGTACGACCAACCAAGCCCAGAGTCGTAGTCTCTGGCCTGTGAGGCCCAACAAGACCAGCCCACGACTCCTCCGATCATTGCGGCTCCTCCTACCCTTCGCATTCCCCCTCGCAGAACCCCGACTGAAACCCTTGCGCCCACCACCGCCGCCTCCGCCACCGCCTCCCCGGAACCGAATCCCCGCCGGGTTCGTCCTCTCACTCGATTGATTACTCGGTCCCCTGTAGATCGTTATCCCCCAGTCGGATTCCTTGGCTGGTCCGAGTTTTTCCCCTGGTGAAAATCGCTCTGGTGTTTGATCTGCAGGTGCGCGCTTACAGTTGAGGGAACTGTTGCCGCCGGAAACACCGATCGACCATGGCGACCCGTAAGTTTTGAATTCCTTGTGCTAGCCCATATTGTTCGGTGCGAGTTTCGTCCATAGGAGCTTGATACTCCATAAATGTTGACGGTGGTGCTGTATTAGTTTTGAGGCTAGATAACTAGATTTATACTTCCCATTTGATTATTTATGTAGCATATCGGGTGGGGTGGAGGTTTTGGGGTCTAGAGTGTAGTTGATTGTACGGGTATGCTTTGCCTGAGCATGCCATATTTTGGGTTTGGAGTGTGATTGCTTTGACTTTGATTACTGTTTTGACAGCTGCACAGTGTGAAGAATTTTAGTTTGTAGAATCGCCATTTTGACAATACTATAGTTGTATTGCAATGTCTTGGTGATATCATAGTTATTAGGACCGGACCGGTCGTTGAACCGGTGAGGGTTTCGGTTCAATGGTTCATCGGTTCAACCGTTAAAAACCGGTTGAACCGCCGGTTCAATAGCAATGAACCGTTTTAGTGAACCGGTCACAGATACCTTTGAACCGGTCCCATATACCGGTGATAACTAACACTTTAAAAATACATATTATATATAGCTGATCATAGAAAAAGATATGCTCATAAAAAAAACATGGCAGACATACACGGCATGCATACAGTCTAGGAAAATTAATTGATCAACATGAAAAATTCAAGTGCGAACAATTCAACAATCAACATGACAGACATGAATACAGGTCACAGACCCACACATGATAAGAAAATTGCACAACCAAAGTGCCAAACACACACACAGGCACAAACTCACAACAAATTGATAGCTGAATATCTAGTAAAATGGAAGCCAAACTTCAGCTTCTGCTGCAGCACTAGGACATGCAAGATCTCCACCAAATTCCATAAGATCATCTAGTATATTTTCATGGTCAGCAGCCTCGTGGCTTCTTGCTCGAGGGTGACCTGGAACTTGTGTCCCTGCTACCGCGCCGTCTTGGTGCGCTTGCCGTTGAAGGCGTGGCCCTGGTGGATCAGCTGCAGCTTGTGCTTGAGCAGCGAGATCGGTCGTCCAGCTGCCCGCATCTCTGCTCATGGAGACAACAGCAATAACGCACTCAAGTTCAGTACCATCTCAGATGCTCAAATCGAACACACACGTGCTCACAAAGTTTGGTCGATGCGTGATTGGAGGGGAAGAAGGACACGAACCTTGTAGAGATCGAGGAGGATGTTGTCGAGCGACTCCTGCGCCTGGTCAGAGCATCGCCCGCACGGGGCCGGGGCACAGGGCGCGGGGCTGGCACCGGCAGCCGGGGACGGGCGCGCCGCTGGCTGCCGGAGCCGGACCCGCCGCCGCCGTAGACAGATGTGCCGCTGCCCAGCGCCAAGCGAAATGCTCCCCCCCACCCTCCACGCCCGACGGGGCTGCTCTGTAACCGTAAGTGGATAAGGCTGTGTAGAGATAAACAACGCTGAAGAAACAGAACCGTTCCGGTTCGTATGGAACCGGCCGGTTCACCGGTTCCACAAAAAACCGGCCGGTTCGAATGGTTTTTAGCAGTTCAATTGCATAGACAGTCTTTTAAGTGAACCGGACCGGTATAGGCTCTGGTTCGGTCTTTTAACGGTCGAACCGCCGGTCCGGACCGGTCCTAATAACTATGGGTGATATAGGAACTCTTGTGCGGTTCAGGTCATGGTTTTCTACATCGTTTGTTCTCTGTTCGGGTTTCAAGAAAAAAAATATTTATTCTCTTTTTGGTCTGGGTGATTTTTCACTGCGATGAACCTTTAATGTTTGTGTTTTGTGTTAATAATCTGCAAGTTCTGGCATGTAAACTCTTTCAGGTATTCAGTTTGAGAACAACTGTGAAGTTGGCATTTTCTCCAAGCTGACAAATGCCTACTGTCTGGTAGCAATTGGAGGGTCAGAGAATTTCTACAGGTTAGTCCTACATATTTCTTTTGTTTTAAGTTATTGGGCATCCTTTGTTGGGAGTAGAGGACTATCTAACTTTAACTACGTGTTCTTCTAATAATTTGCAGTGCGTTTGAGGCTGAGCTTGCAGATTCCATTCCTGTGGTCAAGACCTCTATTGGTGGCACCAGAATAATCGGTCGACTCTGTGTTGGTTAGTATTTGAACCTTGCCTCTTCTATCTGAATTATTGTCTACTTGCCTTCCAACTTTTCCTCGTTGATGACCCAGGAAACAAGAATGGACTTCTGTTGCCACATACCACCACTGACCAAGGTAAATATTTACTTTTATGCTGTAAATTTCTGTGTTACTCCTGCTAGACCTGTTGTTATTCCTTGCTCAAGGTCACGGCTGTTATTAGGAATTTCAATGAACTTCCTGTCCAGACTTCCTTTTCATATACATGTGGTCGTCCCTTTCATATTTCTTCAGGCACATTTGATTTTGTAAGCTTATGGCACAGATTTTTGAAATTATCTGTGCATTCTAGGAAATGTTGTTTTCTAGCAGCATTCAACCTCTAGGTGATTTTAATACGTAAGCATTATAGTTAGTACTCAAAATTATCTGGAAACCACTTAGAGAATGATTGTGTTTAGAGAGGCAGGTCGTATTTAGCGATTGTGGTATCGTGTGTGTTTTTTTAAGCCATCAGATTTGTATTGTGGACCTGCAGCTGAACAAGTTTCCATGTAATTTCTCAGGCCAAGTCTTGTGGAGATTGTGCTTACGTGTTAGGGATGCATAACCATTCCAGCTTGGTAACTGGCAGACCACATTTTCAATTGCGAATTTGCTATGAAAGTATGGAGAGTTATCTCTTTCTTTGAAACACCCGTTCCTCTCTACCTATATATAAGTAATTGAGAAGTAGGTTGAGATAGGAGGAAATTTTCCTGTCAATTGGTTGTATATGTTGTGATATTCTTTTTCTCCTTATCATGGGTTACACCATTTATCACAAATCTTTTATGCTTACGTCCTTCCTGTGCTTTGGAACTATTCTAGAGCTTCAGCATCTGAGGAATTGCTTGCCTGATCAAGTGGTGGTACAGCGTATTGATGAGAGGTTATCAGCCCTTGGCAATTGCATATCCTGCAATGACCATGTTGCGCTTACACACCCTGACCTTGACAAGGTATGGCTATGCATTTCTGTTGGCTGTTCCTGAACCTTTGCCTCTTCTCAATACCTTAAGCTGATCCTTTCATGCTGTTTGATTCTCCAGGAGACGGAGGAGTTTATTGCAGATGTGCTTGGAGTTGAGGTATTCAGGCAGACCATTGCTGGAAATATCCTTGTGGGGAGCTACTGTGCGTTCTCTAACAGGGGTGGCTTGGTACGTTGCTAATTATTAACTGTTCTTCGTTTTCGCCTTGCAAATGTTCTATTCCTAATGTGCAATGGCATTGGTGAAACAGGTTCATCCTCACACATCCATTGAAGACCTTGATGAGCTCTCCACGCTCCTGCAAGTCCCGCTCGTTGCTGGAACCGTGAACAGAGGCAGCGAGGTCATTGCTGCAGGCATGACTGTCAACGACTGGACTGCCTTCTGTGGGTCAGACACGACCGCCACCGAGCTCTCAGTCATCGAGAGTGTCTTCAAGCTGAGAGAAGGGCAGCCCTCAGCCATTGTCGATGACATGAGGAAGAGTCTGATCGACAGTTATGTGTAACTGAGGCCTTGCAGATGTGGGTCTCAAGTATTACCTGTGCCAAGACGCACTGTGAGCTATACTTGTGTTATCAGTAGTAACCAAAACGTACCCTCTGACAAGTTACGTTTTGTGGTTTATTCTTGGCTTCTGAATCTTAGACTTATGTTTTTACCATGTACCGTTAAAGGAGGCTCATGGTATACTAGTAGAGGAACTCCTTCAGCTCTTCGTTATATTATGATGTTTCAGCATGGAGCCATGGAAGCGTATCTTACCTGCAAATGTTCCTGTTTGTTCAACCTATTAAGTGACATTTTTGGCTATGTTTACCGTCCTTGCATCGATTTGAAAATAAAGATTGCAATTGCTACTTTGGTTTTTGCTTCGAGTGAAAATTAAGATTGCAAATGCTACTACGGTTTTTGCTTCGAGTGATAACGTGCATTTTGTATGGACATGAAATCTGAGAAGTGAGTGTTTCGTATCCTCACGTGTTCTGAATTACAACACGACCAGAACTGCTGATAATCTTTCTGAGAAATACGCCTATTTGAATGTGGAAATATATGTTTGCACACGGGACAATGATACACACTGATATAGCAAATGACAATTGAAAGCTCTGCCATATGCTTAATTTATCATCACCAGCAACGGTGGATCACAGTGTGCAAGAAGCGGATAGACCAGCCTCCGGTGAGACGTGCTTTTCTTCGCAGGATGGTGGCGCTCACCAAGTCAGATTGGTAAGTGGCTTCTCTTGACACTCCTGAATGCAGTTCGCTGCCAGTTCTCTCAGCTGTTCTTCAACAGTCTCCATGGGGAGGGAACCATCAACGACCTTCATAAACACAAGAGTGGAGTTGGTTATTCCGAAACATTTGAGAAGTGGTTAACAAAAACAGCATGTATCGTGGCCTAGAGCACTGTGAATATAAATAACCAAAAAATACATTATGGGTTGCACCTCATATATGGCGCTTGTATTAAGCACATAGCAAATTAGCAGTCACAGATAGGTGGTAAGTTGAACAGAATATACAGAGAAAATAGCTCTGGCTCCTTTAGTTGACACATCAAACATAAGTCATTAGCACAATAGGCAAAGCAAAAACAAAAATACTGTTGTGGTGATTGTCCCTACCTTCCATGTCGAATCACAGAGTGAATGATAATGATCTGCAACTCTCTTTTGGAACTCAATCTTTTCATATCGCTCACCTCCATAGCCCCCTCTTCCAGCTGCTTTCTGTAACAAAAGATATATTCGCATACCATAATGAAGGAGGATAATCAATGTAAACTATTGAAGAGTGAACTAGGAAACATATAGCATTGGACATCAATTTAGCATACAAGGTGGTATAATAGGAGGGTGGGCAAAGAAAATTGATGGACAAACTGTTCTCACCCCATATTTCCTTCCTTTGGCAAAAGGCTTCAGAAAATTTTCCTTGTTTTTAGTGGTGCAAAACAAAACTCAATTAAAGGCAACCTAGAGTACATCATCGTCACTGAATTCTATAAGTAAAGATTAATTTGATTGGGTTGAGGCCAAACAATGGCCATCATCCCTACAATTTAGATAATGTAACAAGTGGCACCCCATAAGCTTAACATAAATGAAAAATCTACAACACCTTCACGATGGAACACCATAGAGACCAATTGAGTATAAACAATACCTCTGGTTGTACATCCAGATAAATTACAAGATCTGGAGCTATAAGTCCAACATCTGGAGCCTGAAATAGTATAGGTCACTTCTCAACTTCCAGGTATTTATGTGAAGACAGAAAATCATTATACAGCCCAATGTTACCAAGCTCACCTTGCACCATTCAATGTCAAGCCCTTTAGCAGCTGAGAACGCCACTCCGGAATAAGAATAGCGGTCTACAATGAGAGTAGTTCCACTAAGTAGCTTGCTTTCCATCAAAGCTCTGTAAGCGAAAAACCAAACAAAACAGCTCCACAGTTATAGCAATCACTTTATAGTTTATACAGCATTTAACTTGAGGTCTCGAGCAAATTTCCCACATATCACACAGTTATGTTACATTGTGAAAAGGCATACCGTTTCTCCCAGCGGTTTGCGCTGAAGAGCAAATGAATTGTTCTGTCATCAAGCTGCGACTCATTTGAGAGGTAGGCAGAGATCATCTGCCCAACACTGGTGCCCCTATCAGGGAACCGCCACCCTTCAGCACGGCAACCTTGGCCTTCCAGATAGGACAGCAGCCGGGCACACTGTGAGGATTTGCCACTCCGGTCCAGCCCTTCCAGGACAACCAGAGCACCCCGCCCACTCTTGCTGCCAGCATTCGCCATTCTGACGCCCTGAAACGCCCTCCGGCGCTGTGCAAACAAGCCGAGACCAGAGGGCGCCGCCGCTTTGCCACTCCTGCTACAAAGATTGCAGGCACTGTTACCCGAAGGATGGTACATACATCTTCTAGTTCAGAACAGCATCCGGAGAGATCAGACACGCCTCACCTGCTCCAGAAAGCTGCTCTTCCGGCGAGCCGAAACAATGTTGTCATGCACAGCCGTTTATACTGATTTGCTTATATTCAGAGCTAAACAGAGGAAAGGAGGCGTGGGAGGGGGAGCGCATGAGCAGGAGCTGCGGGCGGCACGGAGGGGGAAGAGCTCGAGAGATAAGGTACCCGAGCAAATCTTCCGCCTGAGATCGATAGCGAGCGGAAGCGATTTGATTGGGTGCTGTCGGAGACTGCGCTGCCACGAGGTCTGCGGCGCGGGGCTGGAGCCCTAGATTGCGGCGGCGGTGGCAGTGGCGGGGGCGGCGGCGTGTCGAGGGAGGGAAGAGAAGAAGGGCGGGGCTCGTTTCGTACTTTGCAGGGAGGGAGTTGAATCAAGGGTTGAATCAATATTAGCACCTGATCTGGGCCATCCAGGAAGCATCCGACGTGTGAAAAATATACTGGGCCCCTACCCCCTAGTGGCGGTGATGGGCGTGCAGAATGGAGCTCGTCGGCCGCAGGGACGCGATGTGCCGGAACGAGACTCGGAAGCAGTCGGGAGAGGCTGGAACAGTGCTCGGCAGCGGCTGGCGCGCGAGCTCTGCTCACCAGCGGTGGGGCGCGCGAGGCCCCCGCTCCCGCCTGGAGGTCGACGAGGCGAACACCGGATTGGAAAAAACAAAAAGGGGAAGAAGAGCTGACGTCTGGTCCCACGCATCAATGTGCGGAGATAACAGATGAACTCGTAGCCTGGTCGGTTCGGTTGGGCTTATCAGCCACCAGCGAGCAGTACTTTTCTCTTATAATAAATCAGCATCAGCCATCAGCCACCAGCCACCAGCCAACCAACCAACCAGCAGTATTTTTCTCTCACAACAAATCAGCACAGCCGCCAGCCAACCGAACAGGCTGCTAGGTACGCTTTGGTAAAAAAAATTGTGATGATATGATTCTAAATAAATAAATGTTAAATGTTATATCTCCAAACATATATATTAGCAGTGCTGTATTTAAAGTTTAATCGGATAGTAAACCTATGAATTTTGCAATTCGAATGCGGCATGGGCAGGTCCTAATCTGCATTTTCACAGGATTAGATAAAAAAGATGTGGGCCCATGTCCCAGCCACAAAGCATCCTGATCTCCAGCGACCATACTTCCAATCTTTCAAGTCGAATAGCTAGAATAAGGCCTGTTTAGTTACAGCGAATTCGACCAATTCAACTAAGACCTTGTTTAGTTTGCTTGAAAGAGCACCAATTCAACCAAAAACAACGTATTGAGCTACGTGTCCTCTCTCTACTTTTTCAATTCTCAAGGGAATCTGCTACAGTCAATTCGATCGAATTCGCAAGAACTAAACAAGCCCTAAAAGTAAAGCATTGAAAAACATACATCTCGACACGCTTCCTATTGTATTTTTTCTATAGAAAATTCGATCGATTCGACTCAACTAAGGCTTTGTTTAGATTCGCGAATTTGATCAAATTGACTGTAGCAAAAGTGTATTGGGAAATGTAAAAGCGGAGAGGGGGGCACGTTTTTCAAAAAGATACTTTTGGTTAAATTGGTTGAATTGAGTGAAACTAAACAGAGCCTAAACAAGGCCTAACAGTGGAATGTGTGTTAGATATGATGGAACCGTACCAGCAGCAGAACCCACAGCCGATTCGTCCGTCCTCTTCTCTACCGAAATGAGCTGATGATTCTAGTCTATCCTGCGTAACGAAACATCCTTATCCGAAGGAAGCGCGCGAATTTGACGGTCGCTAGTCCACTTCTCGTCCTTCGGATTGCCGTTGCCGGTACATATATCTCTCTCCTGGCTTTTGATCCGCAGCACAGTCGTTTGTCGTCTTCGCCTTCCCCATCCCTCGTAGTCCCGTCCCAGCTTGAGCGAATTTCGCGGGGGGCGAGAGGCAGCGGCCATGGCGGGGCGAGGCTCCCTCCCAGAGGGTTCTCTCTTCCTCGGATTCGACAGCTCCACTCAGTAAGTTTCGCCCTTTTTCTTGGCTCTATTTTTAGTCTATTTGGATGCTGGATCTTGTTTTTGCTGTGGTCGGCTGGTTGCAGTGTACTAGCTTGTTCATCTCCTGTAACGCTCATTGTTCTAATCGATGGGGATGATATGGTGAAGAGTAAAGATTGGAACTTTGCCTTCTTGTAAATGGGAAGATAATGGGACTGCACTTCAAATTTTTGAAGTACTGATCTCGCTGGAGTGAATAGAATTTTATGCCCTCAAGAGTGGATTATGTACTCTGGTAAGGTTTTAAAAGAAGGGGAGTAGGGATTAATTAGTTGTGTACAGAGTTCATGCCATGATGACATGGGATTTCTGTTCAAGCACATGATGGAGTCTTCCTGCAATGTAGAGTCTGTAACAGGGTGGTGATAGGGGCTTAAGAAACTTTGTATTTAGCGTTGGTTGTGAACTTGTGATCTGATTGTGGGTGCTACCATAGCAGTATGTTGTAGGTTCTGCAGACCTCTCTGAGGTTCCTTGCCAGCATCGTTGACATAGTTGAGTGCTACTTACTGTTTACTCTTTTTGAACAGTGATATAGAATTAAACAACAATTTTGAGTCCCCTAAAAAAACAATTTTGAGTCAGATGCAATATGGGAATTTCATTTAACTTCTGCAGCTTTGACTGCAAAATCAAGCTAAATAGGCAAGATAGACCTATGTGCGATTCTTCTTGAATAGATCTCTTTCAAGGGTTTGACCCAGCTCAAATGTGGTTTCTTTGATTTGTATTCTTCATACTTATAAGTCGGTTGGTAACCACACACCACCATTTTTTTTCAATATATTCCTTTCTGGTTTTTAGTTTTCCTCCTGTTTTCATCCTATATTATGGAGTTACCATCAGATTTGGATCTAATACTGTCATTCTCCTGTTACAGGTCACTGAAAGCTACTGTGCTCAACAATGAGTTAGCAATAGTAGCTTCAGAAATTGTTAATTTCGACTCTGAATTGCCACACTACAAAACTGAAGGTGGGGTGTACAGAGATTCCACTGACGATGGTCACATATTTTCACCAACCATTATGTGGGTGGAAGCTTTGGAGCTGCTGCTTGAGAAGTTAAAACCAAAGATAAACTTCAGTAAGGTTGTGGCCATCTCAGGGAGCGGCCAGCAACATGGTAGTGTTTATTGGAAGAAGTGCAGTCAGGTGGTTCTTTCCTCCTTGGATCCCAGTAAGAGCTTGTTACTGCAGCTCAAGGATGCCTTTTCTACAATGAGCTCACCAATATGGATGGACAGTAGCACAACTAAGCAATGCAGAGAAATAGAGAGTGCAGTGGGAGGTGCATTGGAGTTAGCAAAACTGACAGGATCTCGTGCCTACGAGAGATTCACTGGTCCCCAGATACGAAAGATCTATCAAACAGAGCCCAATGTGTACGAAGATACCGAGAGAATATCTTTGGTGAGCTCTTTCATGGCATCAATCCTTGTTGGAAGCTATGCAAGTATTGATGAAACTGATGGTGCTGGGATGAACTTGATGGATATAAACCAGAGGACCTGGTCAAAGACTGTTTTAGAGGTTTGTCTCTTGCTAGCTCATTTAGTAATACATGAAATATTTGTTGAGTGACTAAAGCGTCAAAACCGTTGGCTTACATTTTAAGATTTCTCATTAACTAAAATGTCAAAATTATGCCCTTTCTTCTCTAGGCAACTGCTCCTGGACTTGAAGCAAAGCTTGGAAATCTAGCACCAGCATATTCAGCTGCTGGCCGGATTGCTCCTTATTTTGTAGAAAGGTAAGTTTTGTTTGTTATGCATTGGTCCAGTTCTAAGTGACCACTCTCAAGCCAACCTCTTGTATACTTTGTTTGCAACCATAGTTTCAGAATCACCTTTTCCATGAACTTATCCTCTTCTGATGCCATACCTTTTATATCTTGCAAGTAGAAATTACCGTTTTCACGAGTGTTTAGGTGTGCTATAGGGAAATCAATCATTATATAAGGTTCAGGCTTCTCTTTATTTCTGTTATCTGAAATCATATTGTGAAACTGTTATTTAAAACCAGTGATAATATCTAATTATTAGATATTGATGAACTCTGAAGCCTGAACACCTTAATTTTTTTGCCAGTTTTTATTATGATTTTGGCCTTTAGATGAAGTTCCCTGAAATCCAACACCTTTTTTATTATTATCACTGGATTTAAATAAAGTTTCTGAACACTATGGACAAGTTAACATGAATGGCCAGGATAGCTGAATAAGAAATATACACCCTAATGACCAATGCCATGGATTATTTGCACTACCATTTTGCAGTTACTTAAAAGGCATTATCTATTTTCAGGTTTCAGTTTGATAAGAACTGTTTGGTCATTCAGTGGTCTGGAGACAATCCTAATAGTCTTGCAGGTGTGTTTGACTAGTGCTTCTTCTGTGAGCAGCTGAAACAGTGTCATGATTTCTTGTATTAGTATTTATGGCGCCATTGCATCTGTTGTAGGCTTAACTCTGAATACTCCTGGTGATCTTGCCATTAGCCTTGGTACTAGTGATACAGTAAGTTGGGAAGACGTGCTCAAACTTGATTTGGTTACTTGTCCGGTTTACCTGACGGTTGTGTTTAATTCTTGTCCTAATTATCTTATAGGTATTTGGGATAACAGCTGAAGCTAAACCAAGTCTTGAAGGCCATGTTTTCCCCAATCCTGTTGAGCCTGATGGTTACATGGTGATGTTATGCTACAAAAATGGCTCCTTGACCAGAGAAGGTATGTACATTTCCTTTCTATTGTCCTGTCAAGTATGCATGTCTTATGTCACAATGCTGATGATACGTTCATTGTGGTTTCAGATGTGCGAAATCGGTGTGCAGAGAAATCATGGGATGTTTTCAACAACTATCTAGAGAAAACACCCCCACTAAATGGTTAGAATATACAGAATTGTCTTGGTTATTTTGCTGAAATGGCCTTTTTATGTCAAGTTTATTTTAGAATTATCACAGCAACAATTTCAATAATACAATTAGTAATTTCAATGCCTTACCATGATTCTTGTTATCTTTCCATATATGGATTGGCTTCCGCGTATCAGCTGTAGCCCATGAATCATGACATATTTCTCTATCTTGTATGTAGGTGGAAAGTTAGGATTCTACTACAAAGACCATGAAATCCTGCCACCACTTCCAGGTAATGATGTATTAGTATTTGTAACATTGCGCTCCTTGTATTATAAATATTAACCTGAAACAAATTGGTTTGGTCATGCAGTGAGCTTCCACCGGTACATTGTTGAAAACCTCGATGATGCCTCATCTGACAATCTGATAGAGCGTGAAGTGGCAGAATTCGATCCACCCTCTGAGGTTTGCGAAAAGAAATATCCATCAGTTTATTTGGTATTTTTGCAAGCAAATGGCCATGTGTTCACCATTCCTTGCCTGTGCCTGTAGGTCCGTGCTATCATTGAAGGTCAAATGCTGTCGATGCGAGGCCATGCTGAGAGATTTGGCATGCCAAACCCTCCCAAGCGGATCATAGCAACTGGTGGGGCGTCTTCCAACGAGAGCATCCTCAAGTCAATTGCACAAATCTTTGGCTGCCCTGTCTTCACAGTTCAGAGACCTGGTAATGGCCCAAATCTTCTCCCAGAACAAACTTGGTTGTCTTGCTATCCTGTCACGTTGTGACACGAAATGATATCAGCATCCATCTATTGACGCAAAACTGACGTCGTATCTGTATCAGATTCGGCCTCACTGGGTGCAGCGCTGAGGGCTGCCCACGGGTGGCTGTGCAACGCCGAAGGAAGCTTCGTCCCCATCTCGTGCTTGTACGAGGGCAACCTGGAGAAGACCTCCCTTGGCTCGAAGCTCGCAGTCCCGCCTGGGGAAAAGGAAGAATACAGGGAGCTCCTGAAGAAGTACACCCTGCTGATGAGGAAGAGGATGGAGATTGAGAGACGCCTCGTGGAGAAGATCGGACGGGCCTAGTAAAGTTGAGGCATTGCTGAAGCTAGCGGGTCTAGGATCATACCTGTTCATAGGCATGAATAATTGTGAATAATGGCGTCTCTAATCTTATGCCAACTCTCTTAGATGATACTAGTGTCAGAGCTGTTGGTTCTAAGCATTTTACAAACCTGGTCCGGCAAAGCAACTTTCGCCACCAGCATTGTTGTTGGCGTAAACTTGAAAACGATATATTTCTATTTGTAACATTCGGATTCACGAAGATGAAGCATCTGTCTGCAAATTGTGTGTATATCTTGTCTTTTTGTAGGACACTAGGACTATGCGTTCATTGATGAAAAGTAACTTAGTTAAGCTGTATCACTTCGTTCTGTCTTTTGCTGAGCAAACGAAAAAAATTCGTTGAAGTGCCTAGCGGGCGGAGGCAGGTGGATTCCTGTGTGTATGCACGGGAATACCCAACTTTTTTTTTGTAGAGAAAACATTTATACATCAAGTATTTACACAAATACATGTGCTATGGGCCACAACAGCTCCACCAATCACCAGGGCTGCATCTACATGGCTGCTCAGTTGTTGGCTGCACCAGCCCACCACCCACGGCTGATGGCCCACAAGCCCACAGCCAGCTGTTGCTGCTTGCCGGCCCGCTCGGCACCACGCCAGCACAGCGTCACGCACGCTCACGCTCGGACTCGCCGACTCGATGCCGCACCCGCACGCCGTTTCTCCCCAAAATCCGAAGGGTTAATTGGATCTGTGCCATTATAATTTCTCTGTTTTTGAAGCATATCATTACTATTTAAGAAACTATGTCGCTACTATTGCAACTTTGCAGATGTTTGAGATACGCCGTTATGTACGCTTGGAACGACGTCGGGCCCACGCGCAGCGTACGCAGGCTAACCATGTTTCCATATGGACTGAAATACCCCTGGTACACCTCCTCTCTTTCTAGTCACTTGCGCGTGGGGCCCACAGGTCATCTCCTTCCTCCATCCCTTTCTTCCCGCTGCCTCGCAGACGGTGGCGCGGGGGGCCGCGCGCGGCTGGACTTCACGGCGCGGGCGCGCATCGCTCTGGCGGCGGCGCGCGGCGTGGCGTTCATCCACCGCGGCGGGGCCAGGTCGTCGCACGGCAGC
>CM014271.1:4013541-4039305 GCA_004135705.1 Alloteropsis semialata | reverse complement strand
TAATTATACGGATGGACGGAAAATCGCGAGACGAATCTATTAAGGAAAACTACACCACCTTATTATCTGACTTCTGACTGTGTTTTGCTCATCTTCCCTGGCAGATTTGTGGTACTGGGGATCGGTTTCAAGACTAGTAGTGCTGTCTGGGAGCTTTAGCTGGAGGACGTCCTGACATGAGCATCCAAGAATCAAAAGGAGCTGCCTGGCAATGCAAGCTAGCATGACTTTGAGCTCATCTGATCCTGCATTGCCATCATGCCCTAGAGCTGCTCCGGCAAAGGAAACAGGGTAGCAACGCGAGCCGGGTGCTGGATGCGTTGAAAACCTCTCGCTTGGCCATGGGGACGCCCCTGGGGGCTGGCTGCTACCTCCTCGTCTTGTCGGCAGTGGCTGCGGCGCACATGATCGGTGGCAGGCGCCTGTCGGCGGATGGACGACGACGGGACGGGATGGTTCCTGCTGCTGCCTGCCGGTCGTCTCCGCCAGCCGGGCTACCGGTGTAGTTTGCCTTGTTGTTTACCTCACGTTCAGCGGCGCAGAGACCCTGATGGACGGCCGGCCGCCCGCGCGCTTCAGGCCAAGAGCCGGAGGAATCTACCGGTTCCGCTTGGATTTAACCTTGGCTTCATCCGCCTGCGTAGCAGGTACGTACGCGACTACGTGTACATCTCTGTCCCCTACAAATCTGAGTCATGCATGCGGACCGCAGAGTACACGGCTGGTGGGACACACATGTCAGAGTCATGCATCTTATCTGAGTCTTCAATTCCACACAAGTATCTAGATCGAGTTCTAGACCATGAGTATTAGTGTGGAATCAAATGTGGAACAGAGCAACGCTTGCTTGCTAGATGCTGTGTGTTTCAGATTGCATATGATATCTGCTGCTGCTGCACCTTTTTATTTTCACTGTAGCTGAAAGTAACTGTAAACTGGATAGATCCTTCTACTTAGGATTCCTACTGGTAACTACTACTTAAAGTGTGTAGCAAACTAGCAATGAGGTACTACTCATTCCTTTTACCTATAAAGACAGCCTCCATCTTTCTCTACAATGTCTAGGACAACATTCTTTTGGTAGATAAGTTACAGCATGGAGTTTTTACAGGCTTTTAGAAATCTCCTCATCTTTAGAGGGCTTTGGCATGCATGAGCCTGATCGATTCTCCTTGATCCAAACAGGGCCCACGGGGGCTCTGAAAGCCGGCAACTCCTAATGATTCCTTCCCATTTAGCTTTTCCTCCTTTTTCCTGCCATCGATCCATCTCTCGCTCCTGGCTCTGCTAGCTTTATCTGTGGAGATCTGAAATCTTTGCATCAGAATCTGGCGAGACACATAATCCCTCCGTTCTTAAATATATGACACTGTTGACTTTTTATTTCAACTTTGACCAACAATATTTCATCAGTTAGTTTGTTAAATAAAGTAAAATGGGTACCAATATATCTAATATAAATAATACTTTGAATTTAACTCATAGACCTACGTTTTTGCATAAATATTTGTAGAAAAGACGAATAGTCAAACAAAGAAAAAAAGTCAATAGTATCATATATTTAAGAACGGAGGTAGTATGCATCAAGGGAGCTTGCTGGGACAATCATTGCTTGCAACATTCCTCCGTCACTTGGTTAATTCCCTGCATATGCGTCCTGCACTTCCTGGGCTCTTCTCTGTTGTGTTCCACAGGAGTATCCCGTGCTTGTGTTGCTGCTGCTGAAAATATGTTCAATTTTTTCCATATTGTCCCCTGGGTGTGGCATCTACCGTGCCTTTCCGAATAATTTAAGGATTGTTTTCTATTGTTATTTTGGAAATGGTGAGGGGTTCTACTGACTGCTCTCCAAAAGATTTATACAGTTTTTAAGCAACAAATAGGTAAAGAAACTGATCGGCAACAGACCATTACCACCGCCTAGATTTTAATTTATGTTCTTACAGAACTTCTAGATAAAAAAAAGCGTTATGTTTATGTCCTTATTTGGCACTATATTTGTTTCTTTCTTTTTTCCTGACACTCTTAGTATTATCTGATTAACATTCGCTGGTTTACTCCCTGCATACATATTAGTTGACACACATGACATATAACTTGGTAGAACCTAATAATGCTTTACATGATAAATTAGACCACTATGTATATATATGTGTGCATTGCATCCATAGGCACATTGACATTGAGAAACATGCAAGGAGCTGGCGATTGATCAGGCAGGTGTTCAGTTGGCAGTAAATTTGTGGCGGTGCATGTTGTGGTCTTCAATTTACGTGGTACCACTTGCAACGTAAGCCTGAAACATCTCAGAGCAGCAGTTGAAGGCTCATTATGTGATGGAACCACCCCCACCGCCCTACCAGCAGGTCAGGTATCACCCCTCACTGGCTGCAGCATCTTTACTCGCTTTCCATTTGTGATGCAAAACACATGAACTTGCTCACAGAGAATAAGGCCTTCAAAGTGCTTCTCTGTTCTCTCTAGCTGCCTCAATAAATTAATTGCTGCACCATATATATATATATATATGGTGTGGCAGAACCGCCCAAATTAAACCGGCTTAAGTGCATTGACACTCATAATCATATTTGCATGCACTTAAAACGGTCTAATCTGGCAGTCTGTCGGGTAAATCCCGATTCAACCACAATTGGAACAAGGATCGAAACAAACACCAGAAGTCTCACTCGACGGTGAGCGCAGATAGTACAAGTATGACATAGATTCAAAACTGTACGGAGTAAGTCGTTTACAAACCAAGTTTAAATACAAAGATGGTGACTACACGTAGAGCTTCGTGACTTCCCATTCTTCAGCATCATGGCCATTGTATTTAACATAGCAAGGACAAACTCAACAACCTCCTGTCCTGAAAAAGGTTAGGCAACAAACCCTGAGTAACTAATACTCAGCAAGACTTACCCGACTAGTGGTATATACTTAGCCGACTTCTAGTATGCAAGGCTTTTGGCTGTGGGTTGGTTTTGCCAAAAAGCTACTAAGAGTTGATTCTATTTTCAATGTTTTAGCATCAAGATTAGTGTAATAGCACCAACTTCTATGTTTGCCAACTATCATATTATTAAGTTTAAAAGCAATCCATTAACAAACAAACATTTACCATATCTTCATTCAATCATCCATTTCATATTACCATTCACTTCCATTATGTCGCACTGTGACAGAGGGATCAAAGTTCTCTTATCCGAGAGTGGCGGCGAATCGATCCGATTTTAAACCTTGCAAGGTAAACCTAATCACACGACACGTACGCGCCCCATCGGGCCGTACATGGCAACCGTTCCCTATATGCACCCCGCATAGGTGAACTGCCCTGCAGCCCGGGACCGCCAATCCCCACCGATACCAACGACGGGTCAGCCATGAGTTACAGACTAGCACCACTGAGAAGGCAGTATCAGTTCACTCTACCAGTTTGCATATAGGTACGTAGGTTTACCGGGTTCAACTACCTCTTACTACCGGCATGTGATTAGTACTGTTCAACCCTGATACCCTGGGCCCCACGAACGACTTCCACTTTTAATAAACAAACCATCAACTCCCATAACAACTTTAGAAACAAAACCTTATGTCTCGCGAGTGACGATAATCACTCGACTTCTACCGGACTTATTTAAGCATAGCAACTAACGAATTTAAACTAGTATTAGACCAGGTGCCTATGGAATTATGCATCTATGGTTTCATACAACTCCTAGAAACGTAAATGCACATAGATATTTAGGTAAAACATTGCATAGTTTTGAAAATAGAGGTTATGCTCCGGGGCTTGCCTTGCTGAATCATAATGTTAGTGCCAACTAGACCTTGGGCCTAGTAGGTCGATTCTTCATAGCCTTCTTTTGCTGTTGTTCCTGGATGCTTGTACAAAACGTTCTCGAACGCGGTATCTACATGATCGATATGATGCAAACATGAGATGATGCATGGGCTACTTAATTTACTTTAATTTACTTCCTTCATTAACTCCCATGAAGCAGAAGAATATGGTGTGTGTACTTAAGAGTTTAGCACCATATGCACATATGTGACATGAATATACCTTTTATTAGTGGTGTTGGTTATTTTTAACTTCAATATATTCAGAGCCTCTGCTATATATCTTCTATAGTGTTTAGCATAATAAAAGCAACATATTTTAGTTATGTACTTATGTCATAACCTATTTTACCTAGCTATACAAGATGCACCCTTTAATTATTTTAAGGTGAAAATGGTAATTATATTATGCTAACATTTTCATGGATAAGAAATAAATCATATGTCTAAAAATTAATCTTACATTTTTATTGTCTTTTTATAATTTCTTATGTACTAACAAAGTTACTAGTCCTTATTTTGACACAAATTAAGATATGCACACAAAACTGAATGTATACATGATTGTATATTTTTATTGGATAGAACTTTGTGTGAGGAATTCAACAAATTTTAGTTTGTATTTTTCTCATTTTTCTGTGATTTTATATGATTTTTACCAGCAATATTCATTAATTTTTATTGGAAAACCTTTAAAAGGCTCCTGGGCCGGACTCCCGGGCCGGTACTGAGCTCGGCCCGGCCTGACACCGTGCGCGGCTCGGCCCGCTCGCGGGTGCGCGGCCCACACACGCGTGCGGCCCAGCACTGCGTGTGGCCTGGCCCACCGGCCTGCTCGGCCCACTGGGCGAGCGGCTTAAGGCCGGCGCGGCCGTCAGGCCCGCGCGGCTCGGCTCTCTCTCTCTCCCTTTCCTCACCTGCTCTCGACGGCGGCGGCGGCGACGCACGGCAGCGGCGGCCGGAGCGAGGAGGAAGCCGGCGAGGACCTGCGCCAGGTAAGCTTCTTCCTTTCCCCCTCACTCTTTGCTTCCTCCCACTGCTTCCTCTCTTTCTCTCTCTCCTTTTCTCCGGCTAGGGTTAGGGTTCCGGGGCGGAATGGGTGGCTGGCGGTGAGCTCGGGGTGAGGTGGAAGAAGGGCGGGGTGGTGGTGTGCGGGATTGAGTGGGTGGTGAGGGCATTTTATAGGCAAGGGAATGAGGGTGATGGCCAGGGGGTGGATATGGCCGACGAGCTCCGCGGCTCGGGCGGCGGCGCGTGGCGCGGTCGGCATGGGCGGCGGTACGGCGGGGATGAAGGTGGCCGTGCATGGATGACGCGTGGCGAGGTGGGATCGGTCGCGCGGTGGCTCAATCTGGCCGGCACGTGGCACGGACGCCGAGGTCGGCGACCCGGTCACGACTTGGGGCAACGCCGTGCCGTGGCGGCGCTCTTGGATTTTTATTTTAATTTTTTTTCTTTTTTGAACTGGGATGTTACATATGGCATGGTAGAGACTTCAAATGATCCTGAATGTATCACATGCCATCAATTCTGCAGAAGCTGAAACATGCATGGTCATTTTCTTTCTGTCACCATATTCTCAAGAGAAAATCATAATAAAATCTTTTTTGTTTGGATAATAATTAATTTGCTGGAGCAGGGAGTTGAGTGAGCTAGTTCATGTTTCTTTGACTGGTAGTGGTAGTGGACTGGTAGGGCCTGTAGGTGTCCTTAAAGCTGAGCTTGCTTTGATACCCTTTGCAACTAAAATCAACACTAGTATATAGGAGTAGTTTACTCTTGTGCCCAGCTTTTTTGACCATCTAGCACACTGTCGTTCCTCTAGGGTAAAAGGAAGATGGATAGCCAATGCCAACAAGCCAGGCATGATTAGATTCTGCAAGGAAAGGCAGGAAAGATCTATCTGTACTATATGCATTTCTTGCTAACCTAAACGAAAAAAAAGCTCTATTCTTTTAGAAATGGATGCAGGTTCTCAGATCTGCCAAGCAGTCAATACACACAAGCAAACAACAGATGAAACTGTTGTCGTGTATGAGCAGAGGAGATGTGAGACGAGATCGGTGAAGGCTGGGGAGGAGGCACTGGTGCATGTGACACCATGTGGAGCAACAGAGTTACAGAAGAGTGCCAGACAGCCAAGGAAGAGCCCTAGGCCATGCTCATGCACTTGTGCTCCATCTCTCCGGCCCTCTGGAGAAGAGAGAGTAGCAGTGTAACTGTGCAGGAGAGAGAAAAGAGAGAGGATGGTGGACTGCATGTCTGCATCCCCACAGGCCATGCGAGTGCTGCAGATCGGTAGCTCGGTTCAACAAGCTCAAGTTTAAATGAGAGAGAGAAAGAGAGATATAGAGAGGGATCATGAGAGAGAGAGATGGAGAGTTTGGAAGCTTCACGGATGTGAGCCCTGGCGTGCACTCACGTGTGGCAGTGCACGAGCTTGGACGCATGCCTCGCAGCACCCATACGCGCGCGCAGTTACAGAGAGAGGACCCCTGTCGCATGCATGCACGGGGCAGATGGGCTGCTTGATTGTTCTAGCCAGCCACCTCGCTCGCCCGTGCAACAGCTGCCGCTGCATATGCAGCTCACTCTCAGAGCCCTGTGAAAAGGGTTGGATGACAACAGCATATATGGCATCCATGGAGGAGAAATGATCTCATGCTACTCCGGTACGTAGTAAAGATCGACCTACTACGTACTGCTGGATGCATGTGTGTCCGCACACATATATTACAGTTCAACCTTCGCTATCATATTTAAGCATATCTATATTTGAGTTAATAGCTTAGATATATATAAAGTTATCTATACATATATTTCATGCTACTTTTGGTGATATGTATATATAGCTAAATAATGGCACAAGTAATCTATTAATGTCGTTTGACGGTGGATGGTTTAACTTCAGGGTGCAAGGTGCTGGTGTGGGTTGATGTTCACAGAGATCTGGGCTAGCTGAGGATGTACAAATTAAGTTTGTTTGGGAAGAGAGCTCTTTCACACAAGATGAGCCTTACTATATCTACTACGGCATGCTCCTCTGATGCTTATATAAATTAAAGGTACTACTCGGCCTCTCAGTGTCTTTGGTTTCAATGAATTTTGCACATATTTTAACTGGTCAAGGTTAATTAGCCCTTGCCATAACTTTATGGTGACAATTTGCGTTGGCCACCTAACCTAGGCAAATACTTTGGAAAAAAGAAGTATCCGTGGCAAATAATGCATGTGTTAGGAGGCTAAGAAGTTAATTAGATGAATTAAAACTTTGGTTGCTAAACACTGACTAACAAGACTAGGATGTCTAAGCTTTTTTATGGTAACCTTAGGTTGCAGACAAAGCAGGCATTGACACGCAAAACACCACAAATAATGGATCCAAGAATATGAGAGAGAGTTCGGAAAAGTAGGACTTAGTAGAGCAGTGGTGATTTCACATCTTTACAGCTCCTTTTATGTTTGCACGGACTTTAATCAGTTTCCCTAATGCTCTGACTTCTGACCGCTCCTCCCAATCTCTTTCTCTCCCTCTAGCTAGCCCTGCTTTCCCCCTCTCTTTCTCTCTGATAAAGAGAAGGAAATGTTCTCTGAAAAGCTTCCTTTGTCTGGCGAGCGACCTCCCCATCTTTGGAGTGTCTTTTTCGCCTTTTCCGTTTTCCTACACGAAAAAGCTCTCTTGCGCATAGAGATGATAAGAAAGAAGAATCAACCTTTCATGCAATGCAGCCACAGCAAAAGATTTGCATTGGTCTTCCCATCCCATCCAACAATGCAAGCTCTACTTCTTCTAGACCTCACCAGTACTACTCTAGCTAGGTAGTGTAGTGTAGTGCTAGCACCAGTACATACAAGGGACAAACATGAGCATACACACACATATATGCATTGTCTTTGAATAAGCTGGCTGCAAAATGTGTACTGTAGCTGTGGGCCTAGGTAGGCACTGTATGGCTGAGATGTGCACTGCAGTCCTGTGCACTATATATGCTCTTAGACTATTAGCCTTCAAACTCTGATGCAAATCAAGGAGCTAATAGCTAGCTATATAGGAAGCAGCTAGCATAAACATCTAGATCTCTCTTTAATCAAGTACACCTAATTGTCTAATCCTCCACATTGAATTGCAGGTACGTGAGTGGCAATCATGCTAAAGTCCAAGATCGCAGCTGTTCTCTATGCAGCCTAGGGAGCTGCGAGAAGCTTTCACATACTACACATTTTGGTCTCTCCCTCTATCTTCACATGACCTCTATGCATGCATGTGCATGTCTTGCCCTGGCCTATATGCCTGATGTACTCTCCTAGACAAACAGCTTCAACTTTTGCAAAAGTGCGTGCAGCCGTCTCCGTTCTAGTGAGTATTTTTATATACCTTTCTCTCTCCTGTTCTAATCACCTTAATTATGCCCCTAACTAGCTAGTGTCAGTTCGCTGCACGAATACACATATGTTCTTTAACATACAGACAACAGTATCACATCAAACTGTTTGCGCGCATATATACATGCATGTATATTATATATAATAAGCACTGCAGTATCTTTCTCATGCATGCATGCATGCAATGATATGATAAAGAATGGAGATATTTCAGAGGAATCTTGAGATGAGAGAGACGTTGTTGTGATTTATGCGGCACCATACATGTCTAGAAAACTGGTTTTTAACGGCATCCGGGCATGGCATGTCATCAGATAATGTGGCCCGCCTGATCTAGCTAGAGAAGAAGATGACAACATTCTTTGCATGATATGCGCCTCTCTCTCTCTCTCTCTAGTCTCTACCCAGTCACTCTCAGCCCATCACAAATATAAAAGCATATATGAAATAAAAAATAATGTGTGATGCAAGACCTCTCCTCTCTCTCACCACCAGCAGGCAGGCAGGCAGCAGTGTTCTTTTGTGGCCTTATTATTTTATGCATATTTTCCCAGTCAAAGATAGATCTAGAGCTGGCAACACAGATGCAGTACTGGGCCACATGTGGGCATGGGGATAGGTCATGTGATGTACTCACAATATGTCTACCACAAACATATGATTAAAGCAACCTTGTCATATGTGGAACAGAATCTTCCATAATATTCAAACTCCACAGCCAATCCACACTGAGCACTGCACTGCACTGCACTGAAGCAAATAGTTATGCCACACACATGCATGCCTGCTGCCTCAATTTGTACCTCTAGGGATAGGAGGCCTCCTCTCATCTATCTCTGCACTGCACCTTCAATTCACTCTTGCTTGACATTAAACTTGCCCCCTTTTCTTGCTATAGTTTTCAATGAATTATTCTTTCTTATCTGTTTTCTTTCGTCCTTCTTTGTCATCATTAACAGAACTACATGCATGCATCAGATATTCTCAGTTTTTTCGGTATATACATGTAGGTGTGTACGGTAGCCAGGGGCAGTGTACAAAATGTACGTACTGCATTAGGCCACATATGTACTAGCTGGCCAGCTGCCTCCGACATTGAATTTGTATTGATGCACATATGCACATGTTGCTTGCAGCCTGCTGTGGCATGCAACTGATGAGTACTTGCATGCCAAAACCTAGCTAGCTGCATGTATTGATCACCTACAGGCAGAGTCAGTGGGGAGGTAGCCCTGGAGTGGATCTTGGTTGGGTGTAGCCAGTTAATTTGATGGTGGTTGCCTTGCTGCTTTTGCTTGCTTGAGCTTTGCAAGGCGTCAATAATAGAGAAGGAAAGGAGGAGAGCATGCAGCTGATTAGTGATCCTGTGACTGCTCAATATATATATATATTATATATATATATATATATATATATATATATATATATATATATATATATATATATAATAATATTGGCTGTGATCTCGCAAGGTATTTGAAGTTTGAAGTTGTCACTCTACTCGCCCCTGGGGAATGAAGCTGGCTAGCAGTGACTGTGCAACTCATCAGCTCATGATGCTATGTGCATGCATGCATGCTGGGACCAGAGACTTTGTTTTGTTTGGTTCAATGCTGGTTGAAAAGTTGGGAGCTGAGGAGGAATCAGGAATGTTTGTTTGCTTGCACATTGATATGATATTAATGGAAGCAGCAGCCTTGCCTTGCATCACAGCATCACACACACCCATGCATGGATGCAGATGCAGGGCAGCAGCAGGCCTTGGAGGCTGGGAAGGAGCAATAGAAAATGATGATGGACCTCTCCATTGCATTGCCTCAAAAGTGGATCCCCTGCCTTGCACCCTCTGGATGCATAGATGGTCATAACTTCGTTACACACAAAAAAAAAAGATAGATGGTCATAACTCACTCCATTTACTACTGCATATCATTTCTCTCTCTGTGGTCTGGTAAATGGTTGCTGTTCCATGGAAGTCACGGGGCTGCCTTGAAACTTGCAAGCAGGCGGCAGCAGCTAGCACAGGCACGGCACGAACAAGAGTATCTCTAGTTGTTCACAACCGCAGCAGCTAGAGGTAGAGCTCTTGCATGTGTATGTGTGCACTGCAGCAGTGCCAGGTGCAGGTGCAGCTGCGGCTGTAGGTGGGGAGAACAATTTGGTCACTAAATACCATGAGGATACGGGCCGTGCGGTGCGGTTTTCTACGCTTCCCTTTCTCTTCTCTGCGTGCACGGACGGATTCCTTTCCTCCTCCTCCGGCCATGGCAGCAGCTCGCTCAGCTGCGTGCGGCGTGCTCTGCGCCCATCTGCTGCTCGATCGCTGCGTGTGCGTCTTTTCTCTTTTCCCTCTCCCTCCTTTTTCCTTTCTTTTATCTCTATTCAAATGAGCCAGCATGCATGCAGCTAGCCCGTGCCTGCGAGATGTGCGTGTGATCCACTGCACGCACGGACCACGGGCTAGCTGATGCCAAGTTTTCTCCTGTTCCATCACATCAAATCAGCGATGGATCGTCGACGACGCGAGGGAGAGTGATGCAGCGGCGAAGGACATTCATTCACGGAGACTCGCTTTTGGATGCATCGGTTGAATGGCTCCTGTTCACGTCTGCAAGGCGCGCGCACCCAGCAGCACCAGCAGGCGCCCGGACGACTCAGCCCAACGCTACAGCACCAGTACTATATTATTGACTGGCGAATGTTACTGCGAAATCCTAGTAGAAGGTGTACTGTTTTTGAAACATTTGCATGCTATGTGCGTGTTCTTAGGATGATAATATATAACAAGGAGCTTCGAAAAGGCTTAGATTTTTATAATCTTGACTAAATAGATACAATGTTCTAATTTTTAGTGTTAAGTTTTACCACAAAAAGAAAGAAGATAATTTTTTTTCACGAAACAATAGGGATGAGTCCATTTTACAACCTCTAACTATTGCTTCGATTAGTTTTGTACCATCAACTATCCCGGTTGTTTTCCAAGCTTTAATTTGTAAGACCATTTATTTGTTTAACGTAGCTCAAACTTATAATAGCTTTGAGTAACTGCATGCCGGCAACGATGTGGCTTATGGCTGAAATAATATATGAATTCTCAAATTCACAATGGCTTAAAACCACTAAAGATTTCTTGCTTTGTACTTTGGAGTAGAGCTAGCATAAACCTAAATAATTTATTATAAGTACAAAAATTACAAAATGGTTGAATAAAGATTGTGTTTAACACCAAGCTAAGCCATTTTCATCATGTAAATTAATTTTGGTTCACTCAATATCGAATTGATTTAGATTGTCAATAATTCTATGTGTTCTAGAATTTTTTAAAGTGATTTACAAAATCCATATTTTAGAAATCATGCTCTAGTTGGGAAATTAGTATATGGCTTAAATAAAATTCTCAAGAAATAGTATACGACTGCATGAGTATTTTAAAATAATAAATTTGTTTTCTGTGGGAGTTATAATTTAACTAGCATTTATAACATATACTTAGGCTATATGTAATTCCGCTTGGCCACATCATCACACCTGTTCTGTTTTATGCAAAACCATTCTAAATTCGATCTAAAATTAAAAGGCAAACAGTTTAAATGTTGAGAGAACTAAGAAGTGACTCGGGTTTATGGGATTTTTTTCCCAAAAAAGGTTACGTATGTTAAATCAACCACATGACATGCCTTCAAAGGATCTAAAAAGATCCAACGGCGAGAAGTGTCATATATACTGCGCTTTGTGCCTATATATGCACCATAAATTATGCACACTTGATCTCCTCTGGAAGCAACACGTATGCCCTAGCTTGGAGTTGGAGATAACAATCAGTTGTATATACATGGAGATGGAGCGACACGAGCGAGGGTAATGCCAAAAGAACGACCGTCCTAGCAAATTGAAAATCTTCTCTCTCTCTCTCTCCTCGCAACCATCTTCTTCCGTTCTTCTCTCCAACAGCTAGCTAGACCACTGGAGCACCCACACCACCCTGCACTGCTCCTGCACAGATATCCATGCCTATGCATATATAATGATGAGTGAGAGAGAGCTCTGGCCAGGCTAGGGCAGTGGTGACCGGGTGTGAGAGAGAGGAGGACGACGAGCCAGCGGTCCAGGCAGTGGCCTGACCCACACGAGAGAGAATATTTGAAGGGGCTCGTGGGGTGTGTGTGCGCATGTGTTTATGTGTGCGAGTGCGAGACAGTGAGACTGGAGATAGGGCTAAAGAGCGGCAGCCTTTCTCTCTCCTCTCTCTCTCTCTCTCTCAAACACACACATTCTCTCTCCTCTCCTGCCTGAAGCTGAGGCCGGCCGGCTCCATGGGTAGCCGCTAGCTTATATTGCTCCTCCGTCCTGCGCTCTCGCTCACTTCCTCGCCTTCTTCTTGCCCTCGATTGTCGATCTCTCTCTCTCTCTCTCTCTCTCTGGCTGGGCTACATATACACGGCTGCAAGAAAGAAAGAAGAGAGAGGGGCGGCCATGGCTTTCCTGGTGGAGCGGTGCGGCGAGATGGTGGTGTCGATGGAGAGCTCGCCCGCGAAGCCGGTGCCGGCGCCGTTCCTGACCAAGACGTACCAGCTGGTGGACGACCCCTGCACCGACCACATCGTGTCGTGGGGCGAGGACGACACCACCTTCGTGGTGTGGCGCCCGCCCGAGTTCGCCCGCGACATCCTCCCAAACTACTTCAAGCACAACAACTTCTCCAGCTTCGTCAGGCAGCTCAACACCTATGTAAGCACTGCACATGCATGCTGCACCTAGCTACCTCTTGTGCTTCCTGCTTCGCTTCATCCATCTCTTCATGTGTTTGGTTTCGTCAATGCATTTGCTGCATCTCTAGATTATTGCTTGCGTTTCCTAGAAAGTTTTGGGGTACTCTTTTCCACCAGATTTGGTTGCACAACTATGCCTATACTGCTGCAGGATGGGAAGGCATTGGTGTGACCTGATCACCTGACAACTAGCCCATCGATTTCCTGCTCCCCGAGCATGTGACAAGCAGATGGAGGGGGAGCATGGATGCGTTTGTGGCTTGCATTTCTCCACTGTTCTGGTTGACTTGTTGAAAGGGACTTCGTGTGCTTTCCTCAATTATTCAAGGATTTAGAAGGTTTATATATATAGCCTTTAAAATCAAAAGCAATAGTTTTGTTTTGATTTTGTAGCATGTTACTTTTTGTACACTTCTTGATCCGTACGTTCTCCTCTCAACAACCATTGACCTGATGCGAATCTTCTCCCCATTTTCTGTGAGCTAGCACATCCCATACCACAAATGTGCATGCATTGTAAACACTACACTTAGGTTTTATGAATTAGGAGCATGCAAAGAATGTGTACATGGAATCCTTTATTTGCAGTAGTAGTCTCACTCCCAATCATTCGGAAAAGATTGGCACATTGAAATACAGATCGAGAGATATACCCTATGGTATTCTGTGCCCAAGCAGTATATACCACCACACATGACGTGACTAGCAGTTGACTGCACACAGTAGCACACACATGCACGCACAGCAGCTTTGAGCATTCATCTTCTACCACACACACATCTCTGTCTTGCTAGCCATATGTGCACGTACATCTGCCATGAATGGTAGCTGCAATTGCAATGTGCAGCTGTGCAACAGTATCATCATCGACGATCTCATTGATTCCTCATTTTGTAAGAAAAAAACTGTTTTTTTCTGGGAGTTTATTAATTTGCTGTTAATTTGTTGCAGGGCTTCAGGAAGATCGTGGCAGATCGGTGGGAGTTCGCCAACGAGTTCTTCAGGAAGGGAGCCAAGCACCTGCTCGCCGAGATCCACCGGAGGAAGGTGTCGCAGCCGCTGCCCACGCCGCTGCCACCGCACCAGCCCTACCACCACCATCTCCATCACCACCACCACCTCAACCCCTTCTCGCCGCCACCCCCGCCTCCGGCCCAACCGGTGTACCCCTTCCAAGAAGTGCCCGCCGGCACCGCGCACGGCGTCCACGGTGACGGCAACGGCGGGGACTTCTTGGCGGCGCTGTCGGAGGACAACCGCCAGCTGCGGCGGCGCAACTCGCTGCTGCTGTCGGAGCTGGCGCACATGAAGAAGCTCTACAACGACATCATCTACTTCCTGCAGAACCACGTGGCGCCGGTGTCGAGCCCCTCGTCGGCGGCGCACGCGTCCCTGCCAAGCGCCGGCGCGGCGTCCTCCTGCAGGCTGATGGAGCTTGACCCCGCGGGCTCCCCCTCCCCACCGCGGCCCGAGGTGTTGAACGCCGATGACGGCATGGTGAAACTGTTCGGCGTGGAGCTTCAGGGCAAGAAGCGGGCGCATCAGGAGGACGGCGACGACCACCATGAGCAGGGAAGCAGCGAGGCATAGCTGCAGGCCGGCTTCTTGCTCTCGTGTACATATAGAGATCAGATCAGAGAGGAGTAGCCGAGTAGGTTGCATTCGCTAGCTAGGCTTTGGTAATTTCTTTTGAGTGTGCGTTGCGTACTGAGATTAATTTGGAAGAGGTGCAAGCTTAGTGTTGATTAGTCTTGAGTAAAACTAACAAGGATGCATGCTTTTGTGTGCATGGATGAATCGAAGTCAAGTAGTTGCAGAGGCTTGCACCACCTTCTGCTTCTTGTGTTCTTATTGGCCGTGCATGGTGGAATATGGGATGGACTGTGCTTTGCTAGCTGATGCTCTCTTGCTCATATTGAGAGGTTCCTAATGCATGCCAAGCAGTCCAATAAATAAAGCATTCATGGCTTATTATTTTTGCTGGAATATATTTTCTCACGGATCTTTTTTTTTGAAGAAATATTTTTTTAGAAAATGGAAAAAAATTTCGGCCTTTACACCAAGTGTACATAGCCTCCAGATTATTACAAACTTTCAACATCTCTCGCTGAATCAAAATAGGAAATCGAAACGATATAATTTAATCTAGACAAAACCTATTATTATGTTTCCATCCATGGTCAACGAACAACTCCAAGGCTATAACCTCCAAAGATGATGTACTCGTCGTCCTTAATAGATCCTTTGTCTTCTCGTCACGCTGCAGTAGCGACCAGAACCGCAGTCAATAGGTTACCTGCATAAATGATGAATGTTTGACATTATCAAAAACAATATCATTTCGACAACGCCAAATAGCCCAACATATCGCAGTAGCCCCAACCAGAATAATTTGAAAAAATAATTACTTGCTGAAAATCCATCGAAAATGCTTTTGGCATCAACTTATCACGTTTGGATATATACATCAGGTTTCGCGCGTGCCAACATACACATGCATCTTCAGCAGCAAAGGGATGCATGCTTGAGGGAACTTAGATAGGGTTCAATGCACTTTAGGTACATTGCACTATATATAAGTCCCTAGCATCCCCTGCTGCATATCTTATAGCACGTAAGCTTCGATAGAAATTTTTATATTGCTGAAATAAAATTTGCACATCACTCACCAGAAACAACGAATAAGGAAAAAAATGTCATCATTCTCAATAAGTGGGTTTTTTCATATAAATATTGGTGCAAGATGCTCATGAATGACAAAGTTAAATGATCTCTCTTACAAAAAAAAAGTACAAATGATTTCAACACAAGCATTCTCTCCGGTTTTAAAATAATTGCTGTTTCAGATAGGGGCACAATCATCAAGGCACTATTTTGACCATGAATCATCGATATTAATTACTAAACACTTTAGAAATATAGCAAATATCTAGTAGTACATAACTACTATTTTAGACTGGAGAGAGTACAGTATAGCATCAGCAACAGAAATGTGTATCAAAAGGTTGATAAGCTAGCTCCAACATCAGTTACATGCTATACATACACAACTGTTTGGTCTGCAGGTATTAACAATCGTAGTCTCCCACCACCGAGTTAAAAGTTAAAAAGAAACTGAAGGAAGAAAACAATGGATCGGAGCACCGTAACTGATAAAAAGAACACGGTGTGTGCAAGTTATATCTGAAGCTAATTTCAAGCTGACTTCAGATAAGACGATTAGTTGGTTACCCTTCTGTCATGCTATAGCATATAATGCATCCATCTGAAACCATTATGTTGTCTCACAGATGGTAAGTAACTCGGTCATCTTTGTGAACCGTAAGATCATTGACACTGTTGCAATTAAGATGTATCTAAGAATGCCGTCAGTCATCTGTATAAACTGGTTCTTGCCAGTCTTTGGTATTCTTCTTAGGATCATCACAGAGAGCAAGATCCTTGTCAAACTCTTTCATTGTCTTCACAAACGTCTTTGCGCCGTGCATAATCAATCTTTCAACCATGAATAGCTGATAGTTGTTCTCGATTACCGGATCCAATATACTGCTGAAGTTAGATGAATATGCTAACCTGTACCTGTATGCACGACATGCCACCATAAGAGACGCAAACAATGTAATATCTTGTTGCAAGAGAGCACATGAAAAATAATGTATCGCTCACTGCTATGCATATTACTTTTCTATCAGCAGTCCTTGAGAAAGTTGAAACTAACCATTACCCATGATGGTTTTTTATATTCAGAATGTATTGCTTACATAATAATTACACAGGAATGCAATTAGTGAAGTAACAGGATTTATGAAGCCTTGGTCAAGCAGGAATACATATGCCTACACGAGAACGGAGCTCTAGCTCAGTTGGTAGAGCCTAATAGTTGGGAGGCCGCCCACCCGGCTCAAACCCAGATGCTCGCAGTCGCAGATCCTGTCCCTAAAGGCTTTGGTACTCCCCACTCATAATGCAAATCCAGGGGACAGCTTCTCCAGTGGTCAAGTTTTTATTTTTGTTGGCAGGAATACATATCTCACCGACAAGTGGGTTCTGAGGCTCCATGTCAATTGATATAGTTATTTTTTTTGGCAGGAATACATATCTCACCGACATGTGGGTTCTGGGGCTACATGTCAATTGATAGAGGGATATACCCTGAAATATACACAATTGGAGTGACATTCTCAAAATTTCCTTGATGTATGAGATGCATGTGCAAAAAGAGTAGGTATAAGGTGCCATCTGTCAGTCTTACTTGTCTGATAGAGGTGAAAAGAAGCCCGGGGTCCTTTCATTTGAGGCAATGAAAAGAGTGCGACCTGGTCGAATCCACTTTGCAATTCTTTTCTTGATGAACTCAGGGCGAGTATCTCTGTCAAGATGAGGATGAAGACTTCGCTCAACACCAAATCTATCTTTCCTATTCTTCAGTAGGTCACCTCGCCTCACATGAATAGCATCATACTCACCAAGTATATCTTTCATCTGCAGAGAGTACACAAATTTAGAGGCAGAGAATAGCATGCTGCATTGAATAAATCAATACTAAAAGGATATTGAATACATCGGAAATATTTTAAGTTCCCCCTGTACAGCTATGCTCAGACCTACAAAGGCCAAAAAAAGATTGGTTTCTTCTACTAAAATTCCTTTCAGAAGCGCAGCACACACCTTGTTTCCAAAAAAAAAAGGTGGTACAACATAAAAACAGGGTTTGAAATGGCTTTAGCATAAGTAGACCTGTATGCATAGAAAGCAGATGTAATACCATGCCACACTACTCCAAGAATAAATGTGGCAAGCATAACATGTCATGATGCTTGAGATGAGAATATGCCGAATGAAGTAATTATTCGCTGTTTGCAAGCAAGTTTAAACAGGCAGACTGGCAGAGGCCAGCTGCTGCCCATGACACATAACATGCTACATTCAAATGATATAATTACTTCAGCAGTGTATAGGACAGTAACAGGTATGTTCATAACAGGACGTGGAAACATCAGTGCTTCTAACTGAGAATCTGACAAAAAGCTACTCTAGTAATAGTAACTGGGTGCATTAAATTACTGAAGGTATTGTTTTCTCCATCAGCAATAAAGAGATGAATTTCAACATGGCATTTAATTATCGGTTAACAGAACAACATGATTCCATAAATTAACACATAACAAAAGTAAAGAATAAGATTTTGAGCTAAGAAAGAGTGTGGGAGAAGATTATTTTCCCAGTGAGTTGATGTAGCCACCTTCATTTAAAATATTTGTTAAATTAAGCAGAAGTCAATCTCATAATGGCATACCTTGTTCGCTGCATCTCTCAGTTTCCTTGTTGCCATTGTTGGCAGGAAAGTGTATGGTAACATCACAGAGCTACGCTTGGTCCGGTCCTTGCACTCCATAAACCTGAACTGCAGTGATGATTAAAGTCTATACCTGAAGTTTATGCATTATATAATAGACATGATTAATGGTTACTATGACATTAAGCTAATTCTTCGACTGCAGGTAGCATGGTATATGATGAGGAACTTCAACAGTATGGAATAACAAGGAACTAGTATAATTATTTCTTACCAAGCAAGAGGACTTGCTGTGCGATTTATGAGGAGAGCACTTGAGTAATTTGGATTTTCCTTAAGTTCAGCTCTGCTAACTCCCTGCACATCCACCACGCCAGCCTCTCCTAGTTTTGTACTTCTTGATATTATCTCGTACCATGATCGTGGATTATCCAAAATAACAGGCACAGTTCTTGACATGAGGTCTAAATCATATAAAGATTCCATTGCACATGAACCCGTTTTCCATCTATGAAGGCATCGATTTTAAGCATTAGAACCATTTTCAATTACAGAAAAGGCAATGCACAGAACTGCAGATGCAGACTCAGGTGCTTAAGAAGCAAAACCTTTTCCCTGAAGTTGCATTGCTTGAGTGAAGGATTCCCTTTGTATTGTGCACCGAACTAAGGCACATCTTCGAAGGAATGACGAGTATTCTGCAGAATGGAGCCTTGCACATTAGCATAACCCCACATTGCACACAATTTGGCGATACTGGAAAGTTGAAATTCAACAGAGCCCCCCTGTTTAATTGCAGTCTGCTTCCTATCTTCTAATTGGCCTAAAAAATGGATGCAATTCAGAACCCAATCGATAAGGCGACCTTCGACAACCGTGAAGCGTGAGCCCATTTCTGTACGCAAACAACCACCTAGCGGCCTCAATGCGGGGGACGAGAAGAATGGGACGAAGCGACGGAACCAATTACCTGTCGAGGAACAGGGCCTCCTCGAGGGCGCAGCGAAGGCTGGACTCCTGGTGCCCGAGCCCCGCGCAGGAGCCGCAATGCTTGCCGGGGCAGTCGACGCGGCTTCCCCAGTACAGGTACTTCCGGTTGCCCTCCCGCTTGTCGACGTCCCGGGGCGGGAACCCCAGGAAGGACAGCGTGTCCGTGAAGGACACCGTGCCGGTGAAAGACAGAAGGCACAGGATGGAGACCGCCGCCGTGAGCGCGATCACCGCCAGGAGGGCCCTCTTAAGCGGCAGGGGCAGCGGCCCTTGCCTGCGGCCGCCGGTTATCCGGGGATGGATCGCCATGAGAGGAGGTCAGGAGGAGGTTGACGAAATATGCTAGCTATTTTTGCGAGATACAATCAATACGAGGAAGAAGATGCTGAATGGGTCTAATGTGGTGGGCCTGGCCGCAAAAAAAATGTGATGGGCTGAAGTTGGTCCTGCTAAGGCCCACTAGATTTAGATTTGGGCCAAACGTTGGCCCATATCATGTTCAGCCTCCCATGTAGCTACGGCTAATTAATCAGGTACTCAGGAGTATACTTTTGGGCTAAATTCGGCCCATCCTTCTTTAGTCACCAACGTAAATGCACATGCACGACGAAATTGCAGTGCAAGAAAATATTTTATTTCTTACAACAGAACATGTAAATTAAGAGTACTCCTACATCTTAAACAATTGCACCCAATGACCGAAAGAATATACTAGACGTGCCAGAAAAAAAAACTGAAAAAGCAGTATAAATGCAATCAATTTATCCCATGGAATGAAAAATCAACTAGTTGACGACCCGGCAGTTCCTCCTGATCTCGCCGTTGGTGCCTGTCTTCACCTCGATGCTGGCCATCTTCACCATCGCCTTGGCGAACATGTCCTCCCAACGCCCAGGGATCACCGCGTTGAGCAGCACCGACACCGCCGTCTGCCCGGACTTGAGGAGCGCGGCGTCCGACGTGAAGAGCACGCTGTGGTTGAGCACGTTCTTGTAGTACTGGTTGTCCAGCGTGACGGGCGTCACCACGTCCTGCACCACGGTTGGGTCGTCGGTCGCGTTCGGGCTTGCCGGGCACTCCTGCGTCAGCTGCGCGGCCAGCCCCGGGTTCATGTCGGACGCCGACGCGTTCAGGCGGCCGTCGCCGACGAAGGACGAGCAGTGGGAGCGTCCGACGGTGTGCGCGCCGGAGAGCACGACGAGGTCGTTGACGTCGAGCCCCTTGGCGGCGAAGTTGGCCGTGAGCTCGGAGAGGTTGAACGACGGCGGCGGCAGGAACTGGAGCGCTTCGTTAGCGTTGGACACGCGGCCGTCGCGGCGGCCGGCGGGCATCGTGAATTTGACCCTCCCGTTGCTGAGGACGGCGCTGGCGTCGCGGCCGGCGAAGGCGACGATGTCGGCGCAGGAGACGTTGCCCGGGCACGCGGCCTCGAGCGCCGCCTTGGCCGCGTCGATGACCTCGAAGCCGCGCAGGCTCGGGAAGTTGGGCGGGGCCAGCTTCTCCGGGTTCGGGGTCGCCGTGGTGTTGTCCAGGAGAACGGACGCGTCACAGCCCTAATTCAAGCACACGTACATATATGAGTTCAAGACTGAATGAAGAACACTAGCTAATCTCCAGGTTCAGTGCGAGCACACAGCATACCTCAACGAAGCAGTCGTGGAAGAGCATCCGGATGAGCCCCGCACCAATGCCAGGGTTTGCTCTCACCGCCTTCTTGACGACACCCCTCACGATCTCCTCGGCGTCCGGGCACGTGTCGTTGTAGAAGCCGACGGTGAGGCCGCCGGAGCTCGGAGGCGGCGGGGTTGGTGTGGGTGTAGGCGTCGGCGTCGGGCCGGGGTAACCACCGTAGTCCGCAAGGCATGTCGCCGAACCGAGCAACACCAGCAAGGCCAGAACGCCAAGCTTAGCCATCTGCAAGAAACCAAAGGGCAGACACTACCAGAGAGGCGGCGGAGAGATAGACAGAGAACTAGCTCGTAGCTCGAGGAATGAAGGCGAAGTAGTGACCAGTGATGGAGGAAAACTGCCGATTCGAGCGTCTATTTATAGTCCGAGGAGGGTTCAATTCGGGAAGAAGACATACACAACACAACGGTGGATGTCTGGTTGGTCGAGTAGTTCTTTAGCGGAATGTCAATTAGAACATGGGAGGCACAACTCCGGCAGCTGCATGCATTGTTGACTTGAGGCAATTGTTTTCCTCCGTTTGAACTTTGCAGGCGTCTCATTGGCCTCAACCTAGCTGGGACGGGAGATGCCTGCAACAGATAGATGTTTGCCAATGCCAGGATATGTTTGTTTGTCCTTTGTTCTGTTAGCCTGGAGACTTGATTTGGTGCCAGAAAACTCTGAAACCTGAGTAAATTGGAGATTCCTTTGGTAATATACTTTGGCCGGCCAGCGACAAGCACACACCTCTTCTACTGACATCGATCGGCAGCTAGCAATTGCAGAGCTCGATCGTTGCTTTCTTCACGAAATGGTGGACTAATGCAAGATCTATCTGGTGCACGCCGTGATTTACGAACGAACGAAGAGTTATGGTAATGGTAGACGGAGAGAGTGAACTAACGGTCGGTGCTAACGACTGCTCTGCTCCTGGGCGGTGGTCAACTGCTCTGCTTTGCTACGGTTGCAACTGCGAACACAAATTCAAAAAAAAAAAAAGGTCGCGGCGCATGGCAATTGGCAAGTTCGCAACTGTTTGTGATGGATTTGTCGTCTTCTCCCGCGGCGCCGAAGACAGCAGAAGTGTGAGCATGGGCTTTAGGGCCCGATTTCGTAAGGCTACCGATGCAGCAGCTACGCACGGCCTGTTGGTATTTTGGGCCAGCCCATACTGAAAGCCCACGGTTGTGCGAAGTGATCTTTGAATTTGCTGTGACGATGAAAAGAGTTTGTCGTCGTCGTCGGCATTTGCAGTCCGCAGATTACTACCTTTCCACTCTCTCTCGGCAAGTTCTGCTCCTCTTTATTTTGCCTTTGTATGTTTGATTTAGTTCTACATGCTTCAACATGTTTTTAAATTTGATTCAGCATTCTATAAAACTAAGTCAATATTTCAGACACACTTGTTCGATATTTGCGTGAAAAATATTAAAGCAGTATATGAAGCGTAGAAGATGCATATCTAATAGTACATTTTTAATGTTGATTTCTAAAATTAAAAATAACTAAAATATAAAAGGGTTATACCTTGTTGCATTTATTCTAAACAACATAATGGTTCAGATGAAAAAACAATGAATTAACTGAATTCTGCATGTGAAATCGATGCTTGTATATTTATGACTGAATGGTTGTGAAAGGACCTTGATGTCGCCTAGAGGGGGGGTGAATAGGCGAATCTGCGATTTACAAAAATTAATTCCAACTGTCAGCACCAAAACCGGTATTACCGGTTTGGCAAACCGGTAAAACCGGTTCTACACAGATTGCACCAACAAATGTAATTTGCCCTCTACGAATTCTAGCACAAACCACAAATGGTGTGAAGCTTCCAGGGATGTTTTCAAGTGTTCCAATGAAGCTCCTGCACACAGCTCAAGCACACCAAAGTAGATCGAAGCGGAAGCACAAGTAATATGCTAGAAAAGACAAATTGAGGAAAGAGCTCAAACCAAGAGACAAGAGATTTTTCTCCCGAAGTTCGGATTCACCGCTTGCACTAAGCAGCCACCAAGGCACGGTAAATCCTACTCTCCGTTGAGGAAACTTATGCGACCACCACTTAGGTCAAGCTATCTCCTCGATTCCACTAATTCGATCTTTTCCCACGAAGGAGGCAAGACCAACCTGCACAAACAAATTTCTCGTGGCTTACCACACACTTTGGTAGCTCACCGGGCGACGCCTAGCCGTCTAGGAGGAAGAACCTCCAAGAGTAACAAATGCTTCAACAGCTGATCGACGAAACCACAAGTGCTCAAGGAATGGATTGCTCTCCAATGCTCACACACAAGTCACTCTCTCAACCCAACTCAAGAATCTCACAAGGATTGCTCAAATCTCACAAAGAGAGGTTGGGGAGAGCTCAGCTGGCCTCAGGGATGTGCAAGGGACGTCAAAGAACCAGCAGCCCCTCAATGAGGAGCTCATGGGTATAAATACCCATCCCACCAAAAACTAGCCGTTTTTCTGTCAGAGAAAACCGGTTTCATCGGTTACCAAAACCGGTTTCACCGGATTTCAAACAAACTAGCCGTTAGACGCTCAGGCCACATAAACCGGTTTAACCGGTTCCCAAAACCGGTTTACCCAGGGAACCCCCACTAAGTTAGAATCTCTCATGGTTAAACTCACAAGGGTTCACTTGAGCACTTTTGGAGATTGTCATTCAACCAATGTTGCATCCCTCTTGATAGTACGGCATACCTACACTCAAGACATAAGATAAATCATAATTCAACTATTTGAGCTTGTATGTCAATGATCATGCCATTACTTGATCAATCACTTCTTTGAGGGCTTTTCAACATTATATCTTCAACTGAGCATATCCACCTTGAGCTAGTGACTTAGGATTTTCCAGAACTTATATTTGAGTTCACTTTAATCCTTAGGTCACCCTCTTTATCAATCATAACATATATATGCATTGCATTGCTTTTCTTGATGAGACTTGGATATGATACTTCGAACACACCCCGGATACTAGATGCTTCACCCTAGCAATTTGCACCTTAGCTTGCTTAGTCCCTCGCTCTAGTCATCTCGATTTGCTTCTTCATCACTTACCCTTGTATCATCAAGTCGACTTTGCTTTGCCTTTGAATGAATTCCACTTGAAAGAATCTTCAAATGCTTGTTCTTGATTGACAAAGAATATCCCACATAATGCAAGCTTCCAATTGAAGACCAATATGTAACACATATGCTCATGTCATTTTGATCATACATACATGAAGTCTTGCACTCTCCAATCTTATTGCAATATCCAATCTTATGCAATAATTCTTCTTTTCTCAACTGATCCATGAATCTCTATCTTCATCATAGTGATAGTGTCTCATGCCTTGTCCAAAGACCATCCTTGGTATGAGACCAATAATGATCCAAGCATACTTCTTTGAAACTATCATCCCAATATTTTAATGACTGTCCATCTTAAGCAATTAGAGACCATATATAAATCATAGAACTATGTCTCCATCATGAATACCAATGACATGCCATTTTCAACATTCTAGAAATCATGGGATCATACTTGCTTGCTCTGATTAATAAACACATATATATCATGAGCATATAAACTGTAAATGAATTATAAGAATAAATCCCTGCTCATACACTTAAACAAACAAGTTAGTCCTTTAATCGTTTTGTCACTCAATTCACCAAAATCCACTTGAGGGCCTAGATGCACTTTCAGGTTGACGGCACTCTTTCGTTGTTACTTGCTCATTGGATCACTTGCATCACAACCGGAATCCCCTCCTTTGCCGTGTGCCAGGGGCACACGGCAAAGGCTGTTTTACCCACGGCAAAGGCTTTGCCGTGGGCCGCCCACGGCAAAGGGCACTCGGCAAAACTCGGCCGGCAAAGAGGTCTTTGCCGTGGGCCACTCGTCGAGCACTCAGCAAAGGCCAAAAAACACTCAGCAAAGTCCATTTTTCCTGTGCACCAAAAAACCGAAAACAAATAGCAAAAAAAATATTCAAATGTGGGAAGGCACCCAGCTAACAAGTCGCAAGTCGCGGCATTTTTCGCGGAAAATTCGCGCGCTACGCGTTCGGCGGGATTCAAACCCGCACCCTCTCCCTCACGCGTGACCTTCTCTACCACTACACCACACTCTGTTTAGTGACTAGATGCTGTTCTGATTCCTACCATATTATACTAAATCGAGTATAAATTGCTTGTTTGAGGCCCTAAATGATTTCAAATTAAAAAGTTATCAACTACAAAGTTTCATAACTTTTTGAAATCTACAAGTTTCATTTTGGTAGTTTCTCCATCCGAGGTCGTTTACGAAATTTGAATTTCAAATTTGAGAACATTCAAACTTACTTTTCGTTGACAAGATCACTTCAAATAAAAAAGTTGTCAACTACAAAGTTTCATAAGTTATTGTGCTCTACAACTTTTATTTTGACTGTTTCTTCACCCGAGGTCGTTTAAAAAAACTCAAATTTCAAATTTTGAGAACTACAAACATACTTTTCCTTATGAAGACAAATTCAAATTAAAAATAGTTCAACTACAATGTTATATAACTTCTGAAGATCTACAACTTTCATATATGTCATTTGTTCATCCGACGTAGTGAGAGTAATATTGTTCACAAATCTTATAAATGTCTCTTCTAGTTTCAGGAAACTCTACGAAAGATGTAGATTTTGTGAACAACATTTATATGAATTTGTCGAATGAAGAAATGACCAAACTAAAAGTTGTACATCTTGAGAAGTTATACAACTTTGTAGTTCAAAACTTTTCAATTTGAATTGATTTACTAGTGCAAAATGTGATTTGAATCTC
>CM014271.1:4001256-4013290 GCA_004135705.1 Alloteropsis semialata | reverse complement strand
CATGTTGATCTGCATTACTTGAAAAATCCAATTATTCGTGACAATCTTGGCCAGTCTCAGTGCAAGTTTCATTGTACAGTTATCTTTATCTAGACTCAGAAACTAGGTAACCGTGCTGAGAGAGTTTCATGGGGATGAAACTCCTCTTGCATCTCACGAAACTCTCTCTTTCTCTCTCCCACCACATCAGCAAATTTGATGATTTAGCATAGAACTTAATATCATGAAACTCTTCATGAAACCCCATTGATACTGGCCTTAAAATGTGAATCAATGTAGGTTCAGTAAAAAAAACAAGAAACTTTATTGAATCATCTCAGCTCTAATCGAGTACTATAATTCAACAATAACCTCACCATCTGATCCAAAATATAATAATGCAATGAAAGAATCAAGCCACGTGCAATAAATGCAACAGACCAATCGGATGCTAGCTGTACTGCAATGTGAGCGCGGTTAATCAGTAGTAACTGCAAGTGGCAAGTTCTCGGAGTCGTGGCATGGTTTTTTTTAGGGGAGTCGTGGAATGCTGGTCGTAGGCTCGTAGCTTAGCGTCTGTTTAATTTCAGTGAAAGTTGAAAATCGGTAAAAAGAAATTTTGTATTAGAAAACGTGTTTTGTGAAAGGGGTACGGATGTCAGTGTGGAAATTTTTTTGTTAATTTTGAAAAGTTGCTGAAATTAAACGGGGCCTCGGTGCCTTAGTTGAGGACGCGGCAGTTCTTCCTGATCTCGCCGTTGGCAGCGGTCTTGACCTCGATGGCGGCCATCTTCACCATGGCCTTGGCAAACTTCTTCTCCCACCTGCCTCGGACGAACGCGTTCTCCACCACCTTCCTCGCTGTCTGCGTCGACCTCAGCAGCGACGCGTCGGAGTTGAAGAGAACCTTGTGGTTGAGCACGTTCTTGTAGTACTGGTTGTCCAGCTTGTTGGGGGTGACGATGTCCTGCACCACCGTGGGGTCGTTGGTGAAGTTGGGGTTCGCCGGGCACTGCTTCTTCAGTACGGTGGCAAGGCTCGGATTGATGTCGGAGGGCGGCGTGGAGATGCGGTCGGAGAAGGAGGAGCAGTGGGACCGACCGACGGTGTGGGAGCCGGAGAGCACGACGAGGTCGTCGACGGTGAGGCCCTTGACCCTGAAGCTGTCGACGAGCTCGGAGAGGTTGAATGACGGCGGGGGCAGGAAGGCGAGCGTCTCGTTCTCGAGCGACACGCGGCCGTCGAAGCGCCCCGCCGGCAGCCTGTAGTCGACCCTGTAGCCGCTGAGGAAGAAGGCGGCGTCGCGGGCGGCGAATTGGACGACGTCGGCGCACGAGACGACGCCGGGGCAGTACCTCTCGAGCGCGGCCTTGGCGGCGTCGATGACCTCGAACCCGCGCAGGCTGGGGAAATTGGGCGGGCCGAGCTTCTCGGGACGCGGGTTCGCCGGCGTCGGGTCGAGCAGCACGGAGCCGTCACAGCCCTGCAACAACGCAGCCAGTGTTAGCTAGGCAATGCAGACGCGCGTCCATGCACTACTGCTGGTTCGTGCACGCAGGAAGAACAAGCCGAAACAGTTAGGGAGAGAACGTGCCTGGACGAAGCAGTCATGGAAGGCCATGCGGATGAGGCCGGCGCCGAGGCCGGGGTTGACGGTGGTGGCGTTCCTGACGGCGTCCCTGACGATGACCTCCGCGGGAGGGCACGAGTGCTTGTAGAAGCCGAAGCTGAGCCGTGGACGGGCAGGGGGCGGAGGAGTCTGGGCGAGCGGGCTTGGGCTCGGCGGCGGGGAACCGCCTGCCGCTTGGTCAGCCACGGCGGCGAGCAGCGCAACCAGGATCAAGACGCCAAGCCTGGCCATCTTCTGCGCTGTCACACACCTGGTCCTGCACCACCGTCGGTCCGTCGCTAGCTAGAAGCCTTGACGATGAGCGGAAGCTGCTGGCGGTGGTCGTCTGAGTACGTTGGACACTGGTTCATACATCTGGACGTCTATTTGTACACACGGAACGGAAGGCATCGGAGGAATCAGGAATGTTGGTGGCTCTCTTTTCTTAATCTTGGAGGCCATGTTCTTCTATAGTAGGCGGCTATAGCTCGGCCCCGTTTGGTTTTTCAGTGCTAGAAACTGTTCACAATTTTGACCACTAATTAAAGGTATTAAATAAAGTTATTTTACAAAACTAACTCCAGAACCCCGGCACTAGGAACCCTGAAGAATCTAATGAAGCCTTTGACCGTATAATTAGAGGATGGTTACTGCAGCATCACTGTAGTCAATCATCGATTAATTAGGCTCATTAGATTCGTCTCGAAAAGTTACGCTCATCCGTGAAGCGGAATTGCAAATAGACTTCATTTAGTACTCCATGCAAGAAAGATTCTCTCCATACTAGATGTTAGACTAGAAAACCAAACGAAGCCCAATTCCCGGGATGCACGCATTGGGAACATGCTGACACAACTCAGAGGTGTCTGGCTTTTGGAACCTGATACAACTCAGCATGCATTTGATCGATCCCTCTGACCTTGTGATAGAGCTACCAAAACCAGGTCGGCACCACGTGGATACCAAGTGGGGGCTGCAATGGACGTCGCGCACATTCCCAATTCCTATCTTAATTATGCTCAGTTATTGCCGAGAGTCAAATCCTTTCAGTTAGCAACATGCTCACATTGGCGACAATAATGTAGGGTCTCTAGCCAGCGAATCCATTATTGATTGCCAAAGGTCTAAAAGAAACACGCATGACACATTTGGAGTGAATATGCACATAGCCACGTCCATGTTTGAGATGGATAAGCATATACGCAGTCGTGGTTGCTCATGTTGAATGAAAGCGAATCAATGGATCGATTACTATGTTGAACTGTTGTTTACAAATATATACAAGCCCAAGGGGCCAAATAAAAAGGTGCCATGCCCCTACAGAGGGGTGCCATGCCTCTACAGCACAACCGGTGGGAGCGGTTGTTAATTTCCTGATTATCTAATTATCCTAATTGATCACTAAACTAATTAATCTTAACACTCCCCCTTGATCAATTGGTTCTGTAGAAGCCTTTACTTGTTCAACTATTATAATCTTGAATCTTTGGAAAAACCCTGTGGGAAGAAAACCAAAGTATATTGATATACCAGGCAAAAACTCCTTTAAAACCCAGTGGGAAAAATAAGGAGAAATACCATGATATATATATATATATATATATATATATATATATATATATATATATATATATATATATATATATATATATATCAAATTGTGTCATTAATATGTCACCATGTGTTCATCATCACCTCATTAAAAACTTTATATGAGAAATCTCCAAAGAGTAAAATTTATATAAAGAAAAGAGTGTAATATGATGTTTGAAGTAAGTTATATTTAGAGAGATTCTCCCCCTGATTCTTGCAAGTCTCTAAATCTTCTCATACCAATGCCCTCAACACATTTATGGAATGAAGAGTATGGTAGAGATTTTGTGAATAAATCTGCTAGATTATCACACGACTTAGTTTGTAAGATTTCAATTTCTCCATTCTTTTGGAGTTCGTGGGGGTAGAATAACTTGGGAATAATATGCTTAGTCATATTACTCTTAATATAACCTGACTCCATTTGAGTAACACATGCTGAATTATCTTCAAAGATAATTGTTGGTGTATCTATCGCACCAATATCACATGATTGTATGATGTGGTTTATCATTCTGCGAAGCCATACGCATTCGCGTGATGCTTCATATAAAGCTATTATTTCAGAATGATTGGTGGAAGTGGATACTAATGTCTGCTTTGTAGGTTTCCAAAAAATTGCTGTTCCTCCTTGTAAGAATACAAAGCCTGTTTGTGATCTGCCATTATGGGGATCTGACAAATAACCAGCATCTGTATATCCTAACAAATTTGGATCTTGATTCCTACTATAAAATAATCCAAGATCCTTAGTACCATTGAGATATCTAAATATCGTTTTTACTCCTACCCAATGACGTTTGGTAGGTGCAGCACTATGTCTTGCTAGTAAATTTACCGCAAATGCAATATCTGGCCGGGTGCTATTAGCAAGATACATTAATGCTCCAATGGCACTAAGATATGGGAATTGTGGTCCCAATATCTCTTCTCCCTCATCTCGTGGTCTAAAAGGATCCTTCTCAATATCTAAGGATCTTACGACCATGGGAGTTTTTGCTGGATATGACTTGTCCATATTGAATTTTTCCAATATCTTTTGGACATAGGCAGATTGGTATATGAATATACCAGAAGGGAAATGCTCAAGTTGTAAACCTAAGCAAAATTTGGTTTTACCCAAATCTTTCATTTCAAACTCCGTCTTTAAATGATGACGTGCTTCATTAATATCAGCTTCATTGCCAATGATATTAAGATCATCAACGTATACTGATATAATACAAAATCCTGTTGAAGACTTCTTAATGAAGACACATGGGCAGTCATCATTATTCATATATCCTATCGATTTAAGGAATTCACTTAACCGATTGTACCACATTCGGCCTGACTGCTTTAAGCCATATAATGACTTCTGTAACTTAACGCAATACATGTTGCGATTTGCCTTATCATCTGGTATACTAATTCCTTTAGGAACTTTCATGTATATCTCAGAATCCAATGACCCATATAAATATGCGGTCACTACGTCCATCAACTGCATAGATAGACGATTTTGAACTGCCAGTGATATTAAATATCGGAAGGTTATTCCACTCATTACTGGAGAATAGGTTTCGTTGAAATCAACGCCAGGTCTTTGCGTAAAACCTTGTGCCACTAGCCTTGCTTTATATCTCACCACTTCATTGTTTTCATTTCTTTTACGAACAAAAACCCATTTGTATCCCACAGGAAGGATACCCGGAGGTGTTGGCATTACAGCCGAAAACACTTTCCTTTTATAAAGCGAGGTAATCTCTGTTTCAATTGCTATCTTCCACTTATCCCAGTCAGAACGCTTCTTGCATTCTGTCATAGACTTAGGATCCGAATCGGTTTGAAGGATATTTGCAATTTGCTCAGAGAGGTAACAGTCGACTATTGTGGACTTACGATCATAAGACTTTCCAGTCTCTACGAAATTTATAGCAATTTCGTCTACCCTTAAGGATTCATCATTATTTTCCAATACGATGGATCTAGGGTTGAAAGAGCATCTAGGCCCCTTGTGGGCTTTGGTGAATTGAATGACAACTAGATTAAAGGTCTAATGAACTTGTTAAGCTTATGAGCAGGTCTAAAGTTATTTGTGAATAATCTTTGTGGGAAAGATTGTATAAAAGGCTCATTCGGCGAAAAGAACAAGTGTGATGTATAACATTGTATATCTAAACATGGAAAATAAGCGATGGCTGTTGAAGATGTGTTGAGGCTTGGTAATAGCCTCATATTGCAAGATTGCTTATATTGAAAATAAATATCATGATAATAAATATTGAAATGATTCCATGATGATTATGTGTGATACAAGACAAGCAAATAAAGGTGAAGATAGAGGCATAATGGCATTGGGTTATTCCTTGGTCTCTAAATAAAATGAGAAGCTTGTTGTAAACATATTGGTTATAGAAGACAAAAGGAGATATGATCTCAAGTGGATTTCATTCTTGATGTCAAAACAAAGCTAGACTCAATGAGGCAATGATTGGATGAAGAAATCGAGCAAGGGATTAGCAACAAGGTACTAAGCGAAGTTTGGTCAAGTGGTGTCTTGAGCCATGAGCTTTGCTAGGGTGAAGTGGCTAGTGCTTAGAGGATTTCGAGGTATCAAGTCAAGCCTTACCGAGTATAGCAATGGAATGCATCAAATGTTTATTGAATCATATGAAAGGGTGACTTGTGATCCAAAGTTGAATTTCACTCATATGTGTTGAATATTGATCCAAGTCACTAGCTCAAGGTTGAAGTGCTCAAAGCAAAGAGACAAAGTTGGATGCAGCTCTCATGAGGATATATTGATCAAAGTATGGCATGATACATTGTGGTGAAGCTCAAGAGGATGAATATTGCATTTATATTTAATCTTGAGTTAGGTGTGCCGTACTATCAAGAGGGATGCATCATATGATACTTTGATAAGGTCTCAGTGCTCAATTAACCCATGAGAGGTGATGAGAGGCACAAAAGCCTCACGAACACATGTGACATGGGTTAGACAGTAGCAAAACCGGAGGTTCCGGTTTTGGAAACCGGAGGTTCCGGTTTCGGGTGCCACGTGTCTCTAACGGCTCTTTTATTCGAAATTCCGGAAGTTCCAGTTTGTGAAATCGGAGGTTCCGGTTTCTGGTCTGTCACTCTAACGGCTAGTTTTTTGTGTTGTTGAGTATTTATACCCCTCGCCGTCCTCAGTGGCAGGCTGCTGTTTTTGCAGTTGCTGGTGTGCTTCCTGCCTGTTCTAAGCTAAGCCAAAGCCAAGATAGCTCTCCCCAACCCCTCTTTGTGAGGTGGTGTGATCTTTGATAGATCCTTTGAGTTGGGTAGTAGAGAGGAGCCTTTTGTGAGCACTAGAAGATCACTCATACGCTTGAGCACTGTTTCGCCTTGTCAAGTATCAAGTGAAGCATTTGTTACTCTTGGAGGTGTGCCTCCTAGACGGCTAGGCGTCGCCCGGGAGCTCCCAAGGTGTGGTGAGCCACGGGACAGTTTGTGCAGGTCAAGCTTCGCCTCCGAAAGGGAAGAAGCTAACTAGTGAAGTGGGGAAAAGGGTTGAGAGCGACCCGGCTTCTTTGGAAGCACCCAACGGAGATGTAGGATTCGCCCTGGGTGAATCTGAACTTCGGGAAACAAATCTTTGCGTCTCCTCACTGGTTTGCTTAAATTTGCATTGCACTCACATTCATAGTTTGATCTTGTGATATTGGTTGATCTATTCGGGTGTTAGTGTTTGTGCAGTGCAGGTGCTTAGTGAACCTGCTAAGATACATCCTATGAGCATACACTCTGATCTGGATTGATCTCGAGCCCAGTTTGCAACTCACAGGTTTGGGGGTTCTGACTGCCCAAGCCAAAACCGGAGGTTCCGGTTTTGGAAACCGGAAGTTCCGGTTTCTGTGGCAGATATACATTCCGCTGCTTAAGGCTTGAGTTTCCATATTCGGAGACTCCGGAGATTTTTTCGGAGACTCCGAAAGTCGCTGATAAATTTGTTTTAAGTGGCGACATTTTCAGGTTACGCCTATTCACCCCCCCTCTAGGCGACATCAAGATCCTTTCAAGGGTCTTCCGATGTTCCAGCCTCAGTGTTTATGCGCATAGTTGAGCTGGATTGTGGATCACATCTATCCACAGGACATTGTATGTCCTTTAAGTGTCTCTCAACTGAAATTTGAGTTGTATTTTCAGTCTTCTTTTGCTTATTAGCAATCACATCTTGCTTCTTGGAAGTGCTTCTCCCCCTCTTGTTTCCAATTTGGGGTTGAGTCGTTTTCTTAGGTACCTCCACTCTTTCGGGCACGTTCCTTGCAGGATGGAGAGATTTTGTGACACCTTTATAATCTGAGAAAGCATCTGGCAGGTTATTTGCAATATTTTGCAAATCAATAATTCTTTGAACTTGGAGTTCAGTTTCTGTAGTACGTGGATCTGAAAAAGAAATGCCTGTTGCATTCCAATCAATTTCCTGGCATTCTTTTTGGTACGATTCTCCCCCTAATGCCGGAAAATGATCCTCATTAAAAATACTATCAGCAAACCGGGCAGTAAATAGATCCCCTGTTAAAGGTTCTAAATACTTTATGATCGACGGAGATGAATAACCCACATAGATCCCCAATTTCCTGTGAGGACCCATCGAAGTTCGCTAAGGTGGTGAGATGGGTACGTATACAGCGCACCCAAACTTACGCAAATGGGAAATATTCGGAGGATTCCCACGTACTAACTGCAATGGGGAGGTTTCGTGATATGCAGTTGGTCGTAGTTGTATTAGGTCAGCAGCATGCAGAATTGCGTGACCCCAACACGACGTAGGCAATTTACAATTCATTAACATAGGTCGTGCAATGAGCTTAATTCTTTTAATTAATGATTCGACCAAACCATTTTGAGTATGTACATATGGGACAGAATGCTGAACTTGAATTCCTAACACCATGAAATAATCATTAAAAGCATGGGATGAGAATTCAGCAGCATTATCCATTCGGAAAGATTTAATCCGATGTTCAGGGTAATGTGCTTTCAACTTGATAAGTTGAGCCATTATTTTGGCAAAAGCATGATTGCGTGTCGATAAAAGGGACACGTGAGACCATCGAGTAGATGCGTCTATCAATACCAAGAAGTACCTGAACAGCCCCGATAATGGTTGGATTGGACCACAAACATCGCCTTGAATTCTTTCAAGGAATTTGAGTGGTTCAGCTCGAATTTTAAGATGTGATGGTCTTAAAATTAATTTTCCTGTTGCACAAGCAGTGCAACAAAAATCTTTATCTTGGGGAAATTTTGTTTTCTCCATATCATGACCTAAGGAATTACCGATAATTTTCCGCATCATCCCTATTCCAGGGTGCCCAAGTCGATCATGCCAATTTCGGAATGTATCGACATTTTGGAAAATTATTTTATAAGCAACATGTGCTATGGGCTTTATGTATGTATAGTACAATCCAGTTTGGAGTGAAGAAATTTTTTCGCATATTTGTTTGCCAAATCCCGTAAGTTTAGTAAAGAGAAGGTATTCCTCTTTATTATCTTCATGTGTTTCCACGTGGAAACCATTCTTACGGACGTCTCTAAAACTTAGAAGAGTACGAGTAGAATCAGGATACAACAAAGCATCCTCGATTGTAATTTGTGTACCCATAGGGAGAGTGATAGTGGCTCGTCCAGAACCAACTATTAACGCATCGCGTCCAGCAATGGTCATAATATTTCCTTCCTTTTTCTTAAGGGTCTGGAAATATTTTATCTCTCTAAGTATAGAGTTTGTGGTACATGAGTCCACAAGGCATAATTCTTCCTCCATCGGATTGGTTTCAACAGTTATCTATATGTAAAACAAATATAACCATAAATGTACAAATGTAACATATAGAGAAAAACATACAATATATTGACTATCAAATATAAGAATATAATATTATAATATTTATGAGTTGGTACAACTTATCAATAATATAAACAAGTTTGTACAATTCTCAATCACACTAAAATACAACCCAAAGAACTATGTATAACTTAGATTATTACAACAAATATCGAATGTGATATCAATTCCTGGACCGAGATTACTTCAAATCTCCAAACATGTCTCCAGATTCAAAGTCTAGGAGCATGTTGTCCGTTGATGGAAGGTCCTCTTCAATGTTAAGAGCGTTGTTGTTCACTTGTTCCTTTGGTTCCTGGTGTGAACAACCCTTGTCCTTGACAACCTCGGATGCAAGATTAAAGTGTGTCTCATATCTTGTTCCTCCTGCTTGCTTGTTCTCCTTTAATGATTTTTGGTACAAAGCAACCAAATGCTTTGGAGCACGGCAATTTTTAGCAAAATGCGAGAAATCACCACATCTATGACATTTTGTGTCATTTTTGGGTCTCGCATTTTCTCTTTTCCATGTGTGTGAATTAGGTCTTTGCCTCTTATTGTATTTGCGTTGACCAGATTTGTTCTTTGGAGCGGGTCCATTGAACTTATTATTCTTAGCCTTTTTTTGTACATTGTGAACCTCAGGCAAAGGCGCCGAACCAACAGGGCGCTTATGATGATTTTTCAGAAGAAGTTCATCATGTTTTTCTGCCTGAGTTAATGTATGAATAAGCCGAGAATAAGCCTGGTAATTTTTAGCCCTGTATTGCTGTTGCAAGACTCTATCAGACGGAAGCATAGTAGATAGTGTTTTCTCTATCTTATCTGCATCCGTTGGCTCTTTCTCGCAAAACTTCAACTTGGAGCAGATTCTGTGAACAGCATGGTTATAATCTGCCACAGATTTGAAATCTTGGAGACGTAAATGATTCCATTCATGATTTGCCTCAGGCAAAATGAGGTCCTTTTGCTGTTCATATCGCTCCTTAAGAGCAACCCATAATTCACGAGGATTTTCAATCATAAGGTATTCAGATTTGAGATCCTTATGAATATAAAACCGTAGCAAAGCCAAAGCAGAATATGTGTGTTTATCTTGAAGTACAACCCCAGGTTGAGGTGCCTGAATTGTAGCCGAAAGACTACGAGAAGCAAGCGCTATCTTGATATCAGAAGCCCATGTAGGGTAATTGCTACCATCTAAGGCAAGTTCATCAAACTCCTTATTGGCCATGTTCCTATGTGAACAATCATGGACTAATTAATTCACCATATGGTAAATAAAAAAAATAATAATATTGTAATATTCAATGCAATATGTAAGAATTGGATATCTTATCATAGTTTTGGATTATTGCAGGTAATCACATAAATGTGTAGACCAAACAATAAATCATAGATGTTGATATACACAAATTGGATAATCTCGATGTCAAAGACAAAGAGTAGATCTTGTGGTAGGCAAATACATTGCCGCCTAAGCACGGTCTCTAGGCAGAATAATTCACAAGTGAATTAAATGCAGCCAATGCGTAGGACTCTACCACTTTGTGTATTTTCAAAAATAATATGATAAAATGGCAATCATCACGTGGATGTAGACCATTTATTATTATCCAAAACCTTTATTTTGGTTAACAACACGGTGTAGGTAATCATCAAGTTTTGGGAAAAAACAAGATGTAGACCTCTCAGTAATGGGTGATTTGGATCACTGCTAAAAAGGCATGGTCTCTGGGCAGAGTAATTCGTACATGAATTAAACGCAGCCAATGCCCTAGTCTCCATTACCTAATGTTGATTAATCAAAATAAACAAGATATGTATATTGCAACTTTAATACCATTTTAGGATGAATAAATGGTGTTAAAATATTCATATCATAGTTAAATTGCAACTAAGTAACTAGCAAATTTGACTTGTATGTGGTGCAAAGATGTGGTTTGGGTGCACCAACATACTCAATTCTAATCTATTATATAATTACAAATGTAATCAGTAAATCAAGTCACAAATGTAATATATATGTATATATAGTGTAAAAGGGAAAAAAACGGAACACCATATATATCAAAAATAATATAATAGAAAAACTAAAGCATTGCATAATCATATAATCAAACCACAAATGATATATACAATGATAAGTACAGCAGTACAAATAGTTCAATTATTCTCACAAGAAAATAAACTAAAGTAACTAATTTATAGGCTAATTAAAGTACTATACTGCTGAAAAGAAAAGAAAACGAAATAATAAATAAAAAAATGGCGCGGCCCATGGCGGTCCAGCGGCCCAGCCAGGCGCGCGGCCCAGCTAGACGCGCGGCCCAGTCCGCCAGCGCCAGCGCTGCCGGCCTATGTTGTAAGGGGCGACGGTTAGGGTTGAGACCCTAACCGTCCCCAGAACCAGCCGCCGCCGCCGCTTTCGCTTGGCCGCCGTCGCCGCCGTTTGGCCGCCGCCGTCCGGCCACCGCCGTTCGTGCTGATAACGTGTTGAATGAAAGTGAATCAATGGATCGATTACTATGTTGAACTGTTGTTTACAAATATATACAAGCCCAAGGGGCCAAATGAAAAGGTGCCATGCCCCTACAGAGGGGTGCCATGCCTCTACAGCACAACCGGCGGGAGCGGTTGTTAATTTCCTGATTATCTAATTATCCTAATTGATCACTAAACTAATTAATCTTAACAGCTCAAACTCAAGCTGAAGCATTGCCAATAGGATCATTAGCGTTTATTAAGAACTATTTGAGGAATCATACTTGTTATACTTTGTTGTTTGTTTAGTTTTCCTATTGTAGTATATTGGCGTTGTTCGTCACGGATTTAGAACATGCTACAAGTTAACTCTCAGCAGTGCTGTTATTTGGTTTATTTAATTTTGTTGTTGTTACAAATAAAAAGAATATTTAGCATTAAGGGTCTGTAGTGCTGAGTTTTCATTAGGGCCTAAAAAATTATAGAGACATCCCTATTCTAACCGAATTGGG
>CM014271.1:3971070-3994609 GCA_004135705.1 Alloteropsis semialata | reverse complement strand
CAAGGATATAAATGATGCCCGAAAAGGTCTTTTGATAGGCGCTCGTGTTGTTTGTAATTTATTTTTGGCAATAGGAGATGTGGAGAGTAGCACATCTCAGGCGCAAATTTTCTAACCTACGTTTTAGGCTCCTAACTATTGAAGCAACATCAAGTAAAGTCTTTCCTAGCAGTTTAAACTCGTTAGCAGTGATAGTCATCTTTCTTGTTGGTTAGCCATGAGGAATTAACAAATCGTCCATAGGACTTCGCATGCTCGTCATTATAGCGGACACAGAAGGCTAGGGCCACTAGGGCCCTGGCCCTAGGCACGGACTAGATTTTTTAATACTATATTGTGATGGTAGTATAAAGGCCCATGTTCAATTAGCTACCATCGGTCCTTTAGTGGCACTAGACATCGGCTGGCCGCGGTCCGTCCTATTTATAGCTTCACTCCCATCGGGTTTGGTTTTCGTCACGAATGTGCGAACCTTGAGGGATGTTGTATTGAAGTCAATTGAATCCAGTCCATTTGGTTTCAATTGATGGCTACTGATAGGTTACTACTGTTGTGCTAGGCACACAAACTTTAATTTGCCGAGTCAGGATTATATTGGCTCCCTATGATCTCAGTGTATGTGCCAAGTGTTCTGGACAACCATAGATCAGAATCATGTCAACAACCTATAACTATGGAATTCTACACAGTATTAAAGGTATTGGTGGGACCCACTAGCAAACAAAATTCATGGTGAAAAAGGTGAGGGACAAGAGAGAAATTGATTTTTTTTAATGCCCTATGTGCTGTCCAGAGTACAATGGTGGCTTTAGCTATTGCTCCGATATAGAGTGGTTGCATAATGTATTTGGACCGACTCCTTTACAACTACATTTTGGATACCATTGTCAGATTAGATCACTCAATGGTGTTAGTTACATGGAGAATCCAGCATATCCATTCATCACAATTGACAATCTCAAAAAGGAACAATAAAGTTGAGAGCCAAAAACGACAAGTAGCTTTATTGAACCATCTGATCTCTAGTCAACATTATCTTCTGAAAAATTAAATAACAAACAACCTGATCATCTGGATGCAACGAAAGAATCAGACAAGGTATAGTGTGTTTCTAAAGAAACACATGTAACAGAGAGACCAATAAGATACTTCTAATAGCTGCAAGAGGAATGATTAAATTTTAGTGACTGCAATGCAAGTAGCAGCTTCTCAGAGTCGCCGAAGGTTAGTGTCGTTATATCTAGTTGACGACGCGGCAGTTCTTCCTGATCTCGCCATTGGCGGCGGTCTTGATCTCGATAAGCGACATCTTCAGCATCGCCTTGGCGAACTTCCTCTCCCACCTCCCGCGGATGACAGCATTCTCGACCACCTTCCTCGCGGTCTGCGTCGAATTGAGCAGCGCCGCGTCAGAGTTGAAGAGCACCTTGTGCCTGAGCACGTTCTTGTAGTACTGGTTGTCCAGCCTGTTGGGGGTGACGATGTCCTGCACCACCGTGGGATCGTTGGTGAAGTTTGGGTTGGCCGGGCACTGGCCCTTGAGGACGGTGGCGAGGCCCGGGTCCATGTCGGAGGGCGGCGTGGAGATGCGGTTGGAGAAGGAGGAGCAGTGGGAGCGGCCGACGGTGTGGCCGCCGGAGAGCACGACGAGGTCGTCGATGTCGAGGCCCTTGACCTGGAAGCTGCTGATGAGCTCGGAGAGGTTGAAGGAGGGCGGGGGCAGGAAGGCGAGCGTCTCGTTCTCCAAGGACACGCGGCCGTCGAAGCGGCCCGCGGGGAGCTTGTAGTAGACCCTGGATTTGCTGAGGAAGAAGGCGGCGTCGCGGGCGGCGAACTGGACGACGTCGGCGCAGGAGACGACGCCGGGGCAGTACCTCTCGAGCGCGGCCTTGGCGGCGTCGACCACGTCGAAGCCGCGCAGGCTGGGGAAGTTGGGCGGGCCGAGCTTCTCCGGGCGCGGGTTCGCCGCCGTCGGGTCGAGCAGCACGGACCCGTCGCAGCCCTGCAACAATGCACGCACGTGCCAGTCAGTGTGATGAGCTAGGGAAGAATGCAAACACGACACGAGTCATTCATGTACGGCATCACACACGGCCGGACAGACACAGACCTGGACGAAGCAGTCGTGGAAGGCCATGCGGATGAGGCCGGCGCCGAGGCCGGGGTTGACGTTGGTGGCGTTCCTGACGGCCTCCCTGACGATGTCCTCCGCGTGAGGGCACGAGTGCCTGTAGAAGCCGTACCCGAGCTGCGGAGCTGGGGGCGTGGGAGATGGGGACGGTGTGAATGGGATCGCCATCGGAGCTGGTGGGCTGCTTGTTGGGCTCGGCGGGGGAATCTGCGGGGTCGGGCTTGGAGGGTAGCCATAGCCGTAGGGCCCTGGAGCTTGAGCAGCCACGGCTGCGGCGCCAAGCAGCGCCACCAGGACGAGAACGCCAAGCCTGATGGCCATCTTCTCTCTCTCGTAGCTGTTACACTTCACACTGTGCTAGAACAAGCTGCTGCTTGTGCAGTGAGTTGGAGTGTACGTCCTTCACCTGCACGGGTAGCTTTATACACGGGAAAGTCAGAGGGCAGAGTGCTGTTGGTGAATTTCTTAATCTGGAAAAAAGCTTACAAAAAAACTGCATTGTTCATGTCCTTTCTCTAGCTCATCCCGGGATGCACGCGCTGGGAACATGGCTCGGCATTTTCTGAAGCCAAAACACAACTCAGCATCTGATGGATCGTTCTGACTTTGGGGAGCTCTAGCTACCAAACCATGCAGGCACCATGTGGGGATAGTGCTTGCCGGAGTGACCGGCCGTCTCTCCTTCACTGTAGGGCGGATAAGTTTAAGCTCTACTATGTTTCTTCCGCGGCGCTTAAACTAGTCTCCTGACAGGAAGTTGAGCACATTCCCAACAATAATTCTCATATTAATTAGCCTCGCTTCCTGCCGGGAGTCAAAGGCCCTCAGTTAGCTAGCCACATGGAGACACAACGCTGACAACTTGTTGGCATATATGTCTAGGAACGGAGTGGCAGAGACGACGCTTCTTCGTGCGAACCTGCTGCATGGTGTTTCTTCAATTCGTGTTTTCCAGGCTTTCAGCTAAATTGCACAATCGAATTCATAAGAAAATAGCTAGATTTTACGGAGAGTGCATTTCCTGCCAACCATGACATAGATTTTACGGAGAGTGCATTTCCTGCCAACCATGACAGGTACGGTGCCCCTACGTGAAAGCCGTCGGATGGAGATCCAGTGAACCAGAAACTAACGGCAGAAGGGACGGTGACGGCGACGAGAATATTATAACACCCCGTGACTCCTCACTCATGACTTGCTCTGCTCTTTATTTTGGCCGCATCAGACCCGTGACCCTACCTTATCTCTCACATCTCTCTCATCTCTCCACCAGAGGGAGCCCCGGCGCTGCAGCGCCCCCTCCCCCCGGGGGCACAGAGCATGAAGGGGAGAGAGAGCACATGAGGGAGGAGAGAAAGAGCAGGTGAGGGGTGAGGGAGAAGACATGTTGATTTTTTTTCTTTGCCTCTATGTCTCTCAGCTCCTGTTAATCTCTCTGACAGAAGTGGAAGCATGTAAAAAAGCAAGTTTCATGAATCACTTTGGATGCATTTTTTTTTCAAATCAGTGAGGATGATGTTTTCATGAATCACTTTTGGATGCACTTTTGTACAATTCAGGTTCATTTTGTGTCAGAGAATCTTGTCAGGGCCAATACTACCCTGAGATTGTGTGTTGGTTTTGTTTTTCTCCGTTGATTGGGATTGTTTTTTTAATCTGATATGGTTCTTGATTTGACATTGTGTCAGAGTTTGCATAAATGTAAGTTAAACTGTTCAAGTAGAATGCATTAGTTGTTTTTGCATCAGTTGTGTCAGAGAAAAAGATTTTTACATTAGTCTAAACTCTGAGATGCAAAAATAGTTTTTTATCTAAACTCTGACATAGCAAAGCCGTAGTGGATGCAATTTTTCTTTTTTTATTAGCTTCTGATATCTCGCTTTTCTGTTACACACATGCTCACGGCGTGGAGGGGGGGCACCTGTCATGGTGGTCACTAGATGTTTTCCGAATTTTACACTAGAATTCAGAACGGATACACAAGTGGCGCACCGACGAGCATTTAACACAATGTACAGCTAGGATTGTTTAAAAGAACAAAATAACAAAGTGTAGCTAGGATCCTTAATCCATTGCTGGATTATTGGATCGATTGGATCTAAGACTGCAGAAGAGATGGCCCAGAAGTGGCACTTATCATATGGATCATTTCGCTGCAAATTGCATGCGCTGCTTACCGACCGGTAGTTAGCTCGACTAGATCGATGCATGAGCATATATACACGTGCAGTGTCCCCTTCTGTAGATCGACAGTTTCTTTCCAGTATAGCTTCGGTTCTGTACATAAACAAAGTCATCTCGTGTTACGTTAATGCACTACTGCTACTAGCTTAGTGCATGAATGTCGTATCAGCTGGAGGTTATTACAGTAATAGTCTTATATTCTGTTTGATTAATACTAGTACTTGCAGTAACTGTCGGCTAGGGTTCAGATCAATAGTACTAGCTCAGAAATAACCACAATGCCATTCTATATATTTGCGAGTTTGAGGGAAGTGAGAAGAAGAAAAGATCTGGAAGCAAGAGCCGTCGAAAACAAAGGAGGGGCATGGATACATGATGGAGGAGGGTGAAGGTGCAAAGAAATCTCGCTGATGGAGCTTGATCGCCGAGAAGGAAGAAGATGGCGCTGGTCAAGTTCTTGGGCCGTAGCTTGTCAGCATTGCTTAGCGAGAAACTTGGGGATCGATCACGTACCTGGCGGCCCAAACAAAAAAGGACCATCAACTCTACTTTTTTTTTTAGCAAAATCAACTTTACATAACACCTGGAACTCTGGAAGGCCGGAACCCGACCACCAACTCACGTCACTTTTATTTCACTCAGATGTGGGCCTCCGGAGCCCCGAAACCACAGCAGCGGAAGCATGCTCTGAGATATAAAAGTTGGGCCAGGAGCCAAAAGGCCCGAAGGCACCACATGGGCTGAGAATAAGGCCCAAAGGCGCCAAAACAAATCACAAGGGGGAGAAACCAGCCGGCACGAGTATAAGGACAAGGCATACTGGGCCTCCTTTTTTTTCCTTTAAAAAAAATCTCGACCTGCGGGGGTAAGACAGCCCCCGTGCATTTTGCTAAGAAGAAGACCTTCTCACGCAGGTCGAGAAAACCCCCGAACCCCTACCCCACCCTTACACAGCGGCAGCACAGCCTGTGTGAGAACGACCAACGACCTGAGCCGGGCCTTAGACCTGTGTTTTGGCCGTGGGACAGACGAGGGGATTTTTTTTAACCTCAGCTTGAAATTCGCTCCCACGGGGAGTCGAACGCAGGACCTGAGGAGTGCTACCGAGATCATCTAACCAACTCAGTTAGAGGCCCTTTCGCATTTTTTTTTTACACGCGGTAGAACTTTGGGCCGATTGTGTATATGTTGTTGTGTGCGGCGCACAGTCAGAGTTGACCCAAATTTGAGGTTTTTTTTGGGCTATTTGACTTCGTGGGCCTCCATTTTAGCATTTGGGCCTCTTTTGTTATATTTTCTTTCTTCCTTCTGTTGCCTCATACAAACATGCTAGTGTTATGAATATTTTCAACATGATTCTTTATTCATTAAAATGTAATCTTACAGTTTATAACATAGGCCCTGTTTAGATTCGTCGAATTCAACCAATTCAATCAAAAGTATCTTCTTGAAAAACATGCTTTCCTCTCTGCTTTTACGCTTCCCAATGCACTTTTGCTACAATCAATTCAATCGAATTCGCGAATCTAAACAGGGCCATAATAATGGGTGAATCTTTGGTAACAACAGTCTTTTTAAGGAAAGCCCAAGAGTGCTGAAAGCTTGAGCTGGATTTATATGGTAGCACCAACCGGCCGGTGGACGGTGCTTCGATCATCAGGCCGCCGCCAAAGATAGCTAGCTTCCCCTGTTCCTTCTCCAAACTACTCCAGTTTTTGCTTGCGCATCTGCGGCAAATCTTTGGGCGAATAAATACGATCGATTTGTGGAGGAAGCAAGCATGCAGTGCATCTGATGATCTAAGGGCCTCTTTAGATCACCACGAAACTTTTGAAACTTTGAAACTTCACTATTCATCAAAGGGAATCTTACATGCATGGAGTATTAAACGTGTGTTAATGACAAAACCTATTCCGTAACCCCTGTGACATCCTGGCCCAAGGCTTAATAGGATTGATAGAATACTCATACCAACAAGTTGCAACTTCTTTTCCAGGAGCTCATCTCAAAATAACTCCGAGGTTAAGCGTGCTTGACCTGGAGCGATGGGTGACCGACTGGGAAGTTCTTCCCGGGTGCGCATGAGTGAGGACAAAGTGCGCAGAAAAGACTCGTGTTGGTCTGTGAGGGCATTCTCGAGGTCCTAGAGAGCTGCCAGACGCAAGTGGGCCCGGACCCGGGGGGTCGGGACGTTACAATTGGTATCAGAGCCGACTCTCGCGGTTTCACGGGCGCGTGGGGTCGCAGTTGCGCAGGCATGGTGCGCATGGCTGGTGTGAGCCCAGAGTGGTCACACAACATGGCACATGCGCTGGCACTGGGCACACGGACGTGGCCAAGAGATGACGTTCCTGGCTTGGGGTTGACCGACAAGGACGTCGGTCTTCTAAGAGGGGGAGGATGTGACATCCTGGCCCAAGGCTTAATAGGATTGATAGAATACTCATACCAACAAGTTGCAACTTCTTTTCCGGGAGCTCATCTCGAAAGAACTCCGAGGTTAAGCGTGCTTGACCTGGAGCGATGGTTGACCGACGAGGACGTCGGTCTTCTAAGAGGGGAAGGATGTGACATCCTGGCCCAAGGCTTAATAGGATTGATAGAATACTCATACCAACAAGTTGCAACTTCTTTTCCGGGAGCTCATCTCGAAAGAACTCCGAGGTTAAGCGTGCTTGACCTGGAGCGATGGGTGACCGACCGGGAATTTTTTCCCGGGTGCGCATGAGTGAGGACAAAGTGCGCAGAAAAGACTCGTGTTGGTCTGTGAGGGCATTCTCGAGGTCCTAAAGAGCTGCCAGACGTAAGCGGGCCCAGACCCGGGGGGTCGGGACGTTACAACCCCCGGTAACTTTGCGAGACGAATCTAATGAGCCTAATTAGGCTATGATCAGACAATGTCGTGCTACAGTAAACAATCTCTAATGACAGATTAATTAGGCTTAATAGATTCGTCTCGCGATTTTCCGTCCATCCGTGTATTTGGTTTTATAATTAGATGTTTAGTCCTCCTAATCTTCGATTTAGAATTGGAAACTTTCTTTCGCAAACTTTTTTTTCAAACTAAACAGGCCCTAAGAGTAGGAGTGAATCCGTGTATGCGCTGGACAGTGGCTAGCTAGCTCCTAAGTCCTAACTCCAATGATATGACGCAGAGTCGTAGGCCGGTGACCAGACCCAAGGGAACAGAGCACTACGCTGTCTACTGCGTGCTCGATTGACTACATGTCAGTTGCCATCGATCACACCAATCACCTATCTATCGTTCCATTCAGCATGCGTTGTTCCGATCCAAGTTGTAACTGAAGCCAGCCGTATATGTACATATTTCCATGTTACGTGGTCCAGGATGTTGCCAATTCCTTCACGACAACGAGCCCCTGAACAGACACTCTGCATCATTCCGCGTTTACCTGGCTAGCTAATTGCACCGACATCACATGGAGCTTACGCATAAACTATGCGCCGAACCGCCGACGGCGCTCAGTTAGCCCCACTGCCCCAGCATTCCGTTTCAGAAACCACGGAGCTAGCTAGTGCGAAAATGTCAAACAAAAGTCGCGGAAATAATGCCATCGATCGATTAGCAGTAGTGTCTCCGCCCATATCATATCATACCTGCACTAGTGCACTGCATTGTTTAATAACCAAGCACACGCAGAGTGACTAATCCCTGCCGCGATTTCAGAGCCTCTGACGACAGACAGACCAATCATCATCGTTGTTACGCGCAATGGATCATCGTATCCATCACTGCGTGCCGCCCCAGCTTAGCATAACAAGGCTGCGCCAGTCGCCAGAGCAGTTAGCTAAACACGGCGCGGGTCAACTGCTTGAGCTGTGCACCTGTGTCCCTGTCTTCTCCTCCATGTTCTCCTGTTTGAATTTCTCGGCGCGTGTTCCACCGCATAGGCGCCGCCACGCGCGGGAACATTCCCTGCGAGTTCTGGATCTCCTGGCTCGCCTCTCGGGATGATGATGGGTCGGGGCGGGCGGGCTATAAATCGGGAGGCCGCGCGTAATCTCGAGCCAAAAACACACACGATCTGGTGTACGTGAGAGACGACCACCATCATCATCAACCTGAGCGAGAGCAACCATGGATAAGCTTGCGCTTCCAATGGCCTTACTGCTTGCGCTCCTCGGATCCGTGGCGGGCCAAAACGGTTATGTTCCTGCGCCAGGCCCGATCTCTAAGCCTCCGAGCCAGAGCCCACCGGGCTCAACAAATCCACCTGCCTATCCTCCAAGCCCAATCCGGCCCACTATTCCTCAGCCCAGCCCTAGCCCAGCGGCTTATCCACCAAACCAGAGTCCACTGAGCTCAAATCCACCGACGTATCCTCCAAACCCAAGCCCACCTATCTATCATCCTCCAAGCCCAACTCCATTGGGCTCAACTCCGCCTACTTATCCTCCCAGTCCAAGCCCACCTATTTATCCTCCCAATGTAAGCCCAAGCACCAATCCTCCAAGCACTAGCCCGAATCCGAGCGCGAACCCACCTGTATATACTTCACCAAGCTCAAGCCCAGGCCCAATGACCAACTATGCTCCAAGCATGAGCCCCAGCGCAATTCCACCATCTCAGCCTCCGATTGCAAGCCCACCAGTATATCCCTCGCCAAGCCCCAGCCCATCAATCCAGAGTCCATCCACCTATCCTGCTCCAAGCCCTAGCCCAGGCCCGTATAGCTCAGTCTCCAGTCCACCGAGCTACCCTCCTAGCTCAATCTCCAGCCCACCCAGCTACCCTCCTAGCTCAGTCTCGAGTCCACCAAGCTACCCTCCTAGTTGGATTTCGAGTCCACCCAGTTACCCTCCTAGCTCAAGCCCTAGCCCAAGCCCTGCTCCATCAGGGCTTAGCGTCGGCTACTACGGATACTCGTGCCCCAATGCAGAGAGCATCGTGAGGGAGGCCGTGAAGAACGCCATAGGCAGTAACCGTGGAACGGGCGCCGGCCTCATCCGTTTGTTCTTCCATGACTGCTTCGTTGAGGTACTCCTCGTCTCCTTCATTCAGCCAACCATCATCGATGGCTGGCAATCGATAGCATGTTCATGTTCTGATGTGTTTGTTCTTACGACGTGATGATTCAGGGATGCGATGGTTCTGTTCTCCTCAACACGACCGGCTCCACCCAACCGACAGAGAGGGCCAGCGCGCCCAACCTGAGCCTGCGCGGCTTCGAGGTGATCGACGCGGCCAAGGCGGCGCTCGAGGCCGCCTGCCCGGCATCGTCTCGTGCGCGGACATCGTCGCCTTCGGCGGCCGCGACGCGACCTTCTTCCTCAGCGGCAACACGGTCTACTTCGACATGCCGGCGGGGCGCTACGACGGGCGCGTGTCCCTTGACAGCGAGGCCCTCGCCAACCTGCCCCCGCCGTTCGCCACCCTGCAGGTGCTCAAGGACATGTTCGCCGCCAAGGGGCTCGACACCGAGGACATGGTCACCCTCTCCGGCGCGCACACCGTCGGCCGCTCCCACTGCTCTTCCTTCTCCGACCGCCTCCCGCCCAACGCCTCGGACATGAACGCCACGCTCGTCGCCAGGCTGGTCCCGCAGTGCAACAGCACCGGTGACCCGATGGTGCCGCAGGACTTCGAGACACGCGACGAGCTGGACAGCCAGTACTACAGGAACGTGCTCAACCACGAGGTGCTCTTCGGGTCGGACGCCGCGCTGCTGGCGTCGAACCAGACGGCGGACATGGTCAGAGACAACGCGTTCACGCCGGGGCTGTGGGAGGCCAAGTTCAAGGCGGCGATGGTCAAGATGGGCCGCGCCGGAATCAAGAACAGCACCAACGGCGAGATCAGAAACAAGTGCTGGATGGTCAACCAAGTATCTAACTAATCAGATGGTTTATTGCTCTGATCATATACTCATCAAGTCATCATGCATCCTCGTTATTATGGTGGCTGCATGTGACTGAGATTTATATAACACCGTGTATACAATTCTTTTTTTTAGATCGCAACTGTATATGTTTCATTCTTACAACACACATATATAAATTATAATGAAATTTAATTTGTTTTTTATTAAATATTTGGAATATTGGCCATTTTTCATTTGTGTCATGCAATGCTTGATTGATCCAGGTCCAAACAAAAATATCAAAATACTTTGTCTGCCCTGAGTTTGATTTGCGTATTTTTTTTATTGTTTTCAAACATTTCCCTGATTTTATGCTTTTTAGTTATTGAAGGGTTTGATTTTCTATTACTAATGGTTTTGGTTGCACACTTCTTCTTACACTTGTGTAAGTGCTTGTTCACCGTCTTTGTCGCATCTGCCACCGTCTTTCATTCAAAGATGAACCTGTTGTCCGCACTGAATTGATCAGACGGAGCTGACACATCTAAATTTGTCCCTAGAGATACTTTTATTATATTTGGGGACCTTGAACTAGAAGTAGCAAGAGAACACATCGTGGATCCAGTATGGAAATTGAGGACGGCTATACTGGATCCGTTCTGTACACCTTCTTGTACAACTAAAACTCACACTGATGGAAACTGCGCAGAATATTTTTTACAAGTACCTTCGTGGGATGTGGCGCCAAGTCCTGGGGTTGCATCCATCTTGCAAGTGGTCTGCTGACATATCCTATAGCCCACTGGGCCTAATTATTACAGCCCATAAAAAGTAGACCATATCAAACTGAAGTAGGATTTTTTTAATTTTTTTATGATTTTTCAAAAACAACGCATACCGTCATATCATACGGCTACTGCCGTATAGCCTATCTAACCGCCGTTTGAAACGGCGGTTCAATTTTAAACCATTTTTTCAACTTATTTTCACGTGGGAAGTGAACCTAACCGCGAGTTGAAACGGTGGTAGGGTTCGGCACCTGGGCCCGTCCCACCTACCGCCGAATAAATCGGCGGTTAGGTCCCTGGCCCTATAAAACCCTAAATTCAGTTAAAAATCTCATTGTTAATAAAAAAAAGAAAAACTAGGGTTAGAGTGAGGGAGTGAGGGAGAGGAAGATTCAGCGGCGAAGCCCTGCCGGTTCTGCGCGTCGGTTTCAGGTAAAATCTGCACTCGTAGTTGTAGCATCAAGAAAAGTGATTGATGATGATTGCGGTGATGCTGAGTACTTAACTACTTTATAACGTGTTGTTGTACCGGACTATGTCATATATTTGCATGTGTTGTACTAGGAGACTGTGTTGAATATTTCCATTTCCATTTCCATATTATGTACTAGCGGACTATGTATTGCTGAACATTTACTTATCCATTTGCATGTGATGCATGTCATGAACCAAGGTTATATTTATTGATGTAGACAAAGCACTATGTTACATGATTCTAGATAGAGACATAAATGGTTCATTACACAACATTTAGCCGTAGTAGTTGCGACGACCAGAAATGGTAGGAGGCATGAAACGCCTCGTCAAGTTCCTTCTTTGCTCTTCACGCAACTGTTCCTCAAGTTGATTGATACGTTCTTGCATCTGAGTTATCTGCTCGTCTTTCTGCACAGTCTCTTAAACGAGTTGGTTAACCTGGTGATGCTTCTGTGTATTGTCCTCTTGGAGCTGTTGATTCAGAACGTGGAGGTGGCGGATGTATTCTTCCACGTGTGGATCCATTGGACCATCTATCCAATAGGTGAATCCGCAATCTTGGCTCTGAATAAGTGTGAAACTATTTATTAGGGATAATTGGATATGAAGAAATACGAACTGCAAGTTGGATCCAAACCTTGTAAAGGGGACAGCGGAAGAAGCGTCGTCCAACATCACCAAAGTGCTCATAAACTTGAACTATAGCATCTAGACCATGGCTGCATTGTGGCCAAAAGTCATACGGCAGGGCATTGTGTCTTCCATAGAAATTGCTAGTTGTCACGTCTAGGTTAGAGTGTGGAGGCGGTGGATCTAGGGGACCATTCATCCAGGACATGGTGATGAGAGGATGTGTGAGAGGCGAATGGATTGTGGTATGGATGCTCACATCTATGGACCTATTTATACCTGAATGAGAGAATTTGGCCCTGATTTCTTATATTCTGTATTTTCTGACTGACTGCAACAAACACATCTCACGGATTGAATGGCCCACACCATCTCCTTCCTGAGTGACTACAACAAATACACCTCACGGATTGAATGGCCCACACCATCTCCTTCCTGAGTGACTGCAACAAATACACCTCACGGATTGAATGGCCCCCACCATCTCCTTCCTGAGTACTGCAGCAAACATACCACACGGATCCATTGGCCCACTCGCTGGGGTACTTGATGGCCTATTAATATCGCGCTCATTCGTCCACTTGAACCCACATCACAAAAACCAAAATGGCAAACGACGACGACTTAGGGCCAACTATCTATACTGAACTTTCTCCAGAGTTTACAGAACATTTTCCAATCGAATCCAAGAGCGATTTCAGCCCGCAGCACAGCCTCCGACCTTATGAGCGCAGAAAGTTGGCGCACTGGCCAAGATATATGCACGGTAAGTACTGTGTTGTGCAGGTTCAGCATTCAGCTTTGGAGGGCGGACGATGATTCTAGCGATGCCCTAGGGGATATGTAAGTCATAACTATAGATTTGTATGTTTCCATCCACATTTGCCATCCTAATCGTTTATCTACAACGATCAGAGCTCATTGGCTCCCGACGGCCACGGATTCACAAGGTGGGTGGATCGCCCACCAATTCAACCATATGAAGAATACATCGCCTACCTCCACCTCGTCATCGATGAGCTACAACAAGAGGTGGACAACACTAGGCTCCTTTAAGATGACGTTCCTGATGATTCTGAGGAGGGCAGTGCACTAAGCTTTGCGCCACCAGTTTGTTATGACCCTAACTGTCGGTGCTCATGCTACCTAAACAGTAGCCAACCACCACCGCCAGTGCCACCGACCGAGCCTTGCCCTAAGTACTACTTTCCCTCACAGCACTCGGGTGGATCTCTCTTCTATTTCGAGCAGTAGAACTGGACGCATCATCGAAGCGTCAATTTAAATTCTCTAAGGCATGTTAAGATTAGCAATGGCGCATGTTTAGGTTAGAAAGGTGTGCCGTACATGCCATTGCAAAGTCAAGCTATGTATCCTGGTGCTACTTTTCGTCAAGTTAAATGCTGCTCGCTGTTCAATATTCTCATTTTTAAACTCATAATATTGTGTTGGACTCTTCATTTTTCTTCGAATGAGAACGAATACACAGAAAAGACAACACATCACTGCATTGAATTGCCTTGGCTTTCATTGAATTTAAATTGCATGACAGAAAAGGTCATGGTGCATATAGCAATGTTGCCTTCAGTACTTATACAGTACAATAATGCAACTTGGTAGCACCATTAACCTTTGACCTACACAATCTATTACATTTTGCATTGGCACGTGATGCGACACAATTAACATGAGTTGTCCCAAACCTAACATGCCTTAGGGAATTTAGATAGCCTGGCAGATAACTTCAGTGACCTCATGAATCTCTCTTCTCACGACATTCCTTCCTAATTTCTTCACTATCCTTTCTAAATTGCTCTTCTGCAAGTCTGTTAGCTTCAGCCCTTTGTGCCGCCTGTCGTCCTTCCTCGGCTCTCGTCTTCATCTCGTCCTAGCGCATTTGGTCCTTCCAGCTGATGGAGTCGTCGATCCATTCGGTGAAGTGACAAGCCCTTGTGTTCCGGTGTAGCAGTCCTTTTGCCTCCCTGTGTCAATTCGTAAATAAAATGATAACAATTTTAGTACTACAAATAATCTATATTTCATCCTCTTTGAGGCCATTACGGCATTACCTGCGAACTGTTTGTTATCTCATGGATCCTCTGGCAACACCAGTACCTCCTTCCGTATGTGCCTTCTTCGAATGAGATAGCCATCCCGCTGTTCATGCCACAATAGCACTCGGGTGGTATCTCATCCTTTGGCCTCTGGTTGGCAGCAAGGATAGATCTCTCTGGATCATTGCGAGGAGCTCCCTCTATAGCTTCCATCTCCTGGCGCAGATGCATGAACCTACCTTGCCTCCTATACCTAGACCCACTCCCACTCTAGTCAGCCATTGTTGTTTCTCGTGCACATCTGAGCGTGGGAGCTTTGGATTTTATAGGCAAAAGCCCCTTGGGAGCTTGAGAGCGTGGGAGCTTTGCAATACACCGGGCTACTGAAATAGCCTGCAGCGGTCTACTGAAATAGCCTGCACCGACCTACTCAAATAGCCTGCATCGGCCTACTAAATCGCAACCTTGATTATTAATATAAAAACATTTAATAACCTATAATTAAATAATTTTTTAAACCATTATTTTAGCTTAAATATTGAAAATTGTAACCGCCAAATGAAACGGCGGTTTCAAGAACCGCCACAGTAGCGCGGCGGGAGCGCGGCGGTTTTTCCTTCCGAGGAGAAACCGCCAAATGACTAGGCGGTTTTTTGAACCACCGGTTCAAAGGGCGGTTCATCTAACCGCCATTTGAAACGGCGGTTAGATGGGCTTGCAATACGGCGGCAGCCGTATGATATGGCGGTTGGGTGACAGATTTGCAATATCTGTCACCCACGCGTTGTTTTTGAAAAATCATAAAAAAAATCCTGAAGTAGGCGTTGCTCAAAAAAAAAAGAAAAAGAAAAACTGAAGTAGGCTATTTATCTCTCTTCTTTTTATCATTTCGATCTCTGTATCTAGTAATGTTTATTGGGGTATGATTTTTTACATTTGTGCAGCATAAACATGTTTTAATTTGACTCAATATAACCTACGAAACCTAATGAATATTTAAGATAAACATACATACACTTGTACACCATTAACTTGTTTCAGTTTTGATTCAATAATCTGTGAAACATAATCAGCATTTTAGATAAAATAGCTAAACAATTTATACAAATTATAAAATTAGTATATAGAAAAATTGAAGTGTTACATTAAAAGTGTATTAAAATGTGATTATTTAAAAAGTAAAAGCGTAAGTAAAGTATATACATAAGAAACCTCTCATTTTGTTGCATTTTTTTCTAAACAATAAGGTGGTTAATAATCGAAAACAGACTTAGGATTTGGAAGAAAATATATTGTAATATCCAAATAATTAATCACCTACCGTCCTTCTCCTTCAGCTTCAGCTTGATACCTGGCCCATTGCATTGTTGGGTAGCAAGCTTGATACCTTCGCCACACGCGAAAGCTTCAGCTTCAACTGCACTTGCACACGAGAAGCGTGGCGTGAAGCTGCTGGGCATCTCCAAGCTGTGAAGACGACCGCTCCCCTGTTGTTTCCCGCGATAATGCCTAGTCCAGCCTCACCTGATTCGAGAACAAAAGAAGCATCAGCATTAAATTTTATCTAGCCCTCAGGTGGTACCTGCCACCTGCCATTTCGAATTTCTTTCTGCACTTTGCGTTGCCGGGTAAGAGCAACACCGTTGGAGGATCCAAAATGGCCCCCTACTCTAAATTTTAGGGTCTTCCTCCAAAAAATCAACTCCAACANATACTTTTCCAATATTACAACCAAGTCTTTCCACCATACAAAATAATTCCAAAAAAGACCCTATCCCTTTTTACTATTTATAAAGAGGTCCTAAACCCCCCGTTTAAGCCCTAATCCTCCCTTAACCTGTCATTTTATGCGCCAAATTTCTCCGAAATTCCACCAAACTCGAACACGTCTTTCTTTCATCTATTCCGGCCGAGCTATACACAAATCGTTCCAAAATATCACTCCTTCCTATTTTATTTAATCACCTTCTGCTTTGAGCTCATCGGTAAAGATTTGTTTGTTTTCTTATTGTGTGTTTGTTGTGTGTGCCGTAGACGACGGTGTGATCGAGGAAGAACAGTACCGCAAGCCGAAGTACGCAGGAGAGTACTGCGAGCCCGAACCCGACAACTTGTACCGCGAGCAGGAACTCCCGGAAGCTTTTGAAGACGGCAAGTCCAATCCCATCCTTTGATGCATGTTTATCCCAGTTTTATAAACACAACCTATTGGCCTTTGATAAATTGCATGTGTTTTATTATTGAAAACCCGGTTGGATAGCCATTCCTTGATTGATATGATCATGCCTTGACAACCTAGTTATCTCTAAATATGATATGCTCTGTTTGGATGATAACGCTGTTAGAATGCTTAGGACTTGTTTTAATTACTTAATCAATCATGACTACACTTGTTTTATAAAGAATAAAAGTGTGAGAGTGTTGAGTAAAGAAAATGGGTTTTGGGTTTTGAAAATAAAGAAAGTGTTGGATAAGATGGATGGGTATTTCTTTGTGAAATACCATTTGGAGGCTTGTACCTTTGTGGTTAAGCAAGTTGGGAGATATCCATTTTGTCCGGTTTTAAACCGAGGTGATGTGTCATCTTGCCTAACCCAGTTATCTCGTACAACCACTCGACTCTTGTATGGTGCAAGGGCTTAGTCTAAATCCCACTAGCCATGCTGTTAGTTGTCTGGAGGCAGGTGTGCAGCGGGAAAACCAAGTGCCGTCTTAGTGACATGGTTGCCGACTTGGTGTCATAAACCCTCTTGGTTATTTTCTCGTGATGGCTAGGCAGTTTTGGCTATGGTGGGTAATGGCTTCGATAGGATCCGCGCTGGCACTAAGGTGACTCGTGTTGCGGTACCCTACTTGTGGTGAAAGTGTACACCTCTGCAGAGTTTCCAAACTATTCGAATAGCCGTGCCCACGGTCATGGGCGAGTTATGGCTTGGTCACAATACTAAGGTTTTGGGATGGGTTGGAGTGTGTTGGTTTTGGAAATGTGTCCGGCTCTGTGCTAGGAAAGCTACGGCGGATGGGAAATCCGGTAGCATTAAAACTTGGATCCTTGGTGGATCAACCCCCACTTATCGTTTTGTTATTAAAACTTGCTTTTGCTAAAATAATCCTTAACCGAACCATTGCATGTGTAAAACTTGGCTTTATTGCAAATAAACCTTAGCCTATTCCTTGATGTATCCTGTGCATATTTCTGTGTTCACCCTTCCGTGGGTGTGGTTGGACTTGCTGAGTACTTTTGTACTCACCCTTGTATTTGTTGCTTCAGAAGAAGACCCGGACTTTGTTGCCGAAGAAGCCGAGTAGGTGGTCGTGCCCGCACCCGACTTTGCCTGTGGAGTTTGGACCCGCCCAAGATGTCTTCGCTGTCGCGTAGCTCTGATCCCTTTGTTGAACCGGTCTGGTTCATCATTTGGCTCATCGCCGTAGTTTACCTTTTAGTTATCCTAGCTTGTATCAGGTGTCCGCTCCCTCGGGGGCTGTAAGGTTCTGAACTATCTGTTGAATAAATGTGTATCAGCCTCCTGGGACTGATAATTGTATCACATTTAGTCTCTGCTTAGGCAGGGGCGCTTCAACGGAGGCGGAAGGAGTAGGAGCCGTCGCTGCGGTCCACGACGGGTGGCCGCGACTTCCACGCGTCCCCGGAGAGGTCGAGCTCGAAGTAGTCCCCGCCGAGGCAGCGCCACCTGTCGGCATCATCCAGAGCCCAAAACGTGAACTCGTGGATCTCGCCCACGCCGAGCTCGACAGCCTGCCCCTTCGCCGCGGCAGCGTCGAGGACCGGGACAGAGATGTTGGCCGTGCGCGCGTCCCAGCACGGGGATCCTCCCGGCGCGAGCCACCGCGCGAGGAGGTCCTCGGTGAAGTTGGGGCGGTCCGGCACGATGAGCCACGGGGGCGGTGAAATTTGTAGGTAATGCAGGTACTGGCGGCGCAGGCGGCGGTGCGCGCCGGCGCCGGCGAGCGAGGCATCGGCGGCGAGGAGGACAATGATGCCGAGGAAGGACGCGAGCGCAAGCTTGGCCGCGGCGGAGGGGCCGCGAAGGAGCCATGGGCAGTGGAGTGGTGGCGGGGGTGGTCACAAAGGGGGAGAGGATAAGTGGAGAGAGGGGGAGGGTTGTATTTTTAGAAGGGGTTTTTTGTATTTTTTGCACCATGGTGGCATGCCACATTAGCATAGCTAGCCTTCGTGGCATGTTTGGGACCTTTGGTGGCCCCCTTTACACAGTTTATGGACCCAAATAGACGTTTTGAGAGTTTAGGGACTTAGATGAGCATGTGGGACAAGTTCAGGGATCTAGAGTGCATTTTACTCTAAATTAAAAGCCAGCGCGGCGCGGCCGGCCTCGATCTGCTGCAAAGTCAACCGCGTCCGCGTGTGCAGCGCGTCGAATTTGTTAACGAGTTGAAGCGCAACGACGACCAGCAGCAGAGATGATGAGAGGCTAGACATCGTCGGGCGCCACCCGCGCTGGTCAGCTGCTTCAGCTGTACGTGCGCGCGCTACCTAGCTAGCTTCGTCGTGGCCGCGCGCCATGTTCCCCTCCCTATTTTCGTGGGATCCGATCGCGTGCGTCCATCGCAACTCGCACGGATGCGCCACCGCCCCCGACACGTCACCCCTGTCGATCGTCGCCGCCGTCGACGCAGAGAAGTCAGAGCTCGTCGTAGACACGGGTGTACTGTGTATGGAAATATGGAGAATTGTATATGTATATGGACGACTCGCAACTTCAATTTGTACAGCTAGCTTTAATTTTCCCCTCACTTTCACTAGTTAGTGACCTTTGTTTTACACATAGCTAGGAGCTAGCAGGTCGCATACGATCGATCTTATAGCTATGTATATATATACAAACCCAACATGCTAAGCACTCATGCTCATTAATTTGTATTAATCCACATTTTGACAGCTTTTGAATACTTTGTGCACGACAGCATGACAAACTGTACTATATAGCTATATACTGTGCAAACCCAACATGCTAAGCACAAGCAGCGCGGTGTACAACTTCCACACCCCATGCTAACTATCAAAATAAAACCTCCTCCGGCCGGAGCCGGCAATCAGACAGCTAGCGCCACAATAAAGTCAGCGCGCGTGTGCCGCGCGCCGAGCTTAACAAGGCGCAATTTGATCGGCCGGTCAGCTGCTTTAGCTGTACGTGCGCTTCCTTGGCGACGTGCGCCGCCGCAAAGCGCGGCCGGAGACGGCGGCAGCGGTGCCCCCTGCTAATTGGCTGCTACCCTCTCTTACGGGAGCTATATAAATAGCACCCATGACCCACACCCTGTAGCGACGAAGCACACACGATCCGGCCACTCCAGAGCAATAAGCCACCGGCAGATCGAGAGGTAGCAGAGACGACGATCATGGCCGCCGCCGCTGCTACTCGGAAGCTCGCCGCCCTAGCGGTCGTCACCTTGCTCGCGCTCCTCGCCGGGCGTCCCTCGGCGGACCAGCTTGTGGTGACTGGGCCCTTGTCGGCCCTTCTTGGCTCGACCCAGTCCAGCTGCTTCGTGGGCTGGCGGCTCCCCTGGATCGTCGACTCCCTAGTCTGTGGACTCCTGGGCCCTTACACTCTCCCAAGCCCGATCCCTGCGCCCACAGGGGACGGACTTTGCGTCGGCTACTACCGCAACGCCACCAACACGGACGCGTACTGCCCCGCCGCGGAGGGGATCGTGAGGCAGGTCGTGGAGGACGCCATCAAGTACAACAAGTACAACCCCTTCAACGACGGCGGCCGGGGCGTCGGCGCCGGCCTCATCCGTCTCTTCTTCCATGACGCCTTTGTTCAGGGGTGCGATGCCTCGGTTCTCCTCAACACGACCGACACTCCCAGCTTGGCTACGGAGAGGGACGGGCTGCCCAACAAGGACAGCCTGCGCGGATTCGAGGTGATCGACGAGGCCAAGGAGAAGATCAAGGCCAACTGCACGGGGAAGAAGGTCTCGTGCGCCGACATCCTCGCCTTCGCCGCCCGCGACGCGTCCGACATCCTCAGCAACGGCGCCATCAAGTTCGACATGCCGGCGGGGCGCTACGACGGGCGCGTGTCCTTGGCCACAGCCACCAACCAGCTGCCCGGGCCGAACTCCACCGTCCTGGAGCTCAAGGCGATGTTCGCCGCCAAGGGCCTCAGCACCTTCGACATGGTCACCCTCTCCGGCGCGCACAGCATCGGCCAAGCCCGCTGCTTGTTCTTCACCAGCCGCCTGGCGGACATGGACGCCCAGTACGCCAAAGATCTGAATGCGACCTGCAACGACAGTAATGGGAACCCCATGCCCGGCTTCAGGGTGAACCAAGACAACATCACCGCCGACATCCTGGACAACCAGTACTACACGAACATCGTCCGCAAGTTCGTGCTGTTCGCGTCGGACGCGGCGCTCAACTCGTCGAGTGACACGAGCAGCCAGGTGAGCCAAAACATCGCCAACGCGACCAAGTGGGCGAACGACTTCGCGGCAGCGATGGTGAAGATGGGCAACATCGGGGTCAAGAACATCACTACCGGCGAGATCAGGGACACCTGCTGGAGAGTCAACGGTTATTAGTCTCGCCATGGTGTCTGGCTCTACATGTATAGCTGCACTGCATGCATGTGTCCGATCGAGGATATGCAGATTATTTCCTCATCCACAGTATACATCAATAATTGTCGTTGCTGTTTCATACTCAGTGCAACTGTGTGTATCTGGGTCGTGTTCTCACTGCTACTTTTGCTGTTGCATGTATATTATCTGTAATTTTGGTACAAGGAAACGTTTGCTTTGGTTCCAAACATTATTTTACTTTGACTTACTTTTTTGGAAAAAAAACTTTATACTCTCTCCGTATATAAGTATTTGTGGTCGTTGTTTTTTATCACGATTTTAACCATTTATCTTATTTAAAGTATTTAATGTATATTATTTATTTTATTTGTGATTTTTTTACCATTATATGTATTTAATGTTACATATCTTTTTTGCATATCTCCGTCAAAATTTGAATAAGACGAAATGTCAAATATTTTAGAAAAAATCAAGCTCGGTGATAAATAATTGAATACGGAGGGAGAGCTACCTTGTGGCCTATTTGCTGCTGGCTAGTATTTCGTTTGTTGACATGGAAACTTTTTTTTTTTGTTGTCCTGGTGGATCATTTTGTTGGTCTTGGTGTAGGAAGCGAAGATCCAGAAAGCGAAGGGCCGATTCGTGTTCGGATCGATTACCTGTCCGATCGGTCTCGTCATATAGGCGGGCAAGGGATGCACATATATGCTCGATCCTTTTCTGCCTCTGCGCGTCGTCCGCGGCCTGCCATTGTAATAATCCAAGATTATTAATATATGTATTGTATTGTATTGGTGTTGGTTTTTACCAAAAATTTGAATTTTTGTATGGTGTTGTGGTAATCATGCAAACAAGGTCAAACCTAGGGACAACCTTCCAAATTCTCCTCCCATTCATAATTAGCTATCATGACAAATCCTATGAATTAAAATTCAATCATGCATTGCATTGTGATTTGGATCTTAATGGTTTATTTGGATTTCAAAAGTGCGTTTGAATTTTGAATTCGTATTCAAAATTCAAACTTAAATCAAACTAAAAACCTAAACCCAAAATGAATAAAACATCCCCACAGCCGGGCCGGCCACAGGCCAACCGGCCCAGCTCCCTTCTCTCCCGCGCGCGGGGCGGCCCAGCAGCGGCCCAGGACTGAAGCCGAAGCCGTCCGAGCGCGCGCCCGTCTCCCCGAGCCGCTGACGAGTGGGACCGCCGGACCCCGACGTCATCTTCCACCTCCCGCTCTCCTTTTCCTCTTCCCCGCGCCGCGCCTCTGCTTTCTCCCGCCGCGGCCTTGACCGGACCAGGACCAGAGCGCGCGTCGCGCCAAGGCCGCCGCGCCTTGCGCTGACGCCCCGCAACCGCCTACCTTATCCTCCCGTACGAAGATACCCCGGGCGAGGAGCGCGGGTGGCGCCCGGGCGAAATCCGCCTTCGCGGATGAGCGCCACGCCGCCAGGCCCGCACGCCGAGGATCACCGGCCGCACGATGCCCACCGCCTCCGGAAGCTTCCCCCGCGGCTGCCCAAAACCCTAGCCTCCACCTACTTCCCCTACAAAACCCCAATTTCGGCCGCCGCCGCTCCCCAAACCATTCGGGCGAAAGCCCTCGCCTTTCCCCAATTTCCACTACCACCGGAGGAGAAGAAGAAGGGAGAAGAGGGAGGGGAGAAGGAGGAGGGCCGCAAGGAGGAGGAGCCGACCGAGCTCGGGCCGAGGAGGAGACGCACCGCCGCCGCCCCGAGCTGCCGCTCTGCTTCCTCTACACCGAGCCGCCGCCGCCACCGTCGACCGGAGCCAAGGGAGAAGAGCACCGCGAGCCTTCAACGAACCGGCTACCCACTACACCATCGCCCCTCGGTGAGCCACACGCACGGACCGCCCTTCCCTCCTCTGCTGGTAGAAAAGACCTCGCCGGGGACGAGTTGTGCCGGCCGTCGCCGCCGGTCTTCCCCTGTGTGCACGGGCTTGTTGATCGGCCTTCGAGCCGCGCCCCTCTTCTTCTTGCAGGACACCAACACACACGCGCCCGGCACAAAGCCGTGGCACGGCTGGCCGCTCACGCACGCGCATGGCCCTGTCATGGCCATGTCGCGAGCGCCACGAGCTCGCCGCCGTCACACGTCCGAGGCAAGGCCTCTTCACGACGGGCCACCGCCGCGGTGCCTTGGCCTCGTCATGGCCTCGTTGCACCGCGGGACCGAGCGCGCACCGGGACACCTCAAGAACAAAAATAAGAGCCGATGCGATATGCATCGCCTTAAGGGCTATATACAAACAGAGAAAAATATGTTACATCATCAAGCCGCTCGATGGCGGAGCAGGCTGCTGGAAAAGGGATTGCATATATATTTATATATTTCTCATACAGAAGGATTTCAGAAGATAAAAGGATCTAGTAGGTGCCGATGTACTTTGTTCATCATTGCCAGAACAAGACTAGAAAAAGAAGGGCAAAAGGAAGCGCAAGTTTGAGGAGATATATTCTTCCTTGAGTCGAAGAAATCCGCTCTGGATGCAGTCCCTTGAAGAGCGCGCCGGTGGACCGGTGGCTTTGCCCTAACTTGTAAAGGGCACTCTATTATACCCCTCTGAAAAACCTTCCCTTTGGTGAACCATGAAGAAACCTCACGAGGATTCTTCTAGCAGGAGTTCCACCTGGATTCACTGCAGGATCAGGAAAGGGGGGGAGTGCCTTATGTTACTTCACGAGAATTCTTCTAGCAGAGAAGGAGGAAGGAGTAGGATCCTGTATCAAACAGAAGGAGTTTGTGTTCTATCATGAATATCAGCTGCGCCATGGCTAGGGGATGGTGGAAGGAGAAGACCTGAGGCAGGTATTTATAGCCGGCGGTCGATGGAAGCGTTAAAGGAGAAAATGGGATC
>CM014271.1:3947924-3966450 GCA_004135705.1 Alloteropsis semialata | reverse complement strand
AAATGCCTCTGGTAGAATAGTAGTTCTAGTAAAAATTTCAGCTGCAGAACATTTATGTAGAATTTATTATGATTTTCTAATTGGTGATAAATGTGGGCTGTTAAGAAAAATAAGAAATAAATAGGTAAAATGCTGTAAAATTTCTGAAAAATAGTTTTTGCTGTCAAGAACACAAAAAAATGCTTACTTTAGCTTTTGGTTATGTAAATATGTTTTCTAGGCTTTATTTGGTAAAAACTAGCTAAGAGATGCTTAGTAAAGAAATAGTTTTCTTGCTGTGCAATTAATTCTAAAAACATGCTTAGCAACCTGGAATGTTAAATGATCAGTTTCAGCCATAAAAACTCAATTGCACTACTAGTATGTTTTTCTAGATGATTTATTTAAGTTGTGCAAAGTGTAGGTCTGAACCGGTCAGACCGGTCTCCCGACCGGTCAGACCGGTCCCATAACCGGTCAGACCGGCCCCGTTGCTTTATGAGCTTCGTAATTGTTTATATTCCGTAAATGATTGCCCCGTGATGTATTAATGAGTTGTTGCAGTTATTCTGTGATTGTTTCTCATGCATTGCTGCATCTCATGCGTCCGCATTTTCCTGTAGAGCAAACCCTTGTTGACGGAGTATACGAGATCGAGGTCGAGCCCACGGACGATCCAGCTGCTGCCGAGTTGAACGTTGCTGTTGCACAAGACCCGAACCAAAGTTCGGAAGGGCCCAAGGCCAGCGGTGATCAGGAAGGCAAGCCCCGGAGCATAACCTACTGTTAATTCTAACACTTGTGCTTTATGCCTTACTTTGCGCATTTAAGTTTCGAGGAGTTGAATGAAACCTTAGTTGCATGATCCCTAGGTACCTATGTCCTAATACTAGTATGTGTAGGTCGTATAGAATGCCATGCTTAATTAGGACCGGTAGAAGTCGAGTGATTGCCTTGTCACTCGCGAGATATAGGTTTTACTTTATTTATCAGTTGATGAGATTCGGCAAGCGGGGCTTGTGCGGTATTTATGTTTGGTTGAACACCCCGCTTGCACAGAGACTTGTGGCTAAGGCATTGATTGTGTGGCGATGTTGGTCAAGCTTTTGAAAGTACTAATCGTATGCCGGGAAATGTGGTAAACTGGTAAACCTAGTACTTGATTCAAACTGACGTATGACGGACATATCCACTCCATTGGGCGAGGGGGATGATGGCGAGTGTAGCAGTGGCCGCGGCACAGGTTTGCCTCGGGCACCTAGGGTTCGTTGGGGCGTGCACTCGGGTGGAGTAGTCCCCGATGGCAGATGGCAGGGAGAGATGGGAACGGTTGCCCCGTGAGGTCCTGGGTGTCTCTCATGGGTCATGCGATTAGGTTGTCCCATGCATGGTTAAAATCAACTCGAGTTGTCCGTCCTTCGCGGTTACATGAAGCTGCTTGATCTCTTTTCATACATCAATATCCTTGGGCCAAATGGGGGAAAGTGTTATTAGATGAGAAATGTTGATGATTTACTAATCAATTGTTTTTCGACACTGAATGTTATTGGATAGTTTGGCAAATCTAGAAATGGTTAGTCTCACTTTAAAACTTGGCTAAAATATTGAAATTAGGGACCAACTTGTAGACGCTTTTGGCAAAATAAACCCCAGAACCAAAAAGCCTTGCATGTCTAGTATTTAATCTTGTCGGGTAAGTCTTGCTGAGTAATTAGTACTCAGCCTTGCTTGTGGCTATCTTTTTCAGATTAGGTGGATGGCTATGATCCTGTTGCTGCTTTGACTTGGCCTGGTGTGCTCCCTGATGGTTGGACAGTCGAGTGGGGGCCGTCTGAGTCCGACTCAGGCCGCGGGATTTAAATGTCATATGTGGGCTCCATGTGATATTTGTGTATCGACGTTTAGACTTCCGCTGTATTATAACTCTGGTTTGTAATAATTAAAACATATGCACTGTATTTGTATAATTATCTATGTGAACTCCATGTTGTAAAATTTGTGATGAGTTGTACTGCCTGAGCCCATCTTCGAGTGGGACTGCTGCTATTTTGTTTCGGTCGAGAGAAAAGGTGGTTTAATCGGGACGTTACCCGACAGACTGCACGATTAATTTGGTTTAAGTGTGTGGAGCACCGCTGGGAAAGTGGTCCCATGCGTTTAAGCCGGATTAATTGGGGCGGGCTGCCACAAATACTATGGAGAAGGTGCCACACAGTTCGCTATGTGGGGCCACTACTAGAGGTAACCAATGTTAGGTTTCAATTCCCTAAGACATGTTAGGTTTCAATTCCCTAAGGCGTGTTAGGTTTAGTTATGAAAGGACCTAGTTACTCTTGTTCGGTAAAGGTCCTCACATGCCATTTATGCGTGTTTATTTATGTGCCTGCGGCAGTTCGTTTGTCTTGAATTCGTATTTGACATTTTCATACTCATTTGAGGTCATAAACATACTGTTGACACACTATTGAACAAGATGGTCAAAGATACGAGAACCGAATGATAAGTGAAGTACATCACAATGCAACGTAAGGTTCATAATAAAGGTTCTATGAAAACCGAAGTACAACACATCACAATATTAAGTCCAGTACATACCAACATAATGAAAGGTGCAAAACATGGCAACCATACAACTAGCAAACTACTGAGTGCACCGAGGCCACTTTCCCTTTCTCAAAGCATCGGGATTCAACTCCAAAGCAGCTTTCGCACGTCGGACACGCTCAAGCTTCTTCTCCCTCTCCTCCCTAGCTTGAGCTTGGAGCCTCCTTTGAAATTCCACTGCCCGTTCCTTTTCTGCTGCCTCAGCTTGACGCCTCCTCTCCATACGTTCCTTGCACTCCGCCTCCCACTGTTTCTGCTCCTCCAGCCATTCCTTGTCTTCCTGTTTGATCTCAGTGTCGATCCACTGCTCAAAATCACAGAGCGGGGGAGGGGTCTGCAAATAAAAAATGCACATTTCAAAACTGTCACGCACCGAATTAAACAATCATCATATCAAACAAATTAAGCAATAACAATTTCTCACGAACAAGCCAATCATAACTTGGCGACGTGTAGGCTCAAATTCATAGTTCGCGCATATCCAGTACCTCTGCCTAAAGGTTTCCTCTTCATCGGACTTGGCGACCTTGCAATCATCACCGCAAAAGCACATATGCACGGGAACACCAGCAAGCAGCGGCAAGACCGCATATGCACTTCCAAAGCGACGACTATTACAAAAGAAATTACATAAGACTGACTCTAAGCAACAACACAAATTAACGGCACAAATTTATACGATGTATTGGACATTACTTTGGCTGACAATATTTACTTGTTTTACCATGCCTCGGCATCCTAAGATCCATTGAAACACATATTAAACATTGGTTCAATATGTCTAATATTACTACCTCTAATATCAACTATAATATGAGTTATTCTAATACCATTAAAGTTATTAAATCTAATATCAAAAAATTTAATTCACTACATCTAATATCACTAAAACTAATATAAGTATATCTAATATCACTGACACTAATATCACCACATCGAATATCACTAAAACTAATATCAGTCCATCTAATATCACTACATCTAATATCAGTAAGTAATTCCATATTGAAGCTACAACTACGAGTTCGGATTTTACCTGAAACCGATGAGCAGAACTGGCAGGGCTTCGCCGCTGAATCTCCCTCTTCCTCACTCCCTCACTCAAACCCTAGTTTTTCTTTTTTCTGATTTACAATGAGATTTTCAATTGAATTCAGGGGTTTATAGGGCTTGGGGGCCTAACCGCCGATTCATACGGCGGTAGGTGCTGGCGCTGTGCGCGACCCCCTACCGCCGAATGAAACGGCGGTTAGGTCGGGCGGGCCCAGGTGCCGTTGAGTAAACCGCCGGTTTAAATAGCGGTTTTATTGAACCGCCAGTTCAAACGGCGGTTCATCTAACCGCCCTTTCAACTGGCGGTTAGATCGCCTTGCCGCCGTGTCATACGGCGGCAGCCGTATGATACGGTGGTTGGGTGACAGATTTGTAAAATCTATCACCCGTCCGTGGTTTTTGAAAAATCGTAAAAAAAATTAAAAAAAAATTCAAAAGCTAGATAGCCCTCCACTCAATTAAGGGCTGTTTAGTTGGAAAAGTTTGGAAAGAAAGTTTCCATTGAAAAACATGTTCTGTGAGAGGGGGCACGGTTGTCAGTGTGAAAAATGGAAACTTAGTTTTGGAAACTTTCCTATCTAAAGAGGGCCTAAACTCGGCCCAATTTATAGTGCATACAGGAGAGGCCCACTTCCTTTCCTTTACAATCGCGCCGCCACTCGTTCCCTTCTTCCGGCGGCCATCCGATCCGACCGCCGCCCGCACCCGTCCCCCATTCTCCGCTCCGGCGCCCCCGTGAGTCCGTGCCCCTGCTCTCCTGGAAGGTGACATCAAGGCTACATCAAGGCTCGGGCGGACCTTGTGCTGGACTGAGTGCGCCGCCCGCCAGCAGTCTCGGCGCGCCTGCCGCCTCCGGCCTCCGGCCTCCTCCGGTCATCCAACTTCTCCGAGCCTCCACCGCGCCAACCTCCAGGTTCTGTACTCCATCAGTCCCTCACTTCCTCCATGGCTCCATTTCTGCACCTGAACGGCTAATGGTTATGCATCCTTTTTGTTCTTGAATTTTTTTTATAAGTTCGGTGCTATGCCCATTGCTCGTTAGGCCAGTCTCAACGGGGTTTCACGAAGAGTTTAATGGCGTTAAGTTCTATAGGGCATAGTCCTTCTCAGTTACTCCTTAGTGCACTGACTGCATGTTAAATGGCTGCTCTCTGCAATTTGACCTGCAACTTCCTACTGTTCACTGTAATTTGAGCAATAATATTCACACGTACCACCACCTGCAGCAAACCCATCAACCTGAAGAGGAACTCTGAGGACATTGGTTGGGATGTATGTCATGTATTGAACTATTGATGACCTGTCCTGATGTGATCATGTAATCAGTAAACAGTAGTTATGCATTCTGTATTCATGTGAGAACTACTGCCTCTGCTTATGATATGTATGAACTATGAAGTATGAACTGTTTTTTCTTTCATCATGCCGTGAAATTTGTGAGAACTGAGAAGGGATAACTTACTGATTTTACATGTGTGTGTTTACTTTCCTACATCGTATGATAGGATACTTGATTTTTTATCTTTTGTATGCATAAATACGAATATTTTGGTGGAGTAGTACAGAACCATTTAGACTGTTTAATTCCATCTAAACCGTCTAAACACTAAACAGAGGGCGACCGACTGTTTACTGTTTAATGTTTAAGATAACACTGTTTCCAAGTGACTGTGAGTTTGAACTTTGAATTTAGAATCTTTATAGAGCTCATATTATGTTGCTAGGTTGTTAATTTGCTGAGTAGCTTACAATTCAGCTTTGCAATCCCCTTTATTTTGTGCCTTGGATGGTTAGAGGAAGTTATCTAGTGTTTTACCACTATCTTTGATCAGTTGTCACACTCATTGTGCTTTTGAATCATTGCAAACTCTTCAGTGTTTGAGTTTAATAAATACAAGGTGATAGTCTAATCAATTTGACATATGCTGCAGTGTTCTGTAGACATTTTGTTTAGATATGATACCTATGCCCTTCACATTCTATCATTTTAAGTGTACTTTAACTCTTTACTGTTCTGATGAGAGTTCTCTACTCTACTTTTTTTCTCTATATATGTTATAGGCAGATTTGCACCAAACACTTTGCTGTCGAACGAACCATCCATCGATCTGCAATGGAAGCCAAGTTCTTCCGGTTCCTGAAGCTCGTCGGGGTCGGCTTCAAGGCGAGGTCAGAGAGCCAAGGCCGCGAGCTGTTCCTGAAACTGGGCTACAGCCACGAGGTGCAGTTCACCGCCCCGCCCGCTGTCCGTGTCTTCTGCTTCAAGCCAAACATAATCTGCTGCACTGGCATCGACAAGGACAGGGTGCACCAGTTTGCCGGCGCGGTCCGGAGCTGCAAGCCCCCAGAGGTGTACAAGGGGAAGGGCGTATTGTACATTGATGAGGTCATCAAGCTGAAGCCAGGGAAGAAGCAAAAGAAGTGACGAGGCAAACATGTTGGAAGTTTATGTTTGGGGTTTTAACCACTTGAGATCGATCCCTGCTGCACGTTATATTTATAGGATTGTGGATTTGATGTGATTTTGCTTGTGCTAGGTGGCCATTGTTCCAAACAACCACACTGCAGGCATTGCAATGTATGGGAGGCTTGTAATGACGTTGTGTGACCATGAATAGAAAATAATTTATTGGTTAAATTTTTGTTGACATCAGTTGGAACCTTGATCTGAATTTGGATTTCAGTCGAGTGGATTGTTTCCTTGCAAGTTTAGTTCTTTGGAGAGGTTGCGATCTGACTGTGAACATGAATTGGATACTGGAGTTGGGAACCTTAATTAGATGCATTGCTATTACATATGATTGATACTATAAAATATGTTTTATATTATACCTCAAATTTATCCGAATCTTATACATGTTTTGTAACAGCAATGTATATACCCGTCTATTGCACTACCAAACACATGCCATTGATATTGTTGTTCTTTTTTTGTACGTGATTAGCCCAAGGATTTTGCAGTTTTAGAAAGTGCAACAATGTTGCAAATTGAAGCTTGCAACATAAGCATCAGGCGTGCATTACATCAGCTAGAAGGCAAAATCCTTGGGCTGAATGTGAATATTTACAGTCACTTGATTTAGCTTAGTTTCGTTCATTTACACCTACACATTTATCTTAGTTTCGTTCATTTACAGTCACGGATGTGAATATTTTGCACGTCTCTAAATTAACGAGGAGCATGCATATATGGGCTGAAAAGTGAAAATAACCCCATCATGCAGTTCTCCCATATAGGTTACAAAATGAGCCGTAAAATATACACATATTACAAAACTTCTGTTTCCAAAGATCCTGGGAAGTAAATTGGGCACATAATAATCATCAAGATATGGTGTCTTATTCTCAATAAACAGAAAGTTAGTAACGAGAATGACTTAGTTATTCCTTTGCACAAATGCCCATTGGGCAGCGATAAATATTACCAGCATCCATGTTGTCAATGTCAATAAGCACGCCGCTAGCCTATGTGCAACACAAGAACGTTCTGTACACAGTTGCAGTACAATACAGGCAAGCACCCATTGGCTATGAGCTTGCATCACTCGTTTGTTAGCGAACTCAATGAAGAAGCTTCGGCCCAGTATTGCAGCTCATATCCTTGGCTGCCTGCAGCCAATACTTATCGAACCAACTGGTTTCAAAGAAGCAATTCACCGTGGTGATACCATGCCAGTTTTCCCATCATATATTGGTGTCAATGACGGAAAGTTCTGACAGCTTGGTCAATTCTTCTCCGGCAAAGTGGGCAGTTTGTTAAATGTGAAGAGCAGGCCATACAGCAACACATGTGACCGCACCTGTATAACAATTTATCAATTATTGAGTTGCTCCAAGTGAAACTTTTAGGGGTGATAACAGTCAACAATGATAGCAGAATCAAGCAATGAGCAAGGCTAAAAATACGAACACAACTCGTGTATTGCTCAGGCTCCAGTCCAAATGCTGAAGCATCACACACAACAATGCTTATTGAGTTGTTTAATCCTTTTAGTAATATTCAAGTGGTTGTCAAAATATGAGGAAAGCCGTTAAGAGAGAAATTGAGAAACTAGCCATCATGATACAGGAAAATCATAATGTTGCCCAGTATATTTACTTATTTAGGATATGGAAAAGGAAAGAGAAAAGGAGAGGAATCAGGTTGTTTCATTCTCAACAAAGAACAGTCGTGCCCTTGATGACGTAGGATACTTACGGCACAAAAACAGCATTGTACTCTTGCTCAAGGCATATAACACATATATCCAGCACTAATTGATCTTTTTTACTGTTAGGCTCTGTGTCCGATGTACCATTGCCCCCTGAACAAAATAATACAAGATAATCATTAAACATGACCATTACTAATAATACAGCAAAAGCAATCTATAACAAAATCACCTTCAGCTTCTCTAGCTTGCCTTTGTGCTGCTGCGTGAAGAACCCTATAGAATAAAATAGTATCAGAATCTTATGTGCTCACTAAACCCTTGGTAGGCAATCACATGCACGAGTGCTGCACTCACTGTTTAGTACCTCCTCCAATCACAAATATAAATCAAACTAGGTGTATTAGTCAAACCTTTTTAACTTTGACTAGAAATATATGTTAAATATATTATCTCAAATGAGAAGAGTTATAGTAGAAAATAGTATCTAATGACATGTTCATTTGAATATCCTACACTGAAATAATTTTAGAAGCTGGCACCTTTTCTGCAGTTCGTGCCGGCGCTTTCTTTGTAGAAAATGCTGTATTGCACGCTTTGCAAGAAGGAAGACACCGAAAGTTGCAAATCCCATGGAAGCAAGCCGGTATAACCTGTTACAAACACTATCAGCATCATGAGACCCTAACTAAAGACAAAGAGAATGTTGTAGTGAATTTTCATACTTGGCCCATTTTCCAAGATTCAAGATAAGTTGATCAATGCTTTTTGGTGATACATAAAATGGCCCTTTGTGTGGTCGCTGAATTCGAATAGTCCCAACATCATCTTTAATGGCCTGTTCACACAACATACGAGTAAAGAACAAAAAGAAGAGACAAAAATACATCACATGTCAACAAGACCTAATGCAACACAACACAGACCAATTAAAGATATAAATACTACCTCACCAACAACTGTCAACGAGGTTCCAGTTGGAAGAACCCTCTCAGTTCTCTTTACTCCGAGCATCTATAAAGTTATTGCTTAATCATCAATCATGTTTCTCTAAGCATTAGCATTGTTGAAGATGTGATTAGACAAACCTTCAATCCTTGTAAATAATCTAGAGTTCCACGTACAAGTGTCCGCCCTGACTCCTCAAAAACCTCACTGGCAATAGTTAAAATTAAACCTGATGCAGCACGAGCACCGACCACATAGACACGTCCAGTTCCATCATCCTAGTGACATTTAAAAGTTAGATAAGCATCACACTTTCAAATTGCGGATACAAATTATCAAAAAAGATATTATTTTTCCCCCTTGAAGGATCCATATATTGAATCTGGAATAGCCATATTCATTTACATCTCAAGCTGTAATGGTAAATGTTTAAATACCCAACTGGCATATCTTAGGCTCAGGATTATCATTTATTTTGCACAAGATGCTCATGCACGATACTTCTCGAATATGCAAGAGAGCTGCATATCATTGTAATAAGAAGAGATCATGGATGACAATGCCAAAGCCTGGCCTCCAACAAGAAGACAAGGCTTAGGAGCTTAAAAGCTGACCTATCCACACAGCAAGCTAAACCAATAAGCCTCACAAGGACAACTTAAGGTAATCTAAACATAGAACATAAGCTTAGTTGGTTCGCAGCTATAAACCCAATTTTGCATGATTAAATTATTGATAAAACCCAATCTTCGACACATAATATGCTCGTTCGAGCCCAGGCTAGATTTGAGGCCTTACATTTGAAAAAGCAACGAAAAAAAAACCCTAGCAAAGCAGCTTTTTGGATAAAGAATTACCAGGTACCATGGAACCTCTTTGCTAACAGAGAGCATCACTGCAGAATCTTGAATCCAGGATCCAGCATCGTTGTGCTTCAGGAAGTGTTGCTCTGCCTACAAAATATAAAGTCTAAGAAGAAATGCTATATTTATTGTAGCCCATCTACTCATCACCATAAACAAAATAACAAATGAAATCAGTAGGTACCGTTTCCTCAACGATTACACCTCTCATGCCACTTTGCTGGCATATAAGTGGCGTGTCTGAACCAACTCGTCCAGAAACGGCAACTACAAGTGGTAGGACTTTACTTGCAGTGTCCAAGATAGCAGCTGTTCAAGATGGTGTAGACATGTCAAAATATAATATCATTACACTTACAATCAAAATGGCAGGGAACTTCTCAAAACATACACCTAATTTGAAGTTCTTTTTACATATTCAAACAATCAAAACACGGCAAGGATAAAGTTCTTTACATTGACCATATACTGAGAAAATCTGCAAACAAGCTTTAATTGACAAATCTGATCACAAGTTGAGGAACTTATCCTACTGGGACTTTTACCGACAGCATAGGTTAGTGTCCTGGTACTTGGACACTACCACACTAAAATCAACATATGCGTCTAAAAAGGAAGTGACTACAGAAACAAACTGTCAAACTGACCAAGCGTATCAAAGTGAACAGTTTATAATCATGTAAGTTACCCATTCGCGATCAAGCCAGCTCAGTGTAAACCTGATACAATTGTACCAGAAAAAAAAACATATGCGAAAACCAGGATGCTAACCTAATTAGCAGGAGTACTAATCTAAGCTCATCTCAACAGATTGCCGGTTCATTTCATCACATATACACAGTTAGGTCTCATATACTTTATTAGTATATTAGTAAACAGGATCAGACTGAATCAAACAATGAACCTTCCCAAAGCCTGAATACATCATAAACACAGTAACCAAACCCTAATCCGTTACTGACCTAAATCCTTCATGCTGCCAGCCCTCGCCACTGACCGCAGCACCTCCGCGTCCCTGAGCACCAAAAGAAAAAATCAAAACCACAGGGATCCCACATAAATCGTAACGAAAAATTGAACGCGAGGGATCGGCACCTTCCGCTGCTCCTCCCGAGGAGATACAGCGCCGCAGCGCTGAGGCAGCACCCCACCCCGCCCCACGGGATCATCATCCCGGCGAATCGCGCACGAGAACTGCAGCTCGCGAATGGAGGCGGGGATTTGCGCGCCGAATTATTGCAGCGCGGGGAGGGAAGGGGCGGAGGAGGGGCAAAGCAAAGAACTGGATACCAGAAGAAGCGGAAACGGAGGGCCGCGTCATCGAAGAAAGGTGGGCCCGTACTGTCAGTAATGCCGACGTGTAATGAGGCACGGCGGAAACTTGGCAAATTTGGTGAAAAATATTGCCATTAAAAAGCGTGTTTGTGAGAGGTACGAAAAACATGACGAAAAAAGTTGCCGATTTCAGTGCCTGAGTAAGGTCGAGCTCCCAGCTCCGTCGCTGGAATGTGGGGCCCGGATACCTCTGCAGGTAGGCTCCGCAGCAATCACAGAGAGAAGCAGGGTTACCTAGGGTTTTAGAAGAGGAAGGGGCGAACAAAAAAAAAGAAAAAGAAAAAGGAAGGGGTTCTCCGCGGCGGCGACGGCGAGGCATGGAGAAATCCAAGCTCTCATCGGCGCTCTTCGCCGGCACCCACTTCAACCGCAAGCGCTTCGCCGCGGACTTTGCGCGGTTCCATCAAGGACCGACCCCCTCACCCGCCGCCCCCGTCGCGCCGTCCCCCGAGAAGAAGCGGAAGCGCAAGAGCGGCAAGGCGAAGGCGAAGGCGAAGAAGAAGCGAGCGGAAACGGCTGCCTCCTCGGGTGAGCGTCGCTTCCGGTTGATTCGCCTCGGGAGGATGCCGCTTGGGTACTGATTGTGTTGCTAATTTCATTCTGCTGCGTGTGTTGTGATCTGCAGATGTTGTGGAGGGGTTCAGTGTTTTCAAGGGATTGGCGGATGGTAAAAGTACCGAGGTCGTTTCTGAGAAGGTGGGGATGGGGAAGGACGAGGATTCGGTGGTTGTGAGGCGGCGGAAGGAGGTTGAGAGGGAAATCGAGGTAATTGAAGTTTTGCAATGCACTTTTGTTGGTGTATTCTGCTATGCTTATCCCATTTATGTAAGCATAGCCAAATTTTGTTGGGCTGAATTCTCAAGCATGAAGAATTTATTGGTAAAAGCTTGCATGTCCTAAAATTTGTGATGGCCCCTTTCAGTATCTGCTTGAAGTTGACAGTAGTGCCAAAGAAGTTTGGAGTTAAGATGTATTACATTGCAAAGTGCAATTTCCAAAGTTTCTTACCACTGTTTCATCTGGATGGCTGGAGTTTTATAGTTTGATTTTGGTTTTCACTTTGCAGAGGGCTGCAGTTCTCCGAAAGAGGTTTGACATTCACATTGCCGGACAAAATGTGCCAGCACCACTTGAGAGCTTTGATGAATTGATTTCAAGGTTCGCATTTTCAATCACAATAGATCGGCCTTAGTTAGGTTATAATGTTTGAGGTGGTTAAGTTGGCTTCATTTTTTGCACTAGGTATGGTTGTGATTCCTATTTAGTTGGGAACTTGACAAAACTTGGGTTTCAAGAACCTACACCTATACAAAGGCAGGCCATTCCCATTCTTCTTTCGGTGAGTGATTATGAACTCTGTTTGGATAATCCTCTTGCCTTGGAAACTCCCACCCAGTTGTTTAAGCCTTTTAAGGTTATTTAACTTGCATTCCATGCTTCAGGGGAGGGAATGCTTTGCTTGTGCACCTACTGGTTCTGGCAAGACACTGGCTTTCTTGTTTCCACTTCTTATGAAAATTAAGGTATGTCTTTATAGTATTGCATTATGCTGCTCAGATTGGTTGATATGCCTCTTGAACATATTGTTCTAATAGCCAGGGTCTAAAGGTGGTGTTAAAGCTGTGATTCTTTGCCCAACAAGGGAATTGGCCGCACAAACTGTGAGGGAATGCAAGAAGTTCGCGAAGGGAAGGAAGTACTATATTAAATTGATGACGAAAGATCTTTCCAAATCAGGGAATTTCAAAGATATGCACTGTGATATCCTTGTTTCCACTCCGCTTCGTTTGGACCATGCTGTAAAGAAAAGAGACCTTGATTTAAGTAGGTCTGTGATCATAGCTTGAATGTTTTGTTGTTTTGTTTTTCACCGTTTTTGGTTTCACATAAGCAATTTATTAATGACTGCTTCTGATAGTTTTTGGTTTCTGTTTGGGTTTGAACATGGCTGTTACTTATGGGGTACCATTTTCTAACTTTTTTTTAAACACTTCATGCTCACATAGCTGTGCTGTTTGTGGAAAAATGGACTGTAGGGGACTACAATTCTTCATGCCATCCAGAAAATTTACAAATTAGTGTTCTCTTTGTTTGAAATAGACAACCTGTGGTTCCTTTATTCTTATTCAATTAATTTGTGAATCAAAATATGGTCCAATCAATTAAGCTACCCTTATGCTGGTTTTGTACATATGTGTTTTCTTGTATAGTTGTATTTATGGAGGAACTATTAATTGTTCCTTTCAGCATTATAAAGTATAATCTAAATAACAGAGAACTTCCTTCTGCAGTGTGGAATACCTTGTCTTGGATGAATCTGATAAGCTATTTGAGCTTGGATTTGTTGAAGTGATTGATTCAGTTGTTGAAGCCTGTTCCAATCCTTCAATAATCCGGTCTCTGTTCAGTGCTACATTGCCAGATACAATTGAGGCTCTTGCACGCACTATAATGCATGATGCCATTCGAATTATTGTTGGAAGAAAGTGAGTATCTAACTCTAAATATGAACCTAAATCAGGTCTATTTCATTTGTTATTTTCATCACTGTACAACTTAACAGGAATTCAGCATCCTCACTGATTAAGCAAAAGTTGATTTTTGCTGGAACTGAGAGGGGCAAGTTGTTAGCCCTTCGCCAAAGTTTTCAAGAGGTATGTATTGATCCTTCTCTGGTTGTGTTTCTGTTGCTATGTCTCAAGATATCCTATACACTTTCAAGTTCCACATGATGAGCAATTAAACCAAGGAATGTGGAATTTTATATGCATGGAATTTCACGTGTAGATTGCAATATGGAAATGTAAAGTACTGATACTGTGTGGATTGCATTGCTAATTCAGAACCAGCCCACCACAGTTCTATGTACTGTTTATGCACCACAAGCACGCATACGAATAACAAAGTCAGATTTGGACCTAGTCTGCTGCTTGTAGTAATCAATTGAACAAAATATTTGAAATTACATGATGAAAAATTCCATTTTTATGTTGTAGAGTTTGTTATTGCTGATCAACTTCTTATTGAATTGTAGTCTCTCAATCCACCAGTATTGATCTTTGTTCAAAGCAAAGAGAGGGCAAAAGAGCTTTACAAAGAACTGGCATTCGATGACGTTAGGGCTGATGTAATTCATGCAGACCTCAATGAGCAGCAGGTATTGCTTTGCATGTCAGTGCTATTTTGTTTGTAATTGTAGTACTTTTGTCTATGTCAGGCTCACATGCTGTCAATTTGCACTAACTTCACTGCAGCGTCAAGATGCTGTTGACAACTTGAGAGCTGGTAAAACCTGGGTACTGATAGCAACTGAAGTCATTGCCCGGGGAATGGACTTCAAAGGTGTAAACTGCGTGGTAAACTATGATTTTCCAGAGTCAGCTGCTGCCTATATTCACAGGATAGGTAAGAAAGATATCTAGCTTTGGATGACCTGCACATTCACAATGTTAGATGCCTGAGCTCTAGTGTACATTTGATTGGCTCCTTATTGATTTGAGATTATTAATTTATGATGTAGGATTTTAGATTAGTTTCCTGTAAAATCAACCTTCTCATCTTGCCATTTTGTTCCTTTTTAATTGAATTCTGATTTGGTATAAATGTGCTCAGCTATTTCTTGTATTTATAAGTGCAAGTGATTATTTAATTTGTCTGCAGTCGCATTAGTTTTGGATACCGTAGGCACCTCAGTCTGCACATTTGTGCATCTGGTGCAGACATCTTGATACTAAAAGACGTCACATATGTTTCTGTTTTCCTCTATAGGACGATGTGGAAGGGCTGGTAGATCAGGGGAGGCCATCACGTTCTTCACAGAGGAGGACAAGCCATTCCTGAGGAATATTGCTAATGTGCTGGTATCTTCAGGCTGTGAAGTTCCTTCCTGGATAATGGCATTGCCGAAGCTCAAGCGGAAGAAACACAGGGTGGATAGGGACCCAATCTCCACCTTACCGGATGAAGATTGAGAATGGCTTTGTAACCACATCATTTTTGAGATAATACATTGGCTTCAGTTATCCATGTTTGAATGACCAATTTGGTATTATAACCATCACTTTTGAGATGTCACGTTGGCTTAGTTTTCCCCGTTTCAATGGCCGGTGAATCGACCAGCTAACTGCGATATCAGAGGATCTCATGCACGCATCTCATGTTATTTGCTGGTTTTGTGGTCGATTAGTGAATCTGCAAGTAGACCGGTTCTGTTTGCCAATCAGATGCATCATATCTTAACAGATGTTTTCGTACTTGGATGCCACCCCTAACATTCAGATTCTCCTTTAAAAAAAAAACATTCAGATTCTCACCCCCGGCAGTATTGTACTCCAAAATTTTCGTTGCATCCTCGGCAGATTAGAACAGTCCTTCACGTGGACTCCTCAAACTCGATTGCTTCGTAGGTTAACAAAGAGGGCCCATTATTCCATAAATAGTGAACTCCTTAGGTCACCTACAAAAGTTTAAATAGATGTGGTCTATTTGATTGCTTTGAAGATTAATATTGATGGTCAATTATTCCATGAATAGCAAACTCTTTAGGGCACCCGTGGTCTATTTGATACATATATACAGTTAAATAAACAGCTCCAAATTGCATGCAAAACGCTGCATCTAAACACCCCCTGAGGAAGCGCAAGCCGTTGATTTCTTCTTCTATTTTTATCTTAAAACTTTATACAAAGGACAAAGAGGAATGAGATCAAGGAGGTGGAAACAATTTCTGAAAGAGATTCGCGGTCCGAGCCCGCCCAACTTCATTTTCCTACTAGGAGGAAAAAAGAGGTTTGAAACTGTCCATAGTCATGATTGGGCACCAATTTTGGCTTGATATTTCCTGTAACTTTTTGTAGTATGCACCCGAAAAAATTGTGATATATGCAGCACGTCCAAAATTTATGTTTTTTTTTGAGGGCATCCAAATTTTATGTATTTGTGAGCTAGTAAAAGAACTAAAAGATGACTCGATGAGATAGTTTGTGGGCCAGCGTGCTGGAAATAATGTTTGCTTGGGCTATTAGTTTTAGTTCCGTCCACGCCCAGTTGGGCTGTTTGGGCCCAAGAAGCAGCGTGCCATCCCACGTTCCGGTATATGAAAACAACACGTGGGAGATCATGAGAAAATGACGATCGAATTTGAATTGTTCAATCCCTAAAAAAAATTTCACCAAAATTTTTCACAAGAGAATCTTACCTGTATGGAGTAGTAAACATGTGTTAATGACAAAACCCATTTCACAACCCCTGGGTAACTTTGCGAGACGAATCTAATGAGCCTAATTAGGCCATAATTTGCAACAGTAATGCTACAGTAACCATCCGCTAATTATCCACTAATTATGGATTAATTACCGTCATTAGATTCGTCTCACGATTTCTTGGCGAGATCTGTAATTAGTTTTATTATTAGTCTACATTTAGTACTCCTAAATGGTAAGATTCTCTTGTAAAATTTTTCACCAAAATTTTTCACCGGAAACCAGAATTAAACACCCCCTGAAAACCAGCTGCAGATTTGCAACGGTCATGCTTGAAGCCTGAAGCCTGAAAACTCCGCACAGGGTGGTACAGTTTTTTTTTTTTTTTTGAGCCAACACAGGGGTTTTTTTGAGTGCATATGCAGTTCCGGTACATATGCAGCTAGACGGTCTAAGAGCATCTCCAGCAGATTAACAAAACATCATATCCTATATAGTCTTTCTCTTCCTTACCAATACCTCTTTTTGTGTTTTTGGGAACCAGTGCTGCAGCAGATTACCAAAACCACTTTAGTGGATAGGGGATTGAGATGAATTCCCTCTATTTGAGTAAGAGTATCTCCAGCAGATTACTCTCTCCTCAATACCAAAAAATGGTCCTTTTGGTAATGAAGATGCTCCAGCAGATTACCAATCCAATCTCCAATACCAAAATATTTTTGGTGATTATCAAAACACACCAGCCCACCTTCCGAAACATGAAAACACGTATTAGGAGATCCTGAGAAAATGACGGTCGAATTTGAACTGAATCGAAAACTAGCTGCGGATTTTTCAGCGGTCAAACTTGAGGGCTGTTCCGCGGTCCGCACAGGCAGCGTGGTACAAGTTCCTTGAGAAAATGGGGGCTGCTAGTCCTCTATCTCAAGCTTACAAATTCCAGGATGTACGAGCAATTAATAATTTTCTGCAACTGCACGGACTTGAGGATCATCTCATTGGAGTACGTACGCAGTTCCGGTAGAGATGCAGCTGCTGGACCCAGTTTAAGGCTAGTCTCAAATCTCAATGGGTTTCATTAGAGTTTTAGGGCATTAAACCAATATCACACACATCATCAATTGTTGACTTGACAAAATAATTAATAGAGCGAGTTTCATCATATGAGGGAGAAGTTTCATCTCCATAAAACTCATCTGACATATTTACCTAGTTCTTAGTCTAAGTAACTATGCAATGAAACTTTGCATGCGCTTTTCTTGCGGTTCAAAATAGGCATGCATGCAGCCAGAGTCTTGCAAGAGCAAAACTAGCGAATTTGCATGCCCAATTTCTGTTTTTTTTCTTGAGAGCAATAATGGCATGAAAAAAACTCGTATCCGGCCGGAACATTTGACGCTAGCTAGTATATCGTCTCTGATGAGATGCCTTGATGTGAATCACTCAGCACCAGCCGTGAAAGTGATCAACCGTGAAAGGTAGAATAATCACTGCTGGCTCCAAATCTAATTGGACTGACGCCGCTTTATCTGGGCCGTTTCTCACGAGACATGCCAATGCAGCATGCAGCCTAGAATTAAACAACATGCATGCACGCATTGCACGCACGCATCTACCGTGACGCAAAACGGCAAAGGCGAAAGCAACGGAACGGAAATGCATCTCGCTCATCACACCGGCCGGCCGGCCGGCTCCTAAAAAAGGCATATGCACTGGACGCACGAGAGCCGCCGCGTGCTACTAAATTCAGAGATGCTTGGCGCGGATATATACACGGGAAAGAGAAAAATGCAAGAAATTATAAATAAGGCACGACCGAGAGCGACGTGTGCGCAGCCGTGCAGGGACGGCACACGAGTATAATTCACGAGCGATACCGAGCGCTTGTCCACCAGCGGCATCATACCCGGCACCGGCACCGATGGAAGCGTGCATCAGTGCATGGCATGGGGAGATACGTCATACGTACTATGCATGCTGCCGCCATGGACCATGGTTGTACGTGCAGCTAGCCACTGGCGAGTGGCGACGACGATACAGTGAAACACCGCACCGTTTCTTTGCGTGGCCTCTTGCATTGCTTGTTTCCCCCTTTTTCTGGGCTCCTGTACTGTACGCGGCTGCAACTCACTGCTACAGAAACCATTTTTCAAGTCACTATTTTCACAGCCGGTTTTTTGAAAGTGGCGCAGAAAATATTTTCACAGTCGGTTTTTCTAGTGCTGCGGCTGGGAAAGGAAAAACCGGCTGTGATAGGTGGTTTTCACAGCCGGTTTTTTAGCCGAACCGGCTGTGAAAAGGACTAGGTTTTCACAGCCGGTTCGGCTAAAAAACCGGCTGTGAAAACCACCTATCACAGCCGGTTTTATACCTGACAAAACCTGACATTTGC
>CM014271.1:3904652-3946924 GCA_004135705.1 Alloteropsis semialata | reverse complement strand
TGGGCGTTACGCATTAGCCGGCGGTCACAATCAAGAAAAGATCGAAGTTCTACATTAGCTGATATTCATGTTCCAAAGGTATAGCATTTTGCATCACAGAATGACATGACTAGAATGAGATCCTATATGCCATAACAAACTCTGTAAATAATAGCTCCAGAGTTCAGACTGCTTGATTTCTTCACTAATCAGAAGTCAATTTTGTTGGTACACTGACACTACAGTTAGGTTTAGGATTCATATTAAATGTTGAACTTATGACGTGGTACCTATCCTAGCCATGATACATCCATTCATCCCGTAGAGAAAATACCATAAAGGTGAAGTTTTAGTAGTGTACAAGAAGATATATTTATGCCGTCGGACTGGTTGGCCATGGGCTGGAACCTGCAAGTTTGTAGATCAATTCATCTGCAGTGAGGCAGGGCAATACTTCTTCAAATGTTTCTTTTATCTGAAAAAATAATATAGATGCATTTGAAACTGGTCGGGCGAAGCGAAAACTGCTCGGACGAAGACTACTCGGCGTACTCGACTCAAGTGCATACGAACCGTTGCTTTTATGCACGTCAAGAGTGCATGGCTGTTGCATGGCCCATGCATACATATACGCACGAGTGCATGGCTGGCTCTTGAGGAGCCCAATTTATTCTGTGCATGCGCAACGTGAAGGCCTACAGCGGCAGCTGGTCCGCCGAAGGCAACAACAACCACGGCGCCGCCGACGATCGCAGCACTGCCAACGACAACAACGGCGAGCGGCGCCAACGGCCGCGCCTCCAAAGGAGTGCGCGCCCCGACCTCGACTCCGACCGACTCGGCCGCGCCTCCAAAGGAGTGCGCCGCCCCGACCTCGACTCCGACCGACTCGGCCGCGCCTCCAAAGGAGTGCGCCGCCCCGACCTCGACTCCGAACGACTCGGCAGCGCCTCCAAAGGAGTGCGCCGCCCCGACCTCGACTCCGACCGACTCGGCCGCGCCTCCAAAGGAGTGCGCGCCGCCCCGACCTCGACTCCGATGACTCGGCCGCGCCTCCAAAGGAGTGCGCGCGCCCCGGCCTCGACTCCAACCGACTCGGTCGCGCCACCCGTGGAGTGTGCTGCCCCGACTCGGATGGCTCGCTCGACTCAGCCTCAACGACGGAACGCTCGAACAGCTAAATTTTACTACGATCCTTCGTATTTCCATGCATTTCCTTTGGTAGTCCCGCATGCCTCTTTTGGGTGTCGTTAAAGTACTCGGGTAGCGCTGGCCTCATCCGTGAAGCCTCGTCCCGCGTGCCGCCTACACCTAAGCCTCCCCCGAGGAGCAGTGTAGTCTGCGGTAAGCCGTCCTCTCAGCGAGCAGTGGTCAGTGGGACTAGGAGCTCAAACGGGATATGCTAACTACCCAAGGAAATACATGGCCTAATAAAGGCAGGGCGTGCGCGACTTTTCGTTAGTAACGAGTAAATCCCGACTTCTCGCTTTACGCAACACTTTTGCATTACACTGTTTTTTGCAGCTTGGCAAGTTCCGGTATACTTGCTACGACTCCTACATGCAGGGGTCGGCACCCTTCGACTCGCCCCGACTTCGGCGCGTGGGGGCAAGTGTCCGCATCTGATCGTTTTTCGAAACGCGCTCTTCGAACTCTTTAAATTAAGCGGCTCCCGCCGGCCCTAACGACCCCTCGCAGCCCTGCGCTCGGGGGCTGGGCACCGGGACGGACGACTTCGACAGTCGACCTGACAGGTGATTCCAACGGGGGTTCGAAGGCTGGCCCGTCGAAGGGTTCAACAGCCGCCCCCGGGCACCTTGTCGAGCGAGGGGCAGTGAAGGATGGGTCCCAGCGGCCAGTACTTAGGCGCACGAGCGCCACGAGCATCCTGAAACGCGTTCGAGTTCTGGTGGAAAGAAAGATCATGGTTTTTCCTCCGACGGAAAGGCAGCGAGCCGCTGGGTCCGGTCGAACGGACTTGGTAACTAGATGATCTCACCACTAGGAATTTGAGGTCGATCACAAGCTGATCCATCGACTCCCCGCCGAAGGGGCGTTGGGCCTCACTCGAACCTACCCGTTTGTAGCTCAACGAGAGTCGTGCTTCGGCCTGCGTGGCAAAGTGCGATGCATCTCTTACCCTCCTTCCTATCGCACGGGAAGCGTGAGGGGAAAAACGCAAAAAGACGAAACGAATCCCCGTCCAGACCCGGGTCTCGGGATGCACACGGGGTCAGAATCGCTAACAGAGACCAACGTCGTGGTCGCATAATTCGCAACAAATCACTATACAAACGCCATAAACCTGCGAGCGAGTGTGCCACTCGCCCACAGGCTCGGGGGCTACACCCGGCGGGTGCGCTCGCGCGCCCCCACCCGAAACTCCACCGCTTTCTCGACATCACGATAATTCAGCCGTCAGGCTCGGGGGCTCCTGTCGGATACCAATACTAGGGGTATCCAATGACAGTGAGTTAAGAATTAAAATCCCCGACAACACAGCCGCTCAAATAGACCCCTGCGCAGGGGTCGGCAGGTCCGTCTCGCCGCGGGCGTCTCTATCTAATCTTCCTCCACCCGAACAAATCAGCAGCGACGATCATTTTTTTCCCTCTCCCGTACATACATGAGTATTGTATGGAGGTGCATACATTCGTGTATGCATGCACATGCATGGGTGCATGCGTGTATGCTTGTACCTGCATGCATGCCTACTTCCAATCAATGCATGGCATCACTCTCTATTTTCTTTCTCTTTCTCGAATCAGAGCAGCACTGCGTGCATGCATGCATAAAGTGCTATGTGTTGTGCATGCGTGTGAGCTGCTGCCTCGTTCTCCCTGCCTGCACCCCGCCCGACTGGTTCCAGTGCATGCGTGTGAACTGCTGACCTCGCTTTGCATGCCTGCACCCCGCCCGACTGGTTCCAGTGCATGCGTGTGAACTGCTGACCTCGCTTTGCATGCCTGCACCGTCGCCCGACGAGTTGCACCATCGCCCGACAAGCTGCATGCACGCCCGAGGAGCTGGACGTTTCGCCCGACTACTAGGCAGGAGCAGCGGCGTCCGCTTCGCCCGACCGGCCTCCGATTCGCCCGACTAGTCTCCGTCTCCGACTGGTTTCACTCTTCGCAACGAAGCAACCTCCGAGAAGACCGTAGCATCCAAAGTCAAGCTGCTGCACTGTGTCAACCACTCCCTGACACCAGCAGGACATGGCTACAGCGCTCGGAAGGACGACGGGCCCCACAGCATGGACAGGCACTCCTCCTTTTTTCCCGTTTTATCCTTTGACTGTACCTCTTCTCCAGTCTTCCCTTGAGATATAAAAGGGAAGCCTGGGCCTCCTGCGAGGGGCATGGACTCTTTTCTTTCTCTCTCCTGGGCCTCCTACGGGAGGCAGGGAGCCTCTTTTCTCTCCCGAGGAGTACTCTCCCTCGACCTTCTTCTTCCTCCAGCCGGTCACTGGACTGAGCTCGATTCATGCACTGGAGACTTGGGAACCCGTCCCTCTCTCGCTCATTTGTACCCCCTACTACAAACCAGTGCAAACAACGCGAGCAGCACGAACTGGACGTAGGGTATTACACCCCATGGGTGGCCCGAACCAGTATAAACCCCCGTGTCCTTTTGCACTACCATCCGAGGCCCGACGCGTGCTCCACGATTTTATTACTTGCCGGCGGTAAAGAACCCCGACATTTATCCTCGATACTGGTGACCACTAGAGGCTCTTAATTTCACCAACTTAGATCAAATCTCGGCCGAGGGCGACCATACCGGCAGCCGCTCCTCCAACCTTCCACCTCTCCGGTCTCGACTTTTTGGCAGCGCGGGAGGGCAGCAATGCGGCTAAGAAAGAACAAAGCAATAAAAAGAAGATCATACAGCGAGCAAATGTTGTATGAATCTTAAAACATAAAGAGCCATCTAACTTCTCCGCTTCCGAACTCCGGATAGATTTGTCTGACAACCTCAAAGCCCCGTTTAGTCCGCTTAGCAACGTGGAATCCAGACCCGTGTAGCCCATTTCGAATTTTTTTCAATTTTACAACCGTTCAAATTTAAACTTGACAGCCGTTTCAAACTGTCCGTTCTGGGCCTAAACGAGAGAGTAACCCTTGGTTTCCGTTTAATAAGCCGTTTAAACGGCCGTTTAGTCTAACATCATTTTCTACGCCCGGACTGTTATCACCCTGGAAGTCCAAGTCCTAATCTTAATCCAAATCCATCCCCATTCCCTAAAACGAAGGCTGAGCCGCTGATGTCCGCTTTGACGGGAATCGCAATCTCAGAATCCAGCCAAGCCCGACCTCCCGCAGAAACCCTAATCCGGTAATCCCCTCCGGCACAGGATTCCCATTCCGAATCCTGCCCCTCCCCGCTCGCCGCCGACGTCCTCTGCCTCCGGCCTTGGCCTCCCGCCCTCCGCCGCTCGTGAGGTGCGGTTCCGTTCGCTCCTTTGTGTTCCATAGATGGAAACACCTAAATCTTAGAATCAGAGGAGGTTTTTACCCCTTCTTCTTTTTTTACTTTCAGGTGCTCAAGGCTCAAGCGCAGACCTTGTTTGCATCTCGACACTCGCAGTGTCACCCAACCGCAGTTGCAGGGCGAAATTTGGTCTTAGTGGGTCTGCTTTGTCGCTCTCTCGTAATGCCATATGTTTTGTATTATTGGTTCTCTACTCTGTTATGTCTTTTGTCAGCATAATATCTTGTAGAGAGGGGCTCAGGTCTTAAGCGATTCAGTAGTGTGATTTGCTAATCTGATTGCGGTACAAAGTATTATGCACATAGACTCAATCGATTTTGCTGTTTGTTTTGCTTTTATGGTCCCAGGGATGAATCATACTCAAAGCCCCAGAATTGTTCGCGGCAGAGGTAGAAATAAAAGGAAGTGGACAGCAGATGAAGACGAAGAGCTTGTCAAAGCCTTGTGTGAGGTATCTGCTGATCCTAGGTATAAGGTTGAAGGAGGGGGCTTTAAGAACTGTTACTCTCAAGGAATAGAGAGCATTCTTGCACAGAAGCTACCTGGCCGTGGTATTAAATCCAGCCCTCATGTTGATTCTCGGTTGAAAGTGATGAAGCGGAAGTATTATTCAATCAAGGATATGTTGGCAGCGCCAGGCTTCTCTTGGGACGATGCAAGAAAGATGATCCAATGTGAAAAACAACGATATGATGAATATTGCAGAGTATGTTATTCTGAGTATGTTGGCACTTGTTATTTTTCATCATAATATGTTTATTATGGTTTGACTTGTTTGTTTGCTGCAGGATCATCCTAGAGCCAAGGGTCTGTATGGTGTCCCATTTGTATATTTCGATACATTTGATGCAATATATGGCAAGGACAGGTCTGCCGGAGAAGAGTTGGAAGGGTCTGACGAAGCAGTCGCTAACATGGAGAATAATGAAAATACAAATGAAGTTGAAGATGATGAAGTGGAGGAGGATGGGTTATCCACAGGACTATCTAGCCGCTCCTTGCCTGCAATATTAAGCTCTAAGAGTCAGAAGAAATACAAACCTGATTGGAAAAGGAATAGGACTGAATCAAACGGCCCATCTCTGGACAAGTTCAAGGATCTACATGGTCAGTTTCAGAGTGCCATTCAGCATGTTAGTACGATGGCGGCAGCAATGGAGCTGTTCAGGGATGTACATGATCACTTTCAAAATGTCGTTCAGCATGCTGGTGGAATGGCTGCAGCAATGGAGCTGTTCAAGGATGCACATGATCGCTTTCAGAGTGTTGTTCGGAATATCAGCACCACGACAGCAGCAATGGAACAGTTCAAGGATGCTCTTGATCATTTCCAGAGTATTACTCAGAATGGCAGGGTGATGGCAGCGGTGGAGTATGGTGCTGATATGCAAGAGAGGTCAATGTGTGAAGAACCCCAAAGGAAGGCCAAAGTAACAGCCATTGCTGAAGTACAAAAGCTTGGCTTTACTGGAATTGAAGTGGTAACCACCGCAAGCATTTTCGCAAAGGAACCAAACCAGATGGATATGTTTTTAGCACTACCAGAAATCTATAAGAAGGACTACATACTCCAGATGCTAAATGGTATGCCATGTAATCCTCTGATCCCATATACAATGCATCTCGCTCCGTTTGAACTTTATGACTGTAAAAGTCCATTTAGCATATTTGCTTTTAAGTCTAGCATTGACATTTGCTGCAGGTTTCAACTTTCTGATGTATATGTATATGATTGTTAAGTTGCTTACACTCGTTTTCGGTTGGTTCAATCTGAGTTTATGCATGTTAGCATTCAGGTTGCTGCTCCTAGGAGTGCAACGTGTGCAAACTGTAGGGTTTTGGAGCATTGACGGATGTTCCTATCTGCACGTGTTATCTTTAGTTGACTGTACTCAAGTAAATGACTGCTCCACCACAAATTTAGTTTGCTCAGGTTATAAGTAGTCGTTTGCTGCTTGCTTCCACCATATATTGTGTTATGTGCACGTGAGATTGAGAATAAATAATTATTCACTTGTTAGTAGTTTTATGAGCACCCCTGTGATGTATTCAAGGATAATGATCACCCTGTGAGGTATTCAAGGATAATTATCAATCATCTGACAGTTGAACATTGTATTTAATTTAAAGAGTATTTGTTTATGCTTATCCTTCTTATGGTACAATGTGAACCAGTATTGTTTACCAATATTTATACGATTGTTGAGAAGTGGTTGCGAATTTGCAGTTATTTATATCTGTTTGAAAGACAAGTTATTTATACCGCAGTAGAAGTATGCGGGAGTAGTGTGCTGGAACAAAATGAGCCTGAAGTTTCTTTCCCTGTCAAATGGAACTAACTCGTTGCATTTTCTTTTGTTTCAGGTGGACAATCTATCCAATATTCAGTTGGTTAGTCGGTAGTATTCTTGAGACAAGTTGGCTAGATATTTGTAAACAGTTATCATGTAACATTCTTCTAGTGCCCCGTCCATGTACTTTTAACTACCGATGTAGTCTGTTAGGATGTGTCAAGACTATTATCACATAGTACTATTTAGCGATGTGGTCCCGTCCGTGTGTTTTCAAATTCTGATGTGGTCAGTTCGCGTGTCAATAAGATTCTAACTTGGCTCCTTAGTCATGCAAGAATTTTCTTTTTCGCAAAAAAGAGAGAGAATTACTTGTAATTTCGTCTAAACCGTCTTCCCCCAAACCAATAGGTTACCATCCGAGTCCCAGTTCCATTCCATTCTTGATTGAAGCATTCCTATTATCCTATATACTTCTGTTGTTTCCATTCCAATTCTTGGTGAAATGGAGCATTCCTGTTGAGAAGAATTCAAGACTAACCGTTATGATAAAATTTAGGTCTTTGTTACTCTGTAATTCATTTTTTTTAATAACATATGATCGCCAAAATGGAGCTGAGTTTACTGTGGCTTCTTTCTCACGGGTAAATATTCACCTGGAGACGACCTCTCCAGATAGTAGGTAGTACAGCCACTCAAACCAGCAGCCGAAACTGAAAATGACACGACACTTCGTGGTAACAAGACTATTTTTTATCGGGAAATGTAGAAGACGTATTAAATAGCAATTGGCAATATTTTTCTGCTACACCATTTCCATTCACAAGCCGAATTTGAGTTCAACGGAGGTATGACACTCAACCAGATATCGATTGTCAACAGCTCTCCAAATCGCACAAATTAAAACACAGATTCACGACGGCCTTAGATTAGCCAAACTCTTGCAGTCTTCAACCAGATTTGCATGAGATGGAGCAGCTCAGCTGCTAACCCACGTTACACAAAGCATAACATGGTTTCACCTCGAGAAAAACAAAATACTAAGCCAGCTCCAATTAAAAGGGGGAAAGGAATTATGCAATTAACTGAAACAGCAATGACGCTGATCTTCAAGTTGCTGACATTAGATATCCACAAATACAAACAGGAAATGAAGCGGAAATGTAGTCGAATTGTTCATTGAACAGTATTATTTTGCAATCGAAGAAGACTCCATAGCCTGGATGGTATTACTTCCATGCCCAAGTACAGAGACACTAGTTAACCCAAGGAAGTTCACTCCTTTTTCCCAATCCCGTGAGACATGTTGTAAACTCCACGACCCTGTTTAGGAGGCAGAGACAAACCACCAGGTGAGTGGGAGCGAGAAAACAGAAAACGAAAACAAGCAGGGTCCCAAACAAGTATCATTGGTATTATTGACCTTAGGTTGAAAGCCCGGAACTTACAATCATGAACATGCTGGTGGCAGCAAGCGCAAGGGGGATGGCAACGGAGGTCACCACATCGTAGCGCCCTTTCAGGTAGGTGTGCTTGGTCAAGTTCTGGAAGTAATGCTGCTGCTTGAAGAGCCTCTCACGCGGCAGAAATGGTGCTTCTGTCATCCTGCATTTAAAGAAAACAATAAAAAATCAACACAATTGACAAGAAATCCTCGAATGATTTAGCTTACAGAAGCTTTATTAGTTGTTTGGCCTAGTAGCATCTATGAGAACAGAAAGAAATTGCAATTAAGAATTACATACAATTCTGTCCAAGAAAAATCCAGGAACACAAAATTTGGTTGGGGAACAAAAACAACTATCATTGTCTGGTGATGGATTATCTGTACTAGAATGAAACAAATAATGCAATTGATCACCCCCGACAAACCTTGTGTAGTCAGTAGTGCAGAACAAGTTATTATGGGCAGAGAAGCGGTAAAGCATAGGGGAAAGGCAACTCCTTGGCAAACATTTCATGGTTGATCATGATCAGAACAGTGTAGTGCATCACTATACACTAAAATTATTTAAATTACAAGCCAGAACAAGTTCCTGAGCAATGAGCATGATATGTATGATTCCATGGCTAAGAAAAATCCCATCCAACAAAAACACACATACAAAAACAATTGAGAGAATTCACAGGCATATTATGCAACTTCCATCTAACATTCGCTCAGTGCCAAATCACACGTTCCTATCTGTAACAATAGCATCAACCAACTCTATGGGGAAAAGAATAATAATATCTTATATCTCTTTCACATTCAGTAATGGAAAGAACCCAAGAAAACATATTGAGAAATGCTAGCAATCCACGACACATACTAACCATTGACACGCACAATTCGAGAATAAAGAATTGGAACTACTTAATCCAATCGCACAAGTACGCACGATGCAACATAGCGAACCAACACCCAAGTCGGATAACACTACATCGATAATCATGCCAGATCGCGTGCGCTAAGCCCGCCGAGATGCTACCCCATCCAGCCTATAAACGATCCCGTCGACAGCGATGAAATTAAGAAAAAACACAGGCGAGCCAACGCAGATCAGACGCACAAATCACCCAACGACGGAGGCGATCCATTCCGCGACCCCATCAGAGAAATGAAACTACGCGAGACGATGCGCAACCGGAAGCAGGATAGGTTCATGGAGGAGGAAGAGGAGGAGGGAGAGATCGACCCGTACCTGGCGGCCGAGGGTCGCGACGCGGTGGCCGGCGGCGGAGAGGGTAGGGATCTGTTAGAGCCTGGGATGCGGAGGAGGCTGACCTGACCGGATGAATAGAAACGAGTCAGGGGAAGGCCACGGCTTTTGTGGTTTCGCTCGTGGGCTAAGTGGGCTAAGTAGGCTAACCATTTATGAGCCCTTACCAGGCCGAGCTGAGGCCCAGTTCACCAGGAAAGGCAAACCGCAAATGCTATCGACTATCTTAGGCCAATTTATGCGACGGATCGCTATATATTTATACCATTACTATATCATCAAAGTTATTAGCAATCCCTATTTATACCATTTACCAAAAATCTCTGATCAATGAACAAATACACAGAGTTATGAATTTTATCAAATACGTGGATGCACCATTAGTATCCAATGATTCAAAATATTGGCCATAGCGCTAATCAAAATATGAAGTTGAGGGCACGTTGCAAACCTCTGCCAAACTTCTCGTAGCATCGTCTGATCGGAACTGCAAGGATCAAATATACGCAGTAACACAGACCAGCAGGATCAGCAACAGGATTACAGGACCGTTTGCTCTGCCGAGAACTTCAGATAGCATTCGATTGCGAGGTCCAAAGATATCCTGGAGGTCGAAGATACCACTCAAAACATACACGGATATACCAACTCAACAGTGACTCAGACAGGTACAGTAAATAAGTTCGAGCTTCTAGTGCAGTAGAGGCAGAAGAAAAAGATAGCATACATACACGTAAGTCTTACGCTGTATGCAGACATCGTAAGCAGATTCCTGGCAAATGTGATGCCCAGCCCAGGCCTCCCAGTTTGGTTGCAGCAAAAGCAAGCTCAGTGTGAAGATGGTAAATGTCAATGGATCCTCAAAATGAATGACCCAGATAAAAGGCACTGAGTACTAGATAATCCTTCAGTCATATGTAACTTCTCCAAAGCTTTGTAAATGAATCATTATGATGCTGTCAATGTTTGTAGTTTTGCTACTGGATAAAGCTTGAATGCTTGATGACTCATGCAGAAACCAACATCAGAGTTCGTCTCCAAAATATGAATATCACATTATTAACTACCAGCGAATATAAACAAGGAAACAAAGCTGGTATTTCTTTCTGAAAGAAATTGTCCAAAGCCCATTCCAAATTCTGGCACCGACAATGTACATTAACAAAACAACAGTATGACACAAGTGAAATAAACGCAACATATTTACAAAGCTGGTAGTTCTTTCTGAAAAAAAAATTCCAAAGCCCATTCCAAATTATGCAAAGACAAGTATAGAACATAATCAATTAAATGCAACCACATTTACAACACCACATAGAGTAGATTACGCTTAGCCAATTGCATCTCCACTTGATATCATCGAACTGAGTTTACAGTTTACACACGTATACATAGCATAAGCAGAGCAATTAACCAATATTTGTCGGCCGAATCACAGTATCTTCGTGAGTAATGAAAGGTAAGAAATGTAGAAATACAATTGGCACTTCCATACCAGCATGCATGAGTATTCAAGACTTATCATCATCATCCTCGATATCCCAGCTCAAATCCTCGTCATCTTCAGCAACACTCAACCTCTTTCGCAATTCCTCCTTGAGAGCAGGGCTTGCGTCATGGGCACTGCCCTTCTTTTCTTCATGCTCCCCGAGATCCTCGATCTCATCCCATTCAAGATCCTCTTCCTCCATCGTTCGCTGTCTAGACACTATGGAGTAGTCACTATCCTTGCTTGAATCACTGGTCTCACACTTTGCCGCTTCTTTCTTGTCACCTGATTCTTCAACATTAGACTTGGAGGGCCCTTCCTTCTCATCCTCATCCACTATCACCAAAGAGGTACCAAAATCCACTGGTTGTGGCTCATCAGCATTCTTCTGTTCCTCCTCACCCACTACCACCAAAGAGCTACCTAAAACCCCTGGTTTGGGCTCATCGGCACTCTTCTGTTCCTCTTCCAAAGCAGCTGGTTCTTCCACTGCCTCCACCTTTCGTTCTTCCACCACTCTCTCATCTTCCTTCACCTCCCCTTCCCCTTCATGCTTGATTTCTCTTTTGGTCGGCTCTTGCCTTGCTACTGGCTCTTTTGCATCCTCTTTCTGCTGCTCTTCCTCCTCATCCTCATCATCCACTTCCCAGCTCAAGTCCTCATCTTCTTCCTGCGCGATCACACGCTGCACGAGCTTCGCCCTTGCGTCCTCCTGCTGCTTGAGCTTATGGACACGGTAGAAATACCTCGCCCAGAACACTTCGCTCTCCATGGTGTCTGGTACTAGCCTGTCCACCATGGCTTCCATGGTATCGCTATCGTAGCACAAGGCCTCGATCTCGTCCTTTCTCTCATCCAAACTAAACCCCTTACTCCAAGCCACGAAGTCCTCAGCATCCTCGGGATCGGCGGTGAAGGTGGTCGGATCCGCCTGGAGCGCCCGGAGCTGCGCCTCGAAGCGGCTGTACCGGACGTGGGCCCCGGAGGCGGAGCTTTGCTCGGACTCGCCGCCGTCGGAGTGCGAGGAGACCGGGGCGGCCGCGGCGGCGGCCACCTGGGAGAGCGCGTCCTTGCCCTGCGCGACGATGTCCGCGAGCCCGTCGAGCGCGTGGGCGGAGGACGGGAGGTCCCGCGCGGCGCGGGCGGCGGCCTCGCGGAACACCTCGGTCTCGCGGCGCAGGCCAGTGCCGAACTCGGCAAGGTCGCGGCGGTAGGCCTCGAGCACGGTCTCGGACTGCGAGGTGAGCGTCTTGAGCAGCCCGCCGAAGCCCCACCCGCCGCCGCCGCCGCCAGTGGAAGCGGGGGCCGGAGCGGCGTGCGAGGCGGAGGCGGATCCAGCGGGCTCGGAGTCGGTCTCCTGCTCCGGCGGCGGGGAGGCCGGGTCCGGATCGGGCTCGGCGAGGATGGACTTGAAGAAATCCATGGGGGTTTGGATTGGATCGGATCGGAATGGGAGAGACGGGGGAGGGGATGTCGTGGTGGGTTTGGCCGCAGAGAGCAGTCTCGGGAAAGAGAAGTCGTTTCGTTTCATTCGTGGGGCTCCTTTGCTTCGCTTTCGCTTGCTGTGCACGGGTTGGATGATTGCCGGAGCCCAGAAGCCTGGAACGGACGCATTCCTGCCTTGTGCCGTTCGCCTGAGCGCTCGTGCTGTCGTGGCGTCGTTCAGCAGCTACCCTTTTTCTTTTTTTATGGCCTCTTTTTCTTCCTTTTTCATGCGAATTTCAAAGTTGTTGCTAGTTCCATTACTAATTTACGGTTACGAATTGAGAAATGGCATTCTAAATTACAGTTACGACAGTACACTGCATCTAAACTTTTTCTGAGATTCCATATAGGCATGCAGTCATGTAGGGGCGCTTAGGATGAGATCAGTAATGTATCTAAACAAAGGCATACATATATGCCTTTGTTCTCAACTTTAATGTTTGCAGGTAAGAGTTGACAGAAAGATGTATAGAAAAGTAGGCATGGATATACAACAAAAATCGTTAGAACTAGCCAAATTTTGTTCTCAACTTTTGGTTATTATATCTGGTTTTGTTGTGGGATCTGCATGAAGGTGGTCACTTCCGAGTGGCTGCGTCCAAACATGATGTTTTAAAATCCATGTTCCCAATTTAGAGTGATAAACATGATGTCCACGTCTTTTCTTAAATTGAAGCTCATAGTCTTGTTCGCCTAGACTTCTTTCATAAGCTAACCACCTTCAACTTGTAATATTCGGGTCATGGGTCACAGCATGAATGCATTTCTATGTGTAGGCTTTTGCCGATACAATGTTTGTCTAGACAGGCTGACGATCTTTTGAAGGTGATTATGACAAATTAATCCTTGGAAACACAAATTTTGTATGAAAATAATAATTAAAAAATCATAATATATTTTCTTAACATGCGTCGTGATGTCCACTACTAGCCTAAAAAAATTCAAGCTAAGATTCAACTTATACATGGAGAAACAAAAATGACAAATTTTGTCCTGAGATAATTTGTACTAATTGATATAGTTTAGGGGTAAAATGAACCAAGAAATAGTTTAGGGGTTATTCGGATTTTGGCTGGGAGTAATTTGAACTTTTTTCTATTTTGAATAAGACAAATGATCAAAGTCATGTTAAGAAGTCAATGCGATAATATTTCGATATGGAGCAAGTAAATTATAACCATCCACAAGATGAGAAAATGTGAAATACAATTTCTAGACTCGTTATATTATATAATCATGACAATATGAATTGCGTGGAACGAAGGTTCGAAATTCTCAGTTTATACTTTATAGTGAACTTCAATGTTACGGGAATTTCCTTGCCTCAACAAGTAAAAGACAGTATTTATTTTCTTTTAATTCGATCTCACCCGTCCAACGGGAAATAAAGGGCTGAAATGGACTGAGAACCACAGGTGGTTTCGGTCTGTTCATTTCTCCCTCCCCTCCCTAAAACCCTCGCCGTCAAGGCCCCGGCTCCCACCTCCGTCGCCGTCGCCGTCGCCGAGAAGACTGAAGACACCCCCACTGATGGCTTTGGCTCGCGTCGGGCAGGTCCTTGCCCGCCGCCTCCACCGCCCTCTCTATCTCCCGCCGCGGCCGTTGCCGCCGCCCACGTAACCCCTCTTCCCTATCGACTTATTCTAGATCTCGATTGATTTCTGAAACGCGAGCGCGATGATTCTTACGCCCGTTTCCGTTTCTGTTCAGAGATTACCATGCCGCCGTTGCCCGATTCTTCGCTCCGACCCACACAGGCGCATGCTTAAGAGGTGATCGGGTTATGGCTTGCTTCATTTCCTGTTTAATTCCTGCATGGACTTCATTTCAATCAGCCTATCTCATGGATGATTTGTAATTAGGTTTAGCAAGCTTGACATACAATGCCGGCAGCGTGATCGACCACAGGCTTGGGGGGCCATCGCCAGCCCATGTTGTGAAGGTTCGAGTTATTGAGTGTTCTGCACTTAGGATTTCAATTTTGGTTACAAGTTTGTATCTTTGTAGGTTCTGGATCTTGTTGTTCATCTGGATCATGCGAGACCGATGTCAACAGCAGCACCAGTAGCGGCATCGTCAAAGGTGCCTGTTGGCGCTCGGAAGGTGTGAGGATATTCTGATTTACCTCTATTATTTTCCTTGGAAGAATACCATGTTAAGTGCAATTATGCTTATTTCACTGCAGGTTGGCCTGAAGGTTGTCATGATGAGTCCTGGTTTTGTATATGAGCCGTACAGCCCACGGGAACGCATTCCCTTCTGGAAAAGGTTTTCTTTCGTATGCATTTTGGTCATATGACATTACTTAGAGAAATGAGTATATGGTACCCATTACATATTCTTACTTGTTAAGCTAGTAATAGTTCACCCTGCCTCAAAACATCTGCTAGTGCTCTGGTACATAGCTACTGTTAAGATAGTAATAGTTCACCCTGCCTCAAAAATTTGGAAATATATTTGACAGTTTCTGCTAGACTGCTAGGGAACAGAGACATCGGAAAAACATGTATTTGTTATATGCATAGGGCATGTAATGTGTTGCTATCTCTAGCCACAAATTAATGATTTTTTGAACTTCAACAAACAAGTTCGATATACAACTTGTATTGCAATGTATCTCAGAATCAATTAAAATTGTGATATTTCTAGCTCTAGGGACTAGGAAGGTTTGTCATTGTTGTTGTATTAAAATTGTAATATGATGATATTTATCTTATACACATTCCATTTCACATGTTTGATCAACCATGTATGATTCTATTGTAGGTTAAATTAAAGTTGTTTGACTACAAGCATTGTAGGGTACAGCTTAATTTTGACTGGACAGTGGAGGGAACATAAAAAGTAACATTCTTTGACTAAACAGACTCAGATGCCTGCATTGAGCAGGGGCACTCTAGACACTTTCTTTCTACGCTTTCAAACATTATTTTTCTGGCTATGCGAGGGATAATAAAAAGTGAGAGTAGAGCTATTTTTCTGGCTATGCCTGCATTAAATACTCAAAATCACTGCCTTAGTTTTGGGAAGTACAAACCTTTTGGTGTGGTGTGGTCTTACAGCTGGAATTTTTTCTTACAATATTTTCTGTTGTATGATAAAACAGAACTCCGTCATTTTAACATTGATTTGTTCTGAATCAGATGGTTTACATTAAGTGGCTGGAGAAGGACAAAGGAGGACATCATTTTGGAGGTAACGACTCTTCTATAGAAAAACTGCTGCTGCAAAAGCTCTTTCCCATCTCCCAATTAGCTACTTTTGGTTTTATAGGGATTAACTTTGATTTCAGTTTGTTCTTTCATTTTTTTCCAACCATTTCGTTCAGGGGTTTGAAATGCAAACACTTAATTTTCTCATCCTTGGTAGCACATTGCTCCTTTGAGTCACTTACGAAATGAACCTAGTATATACTGTGAATAGTATTGCATGGTTATTCAACAGCATATCAATGTTCGCTTACATGACATAAAAAGCCACAATATATTATCAGAAATCTATAGCTGTTTGGATGTACTGATTTAGGCTCATTAAACCCTGAATGCACTGATTTATAGCGGTTTTGGATGTTCTGAAATTTGCTTACTACAGTGTTTAATGCTGTATATGACAAAATGATGCGATTGAATGTCTTACTTTTGATCCAATCGCACCACACAACTTTTCGTGATTTATTTTTCATATATGTAGATGTGAGGACGACAGATATTTGATTGATGGGTGTTTACTGTTTAGTTATTGTTCTTTATGCTTACTTAGTTGGGTGCCTTGACAGATGAAGAACGCATATGCCGTTCAAAGGTTGAGGAAGAAAACTGGTTATACCAAAAAGCAATTGTATGATCAAGCATTAAACATATACAAGGAGGTATATCTTATTCATCAGTTGGAAACAGCTTATATACCTTAAGCAGTTAGACTGCATTGGTGATTTTCTTTCATGTATGATGATCTGATTCTAGGTTTATGCAGTATTCAAATCCTTAGAATAAGAAATAATATTTAATTCGTGCAGGCAAGTATAGTTTCATGAATAAGACAAGATTGATTTAACTAGATAGTTTTATGAGCTATTTAGCAAATCATAATGTCCAAATTATTTATCTAAATGCTTTATGGCTATGCCTTTTTATTTGCTAGTTCTAATAAAGTTATGACTTTATTTGCTAGTTCTAATAAACCACCTAGACACATCGCAGTAGTAATGATTTCACCACTGTCCTGATCACATTATGCGGATGACATGCAGGGCCTACAGCATTTTTTGTACCATGTTCCATTTAACATTTCTGTCCAATCCTGTCCTTACTCTGTTGTTGGCTGGTGTATTTTTTTTCATCTTTTGAATTGGAATAGCTGCATGATACAGATTTTCTTGTCGAGATATCTTACAACATGATCTTCCATCTGTTTAACACATAGCATATGTGACTTGTATTGACACAGTGTAACCATTTTCTCAGCCTGAAATTATATAGTTTATCCTTCCAACTTTTGGACGAAACAGTGTCCTTCCATGAATGTTGTTTATATGCCGACAAAATTACACATATTGAAGTGATCACTGGATGTCTCCTAGTCTTGTCTTTTACTAAACATAGGCCATTTTAGCCTTTTCATTTTGCTGTTAGATACATGATATTTTTGCCATTACAATTTATATTCCCCCCCTGCTACCTTCCCTCAATAACTGAAATATGTCTCTCTAACAGATATTAGTACCTTGTAGCATGGAGAGTACAGAATATGGCCATCAAGGAACACTATCATTGCATCATTGACATACCCAGCATAATATCTAATAAAAGCAGAGTTCGATTGCACAACATAAATTATTCCATGTGGAAATGCTCTGTTGACATTGTTCAATCTACTTGATTCAGGTTAACACTCTGATGGCACAGGGAGACACGTCATCGCTCCGGAAAATGCTGACAGAGAGGATGCATTCTGTAAGTTTTTTTTTTAATATTTCATCAATCCATGCTAAGATAATGTACAAGGGCTTTGCTGTTTATTGTTTGTGCTCTTTTTCTTTTTGGCTGAAGACTATAAAAAATGAACTGAAGAAAAGGCAATCCAAGTGGAGTTCTGTACACTGGGAACTAGTGGAGCCTGCCGTGAGTATTAGAACTTTGAGGGCTCGCATGGTAAGCTACTACTGTTACACTGGTGTAGGTTCCGTAGACAATGCACCATATCGTGGTATGTACTTCTATATAAGATCAAGGTGTACATGCTAAATTTTTTAACTCTAATAGTTTCTTTCTGGTAAATTTGCATTTGCTGTACTATGTTTTCCTGATTGGACCATGCAGTTGAAGTTTTACTTGCCTCACAGATTGGACTTGATAAGAAGGACCTCGATAAAGCTTTTATACAGCTTACACTTGAGTTCGTCACTAAACAGGTTTCATTCTCTCTGACTTCTTAAGTCCTTGTGTGTAAAATGCAGCTCATATGCATTTTTTGTGTGTGTTTGAACCATTGGCTTGATTCTGAACATGATTCACTGGTTTCTCTCTCTCTCTTGTTTATCCATCCTTTATGAAGTCCATAGTTTAAACTTGTTTTTCATCAATTGCCTTGTACTTTTAAGTCCTGGTCTTCATCTTTAAACTGGATATATTTCTTGTCTACATACAACAAGCACGAGGCCCGTGTACCTTTGCAATATCCATGTTTTAGTTTCCGTGTACAATCCATTACTTTTCTGATGTTGAACTTTTTTGTTCTTTGCTTTAAGATCTAGACGCCTCATTTGTACCAAATATGTTGCTTTCATGTTGAACTCGTATGCAGCATTCTATTGTTTGCCAGTGTTGGCACATAGCTGTATGTGTCTACAGCCCTGTGCACTTAGATTGGTCTGAGTGCCTCCTTTCTTTTTTGAAACAAATTCTGACCTTCATTCTTTATGAGTGTATTGTTAAAGTAAGGCATCAAAGTTCACATCCCTATAGTACTAATAAGAATCAAAAATAGAATCTCTAGAACTTCTACGTTGAGAACACAATGGTGAGAGTTTGTTTTCTTAGATACTCCACTCTGTTGTGCTATAAACGCCAGTGGATATCTCAATTCTTAATCTATTGTTTCATGTAGTACTTAATGCACATCTTCTGACCAAGCTTTATTATTTTTTCTGTAGAAATTTGAAGCTTATAATTCAAAGGGTGAGGTTGTATCTGGAGACAAGTCAAAGGAGGTAAATTATATATGCTAGAACATTTGAAACGGTAGTCTCAAACAAGTTAGAATAAGATTAGCTAGTGTATGAGCTAATCCTCGAATTGCTTACAGGTATATCAAAATTTAATAATTCCCTGTTTAGTTTTTTTCCCTCTCGGGATGTCTTTCTCACTGACCTACATTGTTTTACTGGCTGATACATGTCATGCATGCTAGCATTACATGAATGCCAACTTGTCAAACAACGCTTTGGTCAAGTGTTGAACACATTTGCTATTATGCTGGTTCTATGTCAGTGGTGATAGATATAACTAAACCTAACTTTTTCCCACCTCCTGGTCCGTCATCCTCAGCTAGGTAGTTGCCTTGCCAGCAGTATAGTTGCAGGAAGCCATAGCTTAGAAAGGAGCTGAACAAACACTTCTGTTTTATCCAAATGCAAGCTAAGAACAGGTTGATACTTCTTTGGATGAATTCCTTGTTTGTAACTTTGTAACAGTTAAGATAACTACTCATTACCGGATTTGTCTAAACATCAGAATGATTCTCTGCGCAACTATGATTCAACAGTACGGTCTACAATCAGTTTTAGTTTAATAATTAAATACTAGATGGTTTACCTAATCAGTTCTATTCAACTGGTTATGATCACTTATCAGGAAGTCAAATAGCAAGTGGCTTTAGTTGAACTCTTCAGTATACAGAGAGAAAAAAAAAATGCCAACCACTACACATTCAGAACTGCCCCCATATAGAGGCTACCTATAACTGTGCATATACAATGCATCGTTTAACTAGGTGATGTTACGAAGATTAGGGGCCATGATTGATGTAATATGGCTATTGATTGTAGAAGGAATTGCAGCACACGATCAATCTGAGCCATTAGATGAAGTTAATGCATGGATAGGATTGTCCTGTGTATAATATAGTTGGTTGATGTAGGAGAGAAAGTAAGGGTGCTTTCTATATGTCTAGATAAATTTTATATGTAATTCAAATTTATTCTTTGTTTTCCTGCCCATTAGATGTTGCAATCAGGCTTCCAGGGTTAACCATTCTCATGATATATTCTGATATCTGCATATTTTTGTAGGTACTCGTGAAAGACATCTGGGTGTTTGAGAGATCACTTTTTCATCCTGGAGCATATTGGCGTGTATGTGGAAGGATTACTCTGTAGGCAAGGACATTTTTGGTCCAGAATGAGCTGAACTCCTTTTGGTTGCACAAAGGGTTCTCAATAAATTTTTGCCCTGCTCTCCCTTTTTCTCCAGTCTAACTGATGTCTAACAGGATTTTCAGACACGTAGACGTAATGGTAGTCTTTATATTTTGTTCTCTTTCTTTGTGAGCAGAAAAAATGCATTATTGTGCTTACGCACTTGTTAGAGAACTACCTTGGGGGCGTTTACATATCTTCACCAGATATCAGGACCCTGTCAATATAGCGACAAAGTTTATTCTACCTCGAGGAATAGCTATTCTACCCCCTTGTTTTTCAGATGGTGATCCTGCCATCGGTTTTGTGCTTATCGTCCATTGTACTTTGCGCGTACTACTCGTCTTCAGAGGTGCTCCTGCATGTTTGCTTCAATTTCTGGTTAACTTTTGGCTGTGGTAAAGCAAGGGGAAGCCTACCCACTTCTCCATAACTGACATGTGATTTGGTTACCAGTTTTACCATCTTGCTTTTGTGCGCACCAAGTTGCCCCCATTTTCATTGTACTGCTGCCATTTCTTCTGCCTTGTTTCAGCCAATCAGCCGCAAGGATAGTTTTTGTTTCTTCTCTGAATTTATTTTATAGAGCGCTGTTGTTTCAGTAATTCGTTCTGCGTCCAGGGTTTGCAGAGTGCTCGCTTCAGAAACGTCGTCTCGTCTGTGGACACAACTTATCTACGGAGCGAATTTCAGCCTGAGCATTTCCACTTTCCTTCATGATTCTTTGATGTCCCCCCTTTTTTACAAATTAAATGAAGAACAAAAAAGTTGAGCATCAACGAGATGGTAAAACTAGACAGCGACAAGCTAATTGTCTGCTAACCCATAGTGTAGTATAATTCTTGCAAGAATGTCATCGAACTCCCGTGTTCCTCGAGGCAAGGGCGCAAGGCACGTCATGAACACTTGGTCACACGCCAGTGTCTCTGCACAGTAAACAATTGCCAGGGCTGGGGGCCCAGTCCATGGATGCATCAATGCATGTATTCTCCCATGCTCATGTACCCCTTCCAAAAAGAAACCCAAGAACTCAAGGCGGTTGCTTGCTCAGCTTCTTCGCCTGTAACCCTGGGCCCTTGTCCCTGATGACGCAGTAGTGCAGCTGCAGCGCACGTTGACCTGGGCACCTGACAGCTCGGTTAAACGCAAACGAAGCCCCCGTCCCAATCAGCCTCTGCAGAGTCAACGGCTTGCTAAACTAACGGGCTAACGGCTGCGTTGGCGTATGCTGCTCGGCGCCCAGCTGGTGCTGGCCCGCGCGCCGGTGGGCGGCGCCGCGGTGGGCGCCGGGACAGCGCGTGGTGGCGACGGCGCCGCCCCCCATTGGCTCGCCGGGATTAACATAAGCGATCGCTTGGGATTAACTTAAGCGCGCGCAGAGAATCACGCGCCCCGACCCGGCGTATGTTGTTAACGACTCGAATGACAGCGGGGGATTGCGGCAGGAAGCAAGCGCCGATGAGCACACTGGTGCCGTGGGAGACGACGACCTCCGCGCGCGCGCGGAAATATTTCTTGCGTGCGGTCTGGGTGATGGTGATTCGTCGGCGATGCGGAGAGATTTATATATATGTATATATAATATATATGCATCTAGGCGATGATGGGTTCCTCAAGGCCCACGGGATGAAGGAAGCGAGCTAGCTAGCGGAGCGACGACTTTGGGAGGGCGACGGTTATGGCAATCATATACATTCATCAGTGGTGAAGATGACTCGGACGGATACAGTATAGTGTCGATCTCGATATGATGGTCCAATGACAGCGCGGTGACGGAAGCATCTATGCCAGTAGCAGTACGATGCGGCAGTGCAGCAGCATTGGAGTAGTATAGTAAGCGCTGTGGCAATGGCAAGCCGTGTAGCATATAAAATGGGACGGCGATCGGCGAGGGAGAGGGGAGCGACCGACCGGTGCGTGGGCGGCCAGGCTGTGGCGAGCCAACTGTGCGCGGCTGGCGGCGACAGGGCCCCGACCGCTGCAACCCCCGCGCCACGCTTTTCCCGGAGGGACAGCAACACAACAAGGGGCAGCCGAGCAGGCGCAAATGCGCGGCACCACCCGCCCCTCCATCCGCTTGCTGCCGCCGCTGCTCCTGCCCCAGGGTGCCTCAAAGATTTTATTTGTATATATGCATATATATAAATGGGCAGCCAAAAGGGGCGATGGTTTTCAAAGGCACATGCTACGCTACTAGAACCCAGCGTGCCTTTGGTTTCAAAAAGGAATGATCCAACATGCCCTGGTCTCATTCTTCTTTTGCGCAAGATTTTTCAGGATCAATGCGGTTCGGTAAAGCAAGGACACATACATGGTTGTGTTTACCTTTCCAGTGTGCAACATTTCAGACGGGGCCTAAGTGCGTCAACTCAATTCAGGAAGTATGTATGGACGCTTTTTTGTCCGAGATTCAGCCCCATGGCCCATGTTTGAATCTTTAGGACGGTGTGGTGCATTGACCAATTTGCCTGGCTTTCGATTCAAACTTTGTGGCCATTGCCTCACCAACCCATGAACAATCTTTCCTTCCTACATCTAACCATACACTACTACATGCTCTCCAGAATGTAAAGAAGGAAATAAAAGGCAACATAAATGGTAGTAACCTGGAGGGCAGTATGGTATATTCAAATACGAATTGCTCGCAGCCTTCCAAGAATTCCTCTGCTGTTGCCAAGCGGGCAGCTATATATATAAGCCTGGCGACGGCGGCGACATATGCCACTGCGGCCTCCTGCCACCACGAAAAGGCGGGGCAGGTGCGTTCTCTTGTCCGCCGTCGCCGTCCCCCGCCGTCGTGCTGCCACTGGAGCGCACCGGGTCGATCGTCATGTGGTGGCCATGGCAGCCATGGCCGTGGTCGTGGCAAGGGACCGCGCTCACCGCCGCGGCGTGGCTGTGCCTGCACATGGCGGTGGCGCGGCTCATGGAGGCGCTGTGGTGGCGGCCGCGGCGGCTGGAGCGGCACTTCGCGAGCTACGGCGTGCGCGGGCCGGGCTACCGCTTCTTCTTCGGCAGCTCCATCGAGCTCATCCGCCTCATGGTGGACGCGTCCTCTCGCCCTGCGCCGCCCGAGGCACCCCACGACGTGCTCCCGAGGGTGCTCGCCTTCTACCACCATTGGAGGAAGCTCTACGGTAACTCACTCACCAACAGCATGTGCCGATAAACATTGCCCCCTTTCTGATATCCTCAATCCAGCTCATTTCTTAGCAACTTAATAGATTGATCATCAAACAAATCCATGGCTTAATTGCCACCTTTTCGTGCAATTACGCGGTTTCTTGGTGCATTCATACCTTTTTTTTCCCTAATCTTTGGTTTTATGGGGACAAATTCAATTTGGATGGTGCCACTATAAAAATAACGGATGGTGCAACTTTTACAGTGTTTACTTATTCCAACTTCATTTGAAAAGGAAAGAAAAGCACATTTGCTGCGCGCATATATACAAAATGTTGTAGAGGCAATTAAAGAGTAGACGCTCACGCGTAAACCGCAGGAAAGGAGGGGACATGCTTCCATGCTTTTGCAAATAGAAACAAGAGCACAAACTCTAAACTATGCCTGATTAGGTGAGTTTCATTTCATTCCATTTCACTTTGGTACTATATATCCTACCACCACTAGCTGCCTCCATCCCTTTAGTCGTGATGACAGTAGCAATTAAGCTAGAGGAAGCTCTGCCGGCTAACAAATTCATCTGCAACCTCCCAAGTCAAACCTTCTGGTGTTGCCTCCATGATCCATCGATCTTTCCACCAGGCTGTCAATGCAAGTCAATGATAATGCGAGCAGATTAACAACAGGGTAGCAGCAGCTTAAGATTGGCTATACTATACATATAGCTAGCTCACAGCCATGTAGATCCATCCATCCATCCATCCCTCAATTCGGAGCTAGAGCACATGCCTTCGTGCTTGCTTTGTGCTTCAGTTGCTCTGTATATTGGTCAGCATGACACTGCCAGAGCATTTCAGTTCAGGATCCCACACCACTTGGTTACTCGCTGTTGAGATTAGTTTATGCTAATCTTTTTGCGGCGATCGATGATAATTCCGCTGTTTTTCAACGGCTTGTGGAGTATAATATGTACAGCCCTAGCTACCTACAAGGGCATCTGCGTTTGATCCAAGTGACGAGAATCTTGTTGTTGGTCAGTTAGGGAATTAATGTGATTTGTCCACATGAAAACACTGAAGCTAAGTGCTGGCTTAGCTTAGCTCTATTGCAACCCGGCCAGTAGATCATGGCCATGGTATCACATGCACTAATGCTTGATTCGGCGTATAATTCAACACATGTCGACTTATTTATTTGGTCACGAGAGAAAAATTAATGCCAGCTCGAAGTGTGTGTCTGATTTTGTCAAAATGACGGCACATTTATACACAGAAAAACATGTGCTTTCCACTCACACAAATATCGACCGTCGATTTTTCCATCGGATAGTCAGATTAAAACAGCATGAAATGCATGTCAATGCCAATATGGCAATATTTTTTATGGAAATTAAAATAATGTTATTGTTGGATTTTTTTTACCTTAATTTGTGCTAATTGTGGGTTGCATGCAGGTCCAATGCACCTGATCTGGTTCGGGAGCACGCCGCGGTTGATCGTCAGCCAGCCGGAGCTGATCCGGGAGGTGCTGCTGTCGCGGGCGGAGCACTTCGACCGGTACGAGGCGCACCCGCTCATCCGCCAGTTCGAGGGCCTCGGCCTCAGCAACCTCCACGGCGAGGAGTGGGCGCGCCGCCGCAAGATCCTCACGCCCGCCTTCCACACTGAGAACCTCAAGCTGCTCGTGCCGTTCGTCGCCGAGACGATGCATCGGATGCTGGAGGAGCGCGTGCTGTCCGTGGCGGGCGGCGGCGGCGAGGTGGAGGTGGACGTCGAGCAGTGGTACCAGCGGCTGCCGCAGGATGTCATCACGCTCGCCACGTTCGGCCGGAACTACGACGAGGGCAGCGTCGTGTTCCGGCTGCAGGGAGAGCACGCCAGCTACGCCACCGAGGCGCACAGCAAGGTCTTCGTCCCCGGCTACAGGTTCCTCCCGACGAGGAGGAACAGGCGCGTGTGGCAGCTGGACAGGGAGATCAGGAGGCTCCTGGCCATGTTCGTGACCGGCCTGCAGAGCGGCGACCATCGAAGCGGAGGCCGCGACTACGGGCGCGCCGGCGGCATGAAGGACTTCATGAGCTTCATGGCGCCGGCCATGACGGCGGACGAGATCATCGAGGAGTCCAAGAACTTCTTCTTCGCCGGCAAGGAGACGTTGACCAGCCTCCTCACCTGGGCAACCGTCGCGCTCGCCATGCACCCGGAGTGGCAGGACAGCGCTCGCCGGGAGGTGGTCGACGTCTGCGGCCGCCGGGGCCTGCCCACAAAGGACCACCTCCCCAGGCTCAAGACCCTGGGGATGATCGTGAACGAGACGCTGAGGCTTTACCCGCCGGCGGTGGCCATGATCCGGAAGGCGAAGCGGGACGTGGATCTCGGCGGGTGCCTGGTGCCGGAGGGCACGGAGATCATGATGCCGATCATGGCCGTGCACCACGACGCCGAGGTGTGGGGCGCCGACGCCACGGAGTTCAACCCCGGACGCTTCGCGGACGACCGCGACCGGCCGCGGCAGCAGATGGCGTTCATGCCGTTCGGCGGCGGCGGGCGGGTGTGCATCGGCCAGAACCTGGCGCTGATCGAGGCCAAGGTCGCGCTGGCACTCGTGCTGCAGCGGTGCGCGTTCCGGCTGTCGCCGGCGTACGTGCACGCGCCCAGGGTGCTCATGATACTCGACCCGCAGCACGGCGCGCCGGTCATCTTCCGGCCGTTGTGACCCGCCACGATCCCGCGGCAGCTCAGAAATCCCAACAGGATTCAATTAATTCCTTCCTGTAAATGATCCCCCATTGCCAATTGCAAATAGATAAAGTATACCATACGTGATAGGTATCAGATATATAAAAAGAATCTAGCTGGTAATGCTCACAGTGCATATATGGTTTTGAGAATTTGAACCGACTAGCGTGCTTTCAGCAGCTCAATCTTCAGCAGGTGGCCTGAATCTCATGCGAAAGTTGTGAAGAATTTGCAAATGAGACTTCAAAATATAACAATCGAACCCCATTTCAAATGCCAGACTTTCTTTCCCTATTCTTAATGGTATAACAACACAGCATAATGCAGATTATTCAATACGTGGTATCTGTTGCGATTTCCATCAACCAGTGTATATATGATGCCGACAAATTCAGACAGGAATGCTAAGTGTTCTTCCGAAGAATGCAATTCGTGGGCAAACTTTTCGCCCCAAGAAAAACCTCTATACAGGGCAGTATATTACACAGGATGTCTTCAAAATACTGAGGGGGAGAAGGGTTGCCTTTTCCTGAGCCTCAAGGATGTGTTTAAATTTCCCAGGGGGTCTATACTGATAAGCGCACGAGCTTCTCGATTTCTTTGACAATTAAATCCCTCTCCTCATCAAGTTGTTCATCTTCACCTGATAAGCAGACAGCATAGTAACATCACATTTTGTATCTCTCAGCAAACAGCAATCTAACAAGGATTCATCCATCGACGCCGAGACAATTAAGTTGTTTGGTTACTCTCTTACTGCCTTACTGGCACCGATTGCTTGGTCAGAGAATAGACCCGTGGTAAGTTGAAAGTAGGGAACACAATTACCTTTGCTTGTGGGAAGATTGTGGAGTAGCTTCAACAATTCTCTGTGATTTTCAACCAAAATTTGAATAATCTCACGAGGCTTGTTTGGATTGGCAACAAACACCTGCTTCCATGCAGCAAAAATGAATCTCGGAAAAATGGTGAAAGAAAAATCAGAGTTCTATTGGATTAAGAACAGCAGCTAGTTCAACACAAATTATCTCAAACTCAGACCTGATCTAGTATGTGGAGCCACTACAATGCTAAGCATATGAAACTTCAAAAACTGAAACTTATTACCTTAAAAATGTGGAATGCACATATCCTGATATTTTTACTCGAATCCTACAAAAAAAGAAGTTAGTGGAGGCACTAAGAAAAGAAAGTGGTAGTTATGAAGAGAAACATACTATTAATAACCAAATTGTGGTACTTTAAGCAATTAGGTGTCTTAATGAAGAAACTTTATAACACTGTTTTCTGGGGAATCTCTATTCGAGCTATTTTTGTATTGGAAAAAATGGCAGCACAAGTTCTGATTTTCAGAGATAACAAGACTGGCATCCAAACAGTGCCTAAATGGCGAGACCTGGGAAAAAATAATAGTTACAGTGTTGGACATGAATATTGCCATATTGGTGCTATGCATTTAGCTATAAACCGAAACCCATTTAGATCTGGATCTCTGGCAATCCCCAAAGAGCAATCACGTGATTATAATTTTGTTTATCTTAGGACAACATGATAGGCAAACCATCACAAAGGCAGTTAAAGAAAGAAGGAATTCTCATGTACTGTATTAGTACCAACTACCAACACCAACCATTGTTGCCACTTGGTAATGGCACTAGCATGTAATAGCTACTTGGATGGAAACTCGAGTGGCAACTAAACTGTGTTCCCTACTTTTGAGAGATCTTAGTAGAAAAGTAGCAACTAGTCACATAAACTGAAAGTAACACTAAAATTTTTGTTTTTCTTTTTAATACAAGTATACAACAAAACAGAATATTCCATACAACAATTAAATTTCGAGTAGAAGTACAAGAGGGGCAGACAGTGAAAAGAAGAATCAGTATCATCACTGATTATTGAAAGTACTATAAGCAGGAAATTTATAGCTACCTTCAGCAGACCAATCATAATGTTTAAGTAACGAACTTCCAAAATATATCGCTTCATTATTTGAGCATTTGGGGCCTCCAACAGAAACTCCGAAAGAAACTGGCACAAAACTAAAACAGTTTTAGCATCCTTTTTCAGTGCTATACCAGAAATTGCACTATAGAATAGTTTAACCTTCACTGATTGTCTTCTTGTCACATAATTTGTTGAAGACAAAAGCCTTGTGTAGAGTCCAAAAAACTGCAAATGGTTACATTATCAGTATAATACAGAGTATGGACAAGTCTCTCAAGATTTTAACAATATACAACATATGCAGAAGATGTCACCGAAGAATATGCGCAATATGGTGGAAGGAAGCCATTGGTCCTCCTATTTTTGTTGACATTAAAAATGTGAATTGTTTCATTTAATTTGCAGAAAGATATTGCTCTCAGCTGACCTGTTCATAATGGGAGCTCAGAAACTCGGAAACGGCGTCTTCATGTTTGGTTAGCAAATCCTGCAGTCAACAAAAAACATCAATCCTGAGCACGCAAATATTAGGCTAAACTAACAAGATGTCAAATTGATAAGATCAGGTTACCTTGAAGGTGTTCAGAGCATCAGAAGCAATATCGAAGTTTGGCAGTTCAACATACTGGAAAAACAATTCGAAGCTACTTGACTGCAATATATATCTGAAAGAGCACTACAAAATCAAATGCATGGAAAATTAATCAATTGTAAAATTAATTCAACCGCACATTCACATTTTCTTTAGTTTTACCGCAAAATTTAACGTTTTCAGTGTTCATGTGCATGTTAGCTTGCATCAGTGATGGTGGGGCATGGGCTTATTATTTTCTCCATCTGTTCATGCATATTAATAAAAGAGTTTCTAAAGAAACTAGAAATGTGGGACAAGGGCATGTACATTGGAAACTATATGTTATCGCAGACAGCTATTTCAGATCGCCACTAGGTCCTAGTAGTCGCTAAGAAATATGAAATATAGTTGAATGAAGACTTTTAAGCCTTACTTTGCAAGCATAGGATATTTTATGCATTCTCGCAGCATGTTCCCACAGTTCAATGCAACTTCCAAGTTCTTGTAGCTGGTAAATCAGTCAAATGCAAGAGTATTACAATCCAATATACTTCAGGCACAAATCATAAGCAAAAAAACAAAATAATGCACATAAGTGGGAAAACTTGCATCAAAACTGGAGATTGTAGGTTGCGAATCAGAATCAGTAACTAGTAAATTACTGGCCAGCACCCACTACTGAAATACAAATCATAAATATTCATGAAGAGAATGGGAGGGGCAGAAGGAAGTGGGATGAAAGAGAAAGAAATTAGCTACAGGAAGTTAACAAACAGCTTCTAAATATTTCTTTTTTTGTGTGTGGAAAGCTTCTAAATATTTCTATGTTTGCATTACCACCAAGAAACAATCAGCATGTTCGAATTGCATTTTTTCTGGTCAATAATTTAAGAAACATAGGCCTCACCAAACAACAAGGAAATCCAGGAGGTCCACATGATTTTCAATATATTGCACGCAGCAATAGCTTTCATCAACCTTCTGTCTTAACAAAATGCACCAGCAGTGGACAAGATCCTTTCTACCCTGCAATATAGAACTAATAAGGACAAGATACTCGGTGTAATAAAGTCATTACGTCCAATTACTGAATATACAATACCTCCCAACCCAAGGAAGGAAGATTCTGAACAAAGAGGGAAAGGACACCCTCCTTGCAAATCTCAAGGGCTATCTGCAAAACCTGCTCTTGATTTGGTTCTACTTCTCCGTCACCGGAAAGTGTATGCCTCAATGTAAGTATGTGTTTTTCAACATCCTCGAGAGCCTAATAAAAAGACATCAGTTCATGAGCAACCTGCTGTTTGAACCATGGTGTTCAGTGCGCACAAATTGCAAACAGGGACAACACAACAACTAAATGTGAAAATCAAAGAAGTAAAAAAGCACTTTCTCAGTAGGCTTTACATGCACATCCTCTTATACACGAAGTAGTCAACAATGTTACAAGAATATGATCAAAAGTGCATACATAAGCAATGGGGCCTTTGTGACTGCTATACATCAGAGACGAAAGCTATATTGCAAACCAGAGACGAAAGCTATATTGCAAACCAGAGACGAAAGCTATATTGCAAACAGAGTCCAACAACCAACTTATCCATTTGATTAACAAATAAGATAGAAATGACATCTCAGTGCATGATTACTAACTTGGTAATCTCCCAATGAGGAACAGAAAAAATTCAGGTCAAATTAATTTTTCAATTTAATGCTTGCCACAAATGTCTTTGCTGCCAGTAATACTGGGGCAAAAATGTGTAATCTAATAAGAAGCTCAACCTGACCAGACCCCACTACTTATCCAATAATCACCACTCATCAGCTTTCTGAAGCTTTGAGCGATAGACGGAAGAGACACACAAACCGCCCCAGATGCACCCTCACGTAGCAGAAGCAAGGAGAATTTTCACACAATGCCCTTCACTACTAACTGCCGAGCAACATTCCTCAACTAGAGAGACCTGTAGCACTGTAAAGTTCGCAACCAAGATCCAGGGAGTTTGGAAACTCTACAGACAAAATAAAGCAACCCCGATCGCATGTGCAGCAGGCAAGATCCCTGCTTTGCACCCGGTCGGGGTGAGAAGAGAAGCTAGCAGCGAGCCCGGCACACGCGGATCGGGCAGGAAGCGGATGGAAATGTGGAAGCAAAGCGCCGGAGGGCCGTGTACCTTGGCGCCTGTCTTGGTCTCGAGGGCGACGAGCGACTCCTTGATCGAGCGGACCAGCTCCTGCGGCGACGGGCGCAGCCGCGATGCGGCCCGGAAGAAGAAAGACATCTCGTTGCCGGACGCAGAAATCCCAGTGGACAGGAAGCACTCGACCTCGATTTCAAGGTCGCTCAGGGGATTTGATCCTACATTTTCTTGGTTTGACTGATGTGTTTATCCCGGACCAGGCGAATGGGCCATGGATTTCATAACCCAGGCCCTACCCCAGACGATATACTATGGGCCTAATCGATAATATAGTAGGTTTCACGGCCCGCAACTGCAACTGCAAGAGTTCTTAAGTTCTAACAAAAGAAGAAGCAGCAGCCGTGCAAAGAGTCTTTCCTCCTCTCCCTCCCTGTTGGGTACTTGGGTCCCGCCCCTCCTGTGCTCAACTGAAGTGGAGATCGATTTCTTCCTTTGCTCAGACTGAGAGTTCGATTCGATTTGATCTGGCTATCTGGGGGATCTTTGCTTGAGTTCCAGTCTTGATTCCCCTCAACTAGTTTAGTTGTGGTCTGTCTGCAGAAACCCCAACAGAGCTACAGCTTCGGAGTCTGAGGAGCCCGCACCCTGTACTCCAGCATCAGATCAGAGTCTGCACCACATATTCAGAGGTGCTAAACCTCCGCCGGATTATTTATGGAGTTAGATAATAACAATGGAATTGGCTCCGTAAGTCTTTCTATCATTATTGCTATCTGGCCCTTGTGCACTTCTATTTATTTTTAGTGGCGATCTGTTTAGATGCTTAATTCGTACTCTATGGATGTGTTTCAGAGCAGTTTTTGTTTCTGACATAATTCGTGTAAAACACATTTTTAAAACTTAATTGCATATAGCTGCTTTCAACTCATTGATTCATAAGTGAGTCACCATTTGATTTCCTAGTTTTAAATAATTTGTAAAATGGGTTGTACAAATAGCAGCACACCTTTTCTTTTCCTGTGTTTTATAAAATAGTATGTGGAAGTGCTAGCCCTCCTGGTCCTCCCCTCGCGTCGCTCTCAGGCGACTCGGGGGGCGACTCGCCGCGCCTCCCGGGCCCCCTCCCGCCCGCCTTGCCCAGGCGGCCGCCGTCGCTTGTGGCGGCGGCCGCCAGCGGCTGCCCCGTTGCCGGTGGCTAGCTCGCGCCCCTCCCTCCTCCTCTCTCCCTCGCTACCCTCCCTCCAAACCTAGGTCGCCGTGGATCTGGGGTCGCCGGTCCGCCGCCGTTCGTCGACGACGCCGGCCGACCGGGCGCCAGATCCGCCACCCCCTGGCCCTGATCTTCGCTCTTCGTGGCGCAGGGGGCCCCGTCGGCGTGGCTCCGGTGAGCCTCTTCGGGGTTCACCCCTGGTCCCCTGGGCCGGCGCGCTCCCGGGCTGTGGGGCCCTCCTCCCGGTGCTGGCGGCGGCCTCGGCAGGCCCTTGCCGGTGCGTGGGTCCGTTTGTGGGGCCGTCGCCTTGGGGTTGGGCTCCTGCTGCCGGCGCGGTGTATCCTCTCTTGGCCGGGTTCTGTGTCTGGCCTGGCCAAGATCTGGTCGTTTGGGAGCTATATGTTCGGCTGTCGGCAGTTCCCTGGCATGGAGGTTTGGGTGTTGGGGTCTTCCCTACATCTGGATTCCATGGTGAAAACCTTGTCTGGATCTCCGGACGGGCGACGGCGGCGCTTGATGCGTCGCATCCCTGTTGAGGGCGTCGTTTTGGGATTCCTCCATGCTTCTTCTGCTGGCAGCTTGGATTTGCCGTGTCCTGCCAGGGGAGTCGTCATCTGTGCCTGCATGTGCTTCCCTTCTACATCTTCACCATGGATTGCTGGATTTTAGGCTAATCCGGCGGACGTTTTGCCGCTGCGATCCTGCCTCGACGGATGCTTTGCCGTCGATGTCGCGTTGGTACATGGTGCTCCAGCGGATACTCTGCCGCTGCTATCCTGCTCGGACGGATGCTTTGCCGTCGATGTCGTGTTGGTACTTGGTGCTCCAGCGGATGCTTTGCCGCTGCTATCCTGCTCGGACGGATGCTTTGCCGTCAATGTCGTGCTTGTTCTTGGTGCTGGCGGATGCTTTGCCGCCGTTGTCGCGTTGCTCAGTGCTCTCCTCAGACGGATGCTTGGCCGTCGGGATTGTGCTAGTTCTGGTGGATGTTTGGCCACCCCTCCTGTGTTTGGTTGTCTCCTCCAGCGTCCATGGCGATTATGTCTCGTTTTGCAGGTGTTGATGTTTTTGGTCGTTTATTTAGGTTTGGAGGGTTATGTAGCCCCCCTCTCTTTCTTTCTTGCTGTGTTAGCTTGTGTTTGGTCGCTGCCACCAGCTTGGTGGTTCTGTAACCGCCTCAATAGCCCCTGCGTATTGAGGTTTGTAATGGTCGTATTGCTCTTCCTCTTAATGAAATACGTGCTAAGGCACGGTCGCAAAAAAAAATAAATAAAATAAAATAGTATGTGCTCAATCCTTTCGTGTTATCTGTAACATACAAGGAGACAATGAGGTTCTTCCTTTTTTTCAATAAAGAGGTTCTTCCTTGATAAAAAGAAATACTAATGCACTTTTACTACCATCAAATGTCATCTGGATTCTATTTTTTGTTTTTAGTTCTATTACTGCATAACTTCCTAAAAATTTAAAATAAAGGTGTCGAGCCTGTTTAATCAGAAAAAAAAACACAGGAGTGAAGCTTCACACGTCTTATATATAATTAATCATCTGATTTTGTTACAAACACATGATACGACACAATATTCTGGCTGGATATGACTTGTCACTTTATATGACAATTCTTTGGACTATATTTTTTTTGTTATAGTCATTTTAGTAATTGTGTAACTGATTGGTCTACTTTTCTTGTAGGAAGTAGTGGAGGTTGAAGATATATTCAGCTTATTGACTGATGATATTTTGTTGTCTATCTTGGGAAGAGTCGATATAGCTACGGCTGCAAGGACATGTGTATTGTCACTGCGGTGGAAGCATATGCCGTGGTTGCTACATGAGCTCAACATTGATGTGAATTATTTCCTACCTTTCTTGCAACCAAACCCCATTGAGACTGAACACATGGATGAAGCAATGTCATCACTTACAAAAGCAACCAGGAGCTTGTTGGCTAACCCCCGGAGTGAGGGGGCTATTACAAAGTTGCAACTTAAGCTCTACTTGATCAATAACTATGCATGTGACATTGGTCCTCTACTTAATGAAGCAATTGACATTGGGATTTTAAAAGATTTGAACCTCACTATTTTGGATGAGAAGGAGATACAAGACTGCACGGAAGACCAAATGCTACAACAGGCTTCTGTTGTGAATGGCTTTTTCACTGCCTACCCTAGTGTATTCCGTTGCCTCACAAGGTTGTATCTATACAACTTGTGCTTTGCTGAATGGGACATTAATCGTCACCTATTTGAATGCTGCAAGCAACTGCTGCATCTATACCTTTCAAACTGTGATATGGGGGGGCGCTCAGTGTGGAAGATAGATGCGCCGGACTCAAAACTCAGTGTTCTTCAATTATATGTATGTTTGTTGAGGGGACTTCATGTGATTTGCCTGCCAACATTGGAGCGTCTGGAGTGGGATACTTGGCTTTGTCCCCGTGCCCCCCTGTCATTTGGTGTTGTTCCTTCACTTAAGGAATTATGCCTCACTTGTCCTGCATCAGACAGACATCGAGGATTTTTGTTAAGTGAGGTTCTAAATGATGCCACGAGCATACATACTATAAAGTTAGATTTCCAGGGAGAAAAGGTTAGTGCATGCTATTTACTTGGAGGCATTTAGCTAGTAAGAGTCTAGGGTGCAACATTTATCTGTATACGTATTTTAAACTCCTCTTTTTAATATTTTTGAGGAAAGCAGAAATATAGGCATTTTAGAGGTTTCTTGATTAGTGCAGTTGATCTAGAACATGTAAAGCTGAAATTTAAATTTTCCTTTTTCTTGTGTCATATCTCGCTCTCTCTGAACTCCTCTCATGTGTGTGTGCGCGCGCGCGCAGTGGCGGACCCAGCTTTTAACCATGACTAGGGCCAAAATTTAGTGGCCCAAACTAGCACATATCACATAAAATAGCTACAGTATAAAGGGTCTAGATTGAGAAACATATTTGAAATTACGTGTTTAATAGTGTGATAAAATAGTCAGTAAATCATAGAGCATACAAAAATAAATACCAGTCAAGATTTGGTGCATTCACAGTCACAACTTTTATTTTCTCATCAACAACACTTTTTTTTAATGTTCCCTGAACTCTTATCTCTCACTTTTTTCAAGCTTTGGCTGCAACCTGAAGGTAAACAACTCCTCCCTGCATTTAACAAGCTGATGAAGCTGTCTTTACACGGCATCTTTGTCGAATTCAACCTAGTTTGGACGCTGGTCCTTCTTGAGGCTGCACCATTCCTTGAGATGTTTGATATTGAGGTATTTCATCTGTTTTCTATCCTTGTCATTTTAGTTCTAGAGGTCTTTTACGGTGCCTTATACTACTACTCAGTGGTATAGAATATAGAGGAAGAGCAATTTGGTAATCTCTTCTCATTCACAAATTTTTTTTCTTGCTTCCGTCGCGGGTGAGGCCGGCAATATGTGAATGTCGTGACTATATTAATAGAAATATTTACAATTCTGCCATTATAATTTTTTTAGTAATATTATATTTGTGCCAATGAAATTTCATCATAATATTACATTTGTGCCATTATAATTTTTTTCCATAATTACCATACTGGGCTATACTACCCATCTATACCATCTATACCACAGGTCAAGTTTTCATCGGTATATAAAAATTCTCAGCCGTCCGATCCTTTCATACTGGTCCATTTTTATTATGGTATAGGGCACGGTAAAAGAGCTCTAGTTCTATATATCTTCTCTCTAGAAAATACTTTACCTTGATTCAAGCTTCTCTCATATTAAAGAGGCGCCTGCAAACTAATGCTTGGTGTTTGTGCTTATTAGATATGGGAACATCCATGCCAGATCAATGAATCGTTCAAGATTTATGAGGAAAGGCCGAATCCCTCATGGAAGGTGCCTAAGTTCGCAAGCTCGAATAACTCCTATATGAAGGAGCTCCAGATTATCGGCTTCAAGCCACTGGAACAACAGATAGAATTTATAAGATGTGTTATGCAGCGAGCTCCCATCTTGGAAACTATTCGTCTGAAATATGATGACCCCTGCGAAGACTCTGAGAAGATGGGTATTTTTCCGCCCCGGCCTTCTTTGAGCTGCATGTTTCCAAAGGATAAGGATGAGCAAGACATGGTGATGAACATGCTCAAGGATGGAGTCTCTTCCCCAGCCCGTATAATCTTTGATAATTAGAACAAGAAATGCAATAAATCCCCTTATCACCAACTTTACTGAAATAATTTGGACCACTTGTAAGAGTAAGGTGTATGCCATCTTTTATTGAAGGCTGTGATTTGATGAGTGCACTTCTATTTTTTTTTTCGAGTTTGTCTTTGCAAAATATTCAGTTTATGACCTCCATCACTTGTGGTGCGAGCTGTAACAATAGTCAGATGTAACCATTTGGTCACAAATGTAAGAAAGCTTCAGACATGGCCCCATTAATTTGAAGTTGAAGATATAAATTGTCTCTCGACAAAAAAAAATACTCCAAGTTACAACTGAATTCCCGTGACCTGTAAGATCTGTGCGGAAACTGGAATGTCACTACCTGGTCAAACTGTAAGGCAGCTTTAAACTTGAGATGTACTCCGTCATCAGGTTAGTGACATCAGAGTTCTGCCACAGTTCTAGTTTTCTCATTATTAATTGGCTATTTTGCTACTATTAACCAGCTACTAATTATCAGCAGTAATAATGGATGCAATTGCAAACATGCTTAATTAAATTATAAAGAGAGGATTTGCCTTTCATAGACTTGGATGAGATCCATGTCGATGTGCATTTTTAGCTCTATGTGTTTGTTGTGTGTGTGTTCAATTTTTTTTGAGGGGGGGGGGGGGGGGATGATCATCCCCACCTGAACTTTTTCCACTGATACCGAGCATAGCTCGGGAATGGATAGCGCATAGCACCGAGTACAATATTAAGCCTGGGCGGCCAGATTACATCTCCGCTTGGGGAGGAAGGAGGGAAAGCAAATTACATGGAAAAGGCATTACACCATTGGTTTACTAGCCCTTTCATCGAGTGCGGGAGCCGGCTTCTCCAGAGCTCCGCTTCGTTCTTGCAGGTGAGGAGAAGGCGGCGGGTATCAGGGGCAATCTGCCGGAACACAGCTTCATGCCGATGCTTCCAAATTTGCCAACAGCAAAGTAGAAGAACAGTGGAAGAGAGGTCTGTCCCAAAGCATGGCGGCGCCGAAGCTTGGTGCAGTAGGGCAGTGGAGGGGAGAGAATCATGGTCCCAGCCAAGGTGTTGCCAGTACGGCAGTATGATTGGGCAGCCGAATAAGAGGTGATCCGCGTCTTCATCAGCACTGTGGCAGAGCTCACAGGTAGCATCGGAGACAATGTGTTTGCGCAGCAGGTTGGTTTTGCATTGGATTCGTCCACGGAGAAGTAGCCAACCGAAGAACTTTACCCGGGGGGGTGCGTAGCTGCGCCAGACAAACCGGAACCATCCATTCTCTTGGCCGCTGCGTGTGGACGCTCGGTAGACTTGGGCAGAATGCAGTCGTCCATCAGCGGATTCGAAGCAGCAGCTGCGGTCATCTGGGTCATCAGACAGGGAGACGAGTGCAATGTCGTCGTCCAGCGCACCGAGTTCATGCTGTGCCTGTCTGCTAAGCCGCGGTTGGAGCATGGAGTGGGCGCCTTGAAGGAGCACCTCCTTGACCGAAGCTGTGGGGTCTGTGACATGGCTGAACAGTGCTGGGAAGCGGGAGCCGAGCGTGGTGTTGCCGAGCCACACGTCCGTCCAGAAGGCAGTGGAGGCCCCATTGCCAAGGTGCACCTTGGTGATCGCCTGGTAAGCAGGCCACATATTCCGCAGTCCCTCCCAGTGGTGGCCATGGACATCACCTTGCAGAGTTGCCATGTCCATTCTCCCTCGAGCCCAAGCAGCCCAAGCAGACCCGGCGGGGTTGTGCAGCCTGTGTAGTAGCTTGAGTAGGAGGCAAGAGTTCTGGACTTGCAGTTGGCGAACACCAAGCCCACCGTCTTCCTTTGCAAGGCATGCTGTCTCCCAAGCAACCAGGCATTTGGCGCCCTTGGTGGCGTTGCTACCTGTCCACAGGAATGCTCTGCGTCTTTGATCTAGCTGCTGTATAACCCCAGGTGGAAGCTGGACTGCTCCCATAAGATAGGTTGGAAGGCCATCGAGGACTGAGTTGATTAGGACGACTCGCCCTGCAGCACTGAGCAACAGTGCCTTCCATCCAGCAAGGTACTTGTCCACACGGGCGATCAGTGGAGTGAACGTCGAGAGGGGCAGCTTGAGGTTGGACAATGGTAATCCCAGGTATGTTTGGGGGAAGCTTTCCTGCCGGCAACCGAGGATCCGTGTCAGACGCTGGAGGAGGCTAGGTGAAACATGCATCGGTACCATAGTGCTCTTACTGAAGTTGATTTTCAGACCAGTGGCGCAGGCGAAACTGTCCAGTATGCGCTTCAGGTGCTGCACATCTGGGACCTCAGCCCGAATGACCATGAGGGTGTCATCGGCATATTGCAGCACTGTGCAGCTGCCTTCGGCGAGCGGGTGGCGTACTCTGCCATCTTTCTTGATGAGTTGTTGGAGGACATCAGCGACCAGCAGGAAGAGATACGGCGAGAGGGCGTCGCCTTGCCGGAGGCCACGGCGGCAAGTGATCCAGGGGCCAGGGCAGCCGTTGACAAGGACAGCTGAACGGGATGTATCCAGGAGCAGGCGGATCCAGTCATTCCACAGCGGGGGAAAGCCTCTAGCTGCAAGGATGGTGAGCAAGCTATCCCAGTTCATTGAGTCGAATGCCTTGGCAAAGTCCAATTTCAGAACAAGAGTGGGGCTCTTCCTTTTGTGGCCGCATTGCACCAATTCAGTGGCGTATACAAAGTTCTCTGAGATATACCGGCCTTTGAGAAATCCCGTTTAGTCAACATCAATGAGAGACCCAATCTGTTGCTGCAACCTTGAAGTGAGGATCTTGGTGATGATTTTTACTGGGCAATTCTGGAGAGATACTGGTCGGAAGGCACTTGGCGCCGTTGCACCTTGCAGTTTGGGCAGCAGCACAATGTGAGCTCGGTTGAGGCGCACCAGGTCTATGTCTTGGCAGTGGAAGGCGTGGAGCATGTTCATGACGTCGGGGGCGACAGCTTCCCAGGCTGCTGAGTAGAAGGCTGGCCCAATCCCGTCCGGACCAGGTGCGCTATTGACATTCATTGATCTGATAGCTTGCTTGGCTTCACCAACTTCAAAAGGCGCTACTAGTGATGCAGGGTTTGCTGCCGGGAGATCTGCATAGAGCTGGACTATGGAGAAGTCCCAATGTGTTGAATCAGCACTGCCCAGGATGGAGGAATAGTAGGCCGTTAGCGCCCCGATCTTCCCTTCATGCGAGGTGTGAGCCTGCCCTCCGTGTTCAATGACTTTGATCATATTTCGCCGCAGCCGAACACTTGCTCGTGCTTGAAAGAAACGAGTGTTGGCATCCCCTTCAGCTATAGCTCTCAGTTTACCCCGTTGCTTCCATTTTGCTGCACGTTCCATGATGAACAAAGCTAATCTTTCCTGACAGAGTTTCCGTAGCAGCAATTCACCTGCAGAGAGGGCTCTGAACTCCTCGAAGTGGTCAAGGAACTGAATAATGAATTGACAGTTATAATATAAGCAGGGAGGGGATTTGTGCTTACGCCGCCAAACCTTTGCCGCGTGCCGTAGCGCCTTGACCCGAGCCACGAGCTGCCCAGCAGCGTCCATTGGAGTCGGGCCATGGACCCAGGCGGGGAGAACAGTGGGGAGAAAGGAGTTATTCAGTAGCCAGGAGCGTTCTAGGCAGAACAGATGGGGCTTGGGGACTGTTGTAGTGATGGTAAGCAGGAGGGGGACCGGGGACGTGATCTGAGGTTGTACGAGTGGAAGAGGTGAGGGTAGTGTTGGGAAGCTGCTCGCTGTAGGTGGTGTTAACAAACGCTCGGTCCAAGCGAGCGAGAACAGGAGTGGTTTGGTTGTTGGACCAGGTGAATAAGCGATCAAGGAGAGGGAGTTCCATCAGAGCAAGGGTGTTGATCGTTTCGTTGAAACGTTCGGCAAGGCGATGATCAAAGTGGGCATTGTTTTTCTCATGGCAGAAGCGAGTAAGGTTGAAGTCACCCACAATGACCCATGGCCCGGAAACCGTGGCGGCAAGGTCGTGGGCATTGTTTTTCTCATCGATGAAGAACGTAGCAAAATGCGATACCTGGTGTGTGTTCAATTGGCTAGTACATGCAAAACATACATTAATGCTTTGTTAGTATATTCCCCCGCTGCACCACCCCTAATCTCTTTACAACAAACCAGCCCGGCTGAGACCACATGACCTATACAAAAGTTACAAACACGACGACGAGTCCAAATTAAGGGGCAGACTGAATTTTGTGTATCCGGCCGTGAGAACCCAAAACAAGAGGAAATAAAACACATGCTCATTCCCTCTCTTACTTGTGTCATCGTCGTCAACCTCCTCTAATTCCCCACTCTTCCGATCCTTGTTCATCGAGCTCCCACTTCCTCGATCGGAGATTGTTGCAGCAGTGTGCAGGCGTTCGTTGCATTGCATGCATGCGCTATAGTCTGCTCCGATGATGCACCTACACCTCAATGCCTCTTCCGTTAGCTTCCTCTTCCCCTCGATCAGCCGTCATCTGCCCCCCGGACTCGATCCCGGCCATCTGCTCGCTCGCTTGCCGCCGGCCGGCTCGATCACTCCTCGAGCGCGGTCGCCGCAGCCCTGTAGAGGTCATAGGGCGCCCAGAGGTAGTCGACGGTGCAGGGCTTTCTGGAGTCGAGCCGCAGCCAGGGCTTGCCCTTGCCGCTCCAGTGCAGCAGGCTGATGGGGCCCGGGTGCAGGCTCCGGCACTTGCCCTCCATGTTGTCGCCGCCGAGCCCATGCTGGTTCCACCGGTGGTCGACGGCCTTGATGTCGCCGGCGAGCACCAGCAGGAAGGGCGGCAGCGATCCCAGGTGGTAGATCCGCTTCTGCTTCTGCACCGCCATCCACTCCTCCACCCGCCGGGTGTAGCCGCCGACGCGCCACTTGGCCACGTCCATCACCATGACACCCGTGTTGAAGTAGCAGGGGCGGCGGCCCCGGAATGTGGCGCTGAGGTCCGGGTCGGACCAGAAGGCGTCGGTGAAGTACTTGGTGAAGTTGGCGTGGCAGTACTCGGGAGCCGCCACGACGTGGCCGCCGAGGTCCACGGACCAGAGCTTTCGGACGTCGTCGACCACGACGACGTCGGAGTCGAGGTAGATGACCCGGCGCACGTCGGCGGGCAGCGTGTCGGCGAGGTAGATGCGCGCGTAGTTGAGCGGCTGGTCCAGCGCGTGGCGCACGGAGCGGGAGATGCGGCCGCGCACCCGCTTGGGGTCGAAGCGGTAGACGCCGGGGTCCAGGTACGGGAAGGTGGCGCGGATCGCGGCGAGCGGGTCCGGCCCGTCCCGGCGCGCGGCGAGGAAGTGGAACGCGACGTTCTCCGGGCACGCCGTGTGCTGCAGGATGGAGAAGACGGCGGCTATGGTGCCCCGCAGGTAGTTGGCGTCGAGCGTCATGGCGATGTCGACGCGGCCCTCGGGGGAGCCCCGCGGCGGGCAGTCGTCCCCGTTGCGGAACGCGGGGGCCTCCCGGAACGCCGGGAACGGCAGCGCGGACGGCAGCCGGATGACCTCGACCCGGATGGCCGAGACGCCCCCGCGGGCGGCGGCGAGCAGCAGCGCGAGCAGGAGCGCCGTCGCCGCCGCCGCCAAGGAGCGGAGGCGCGGGGCGGCGGCGGCGGCTGCCATCGTCCAGGTCCTCGCCATGGGGAGCGCGCGGACCGGACGGGCGGAGGGGGGGTGGTGGTGGTGGCAAGCGTGGGAAGGGTGGTGCCACCACCGCGCGCGCGGCGAAGGTGTTTGTGGGGGCGGGGGAGGGGAGGATAAAGTTGGCAGGCGCGGGACGGACGCGCGCGCGCCGAGGGTCGGCCGGTAGGGAAGATAGGTAGCGACCACGACGCCGAGGAGAGCTCTGACGACGCCTATACTTAGACCATCGATGATGATGATGAGCTGTTGATGATGGCACATGCATGCGCTAACCAATCATATCATACAACTAATCCTGCAGTTGCAGCTGCAGTGCAGGCTCCCAACAATCATTCCCACCACATGCCCATCTCTCTCCCCGCCGGCGGCCGCGTGTTTGTGTTGTGTCGCTGGACTAGCTAAAAATGCAATGGACACGACGGCGGCGGCGGCGAGATTGGAGAGGATCGGAGCCGCGCGCCGTGCCGTGCCGTGCCGCGACAACAATGCCGGAGAGGTCAGGTGGCCGGAGTTTATTTATAGCAGAGGGGAGGGTGGTCGGAGATGATTGCAGGTTGGTAGGAGTCGTGTTGGCCAGTAGTCCAGCTTGCATGCGCGTCGATGGTCAACAAGGGCCTGGGCCAGCAGTGGCTCCACCACCACGCGTCCACGCCTATGCATGCCCGTGTCCGCTCCGCCAGCGTGGCATGCGTGCATGTGGTGTTGGTTGCATGTATGTTTAGATGGCTCCCGAAAAATTTTTCTGGGTAATAAATGCATCTTTGACCACTAATTAGGGGTATTAAATAATGTCAGTTTACAAAACTACCTCCACAACCTCTAGTAAATTTCCGAGAAGAATCTAATGAGGCCTTTGACCGCATGATTAGAGGATGATT
>CM014271.1:3864316-3896302 GCA_004135705.1 Alloteropsis semialata | reverse complement strand
GCCATGTACGTGCACCAACCTATCGCTGTGCAGGAAATAGTTGGGGATTTCTTGGCTTGGTAAAAGAAAATGACTGGCGTGGATCACTAGGAGGAGTACTACTGTATGAAACCTAGAGAAGGGCTCGATCGCCGTGTGGATCGATTCGATTTACCTCGTGAAGGACGACCGTGAGGGGGAGAAAAGAATTTACATCGATGGATCCAAGTCAATGCGTGTGCGACAAGCGTAGCTGGATCCTTTCCTGCCAACCAATGAACCAATGGCATCCGACCGACAAACGCACGGTAACTGAATGCTGTTTTTAACTGTAGTAGATAGAATCATAGAAAACGAATTCGTCAGAGAAGCAAATGGAAGACATGTGGTCAAGAAAGAACAGCATTTTCATCTTTAGCTGTTTCTAAAGAGTTTGCAATTCTTTAAGAGAACAGATTTTCACACAGGTAAAGAAATTTGAGTTGTATTTAATCAATCTTTACATGTAAAGAAAACAACGTGATCATTTTTACTATAGCAATGCACGGGCATTATCCCTCACAGGCGTATTTGCTAGTTAAAGAAAAAAAGAGGGACAAAGAACAGCTTTTTTTCCTGACATCCAAAGAAAACTTATTCCTGAATAGAATATCTGTTTTCTGATGCCCAAAGGTGCTTTTTGCCTTCTTCTCTATCAGTCATGTCATCGAAGACTGTATGCAGCTTGCTGCGATATTTTTAATTACTTGACATCCGTGCCAAGAGGAAGAACTCTGGACATTGATACTCTCCAGAACATAAGTTTGACTAATTTTTGGCAAGTTTAAGCAAATGGATAATTTTAAATGGATATTTTCAAAACGACTTCCTCTACAATATGGAGGGAGTATTACCTGCAAGCAGTTTGTCATATATATGTTCAATCATCCAGTCGTCTGAACAAGCTGGAGAAAGGGTGGAGTCATGCACCTAGGCATCTGAAAGCTGATACACCTTCAGGTTTAGTTTCTTCAGAAAGATAGATTTCTCATTTCTCCATTGTTTTATCGAACAGCTACTGGCCAATTTCTTCTACCTGAGGCTTTTATTTTCTCCTCTTCCTGGCGTTCACGACCTTTTCTCTAATTCCACCTCTCTCCCAAAAAAAAAAAAAAAAACAATGGGTCGAGAAGTTTCAGTTCATGGCCTTCAGAGTTCAGGGTATGCATTCCGATCCCCATGGATGCAGAACGGCCTCAAGAATCTGTCAATGACGACAATCAATAGCACGGATCGTAGTCATTGAGCGATGTTCCTCCAGCACTGACACCAAGCATGCGGAATTCAGGCACGCACAACACGCGCAAGGCCGGGAAGGGATGGAAGGCCTTGGAAGCAAGAGGCGGCGTTGCTTCGTGTCGGTGCACGCTGGTCACGTGTGTGAAAAACAAAACACACGCTGCATATATAAACTCGCCAAGTCCGCCACCACACACACGTCAAGACGTCATCAAGCATCAGACATGCACAGTACCGCGCAGCAAGACGCCGGTCACGAAAAGAAAAGAAAAATGCAAAGCAAAAAACAAGTATAGTACTGCTGATGCATCGTGGCTGTCGAGGATTTCTCGTACTGGCGTAGATCACCACAGCAGGCAGAATCAGAAGAACTGCTCGATCACCGTTGGGCCTGTGGGACAGCCGTCCAGGGAGCAGTGCCGCAACCGCTAGAGAAGAGGCCCATTAGTGTTTATGGGCTTGGATTTTTGCTGCGCTTTAACCAATTAGCCTGGTTGAATGTTTTCTCAGACGGAGAAAATTTGCCAAATGTTTTTTCTCAGACGAGTTGCACGTCGTTGAATGTAGAGGAAAATTTTAATGATTACAAAGCACCCCAACAAAATTCATTTCTTAGCTTGTAAACACAAGTATACATGTTATTCTCGTCTTGACGCTATCCAACTCGCTCACCATTAGATTGAACAACATCCACCGATCTGATGTGGCATAATTTTCCCCCAGTCCTGCAGCATTGCTATGATCTGATGTGGAACGTATAGTTTCCAAACCGTGGGAATGTAAATACGTGTCACTCCTAAAATTGATTACTTTATACATGGAATAGGATGAATAAATCCCTAAGAGCGGAATTGCCACACTAAATTATCCCCTCCTTCAGAAAACTGAATAGTGGATGCAATCTGCATAACTTCATCCTGTTCCCTCATCATTTTTTCTGTGAGAATTCTCACCAGTTGTCTACTAGACTACTATACATTTTCTATCTTAGGTTCACTCCATCCCATAGTTCAGCTAAGTTAGCTGACTTTTCACTAAATGGCATGCATGCAAATTTCAAAATTGGATAGCTAAACTAGATGATCCATCCAATTATCCTCCAAAGCTTTATTTTCTCTCCATTATGTATAACCCATCTATACCCATTTTAGCCACTCTAGCGCAGCCCTCCAAAATTGAGAGGCATTATTTGTACAGCAAGAGAAAATATTGGGTCACAAGTATTATGTTTGCAATCAGTAACCTGTTTCCACAACATGTTATCATCCATATTATTGTATCTATTGATCCAACAGTACTCCTTTGTCACCCACACACTAGGCCAAGCTTAACTAGCTAAGTGTTGGCACGCGTGTCCAACACCGTGCATTGTGTAAAGAACTCTATGTTTATTCCTTCTTAATACAATGATGCGCGGTTCTCCTGCGCATTCGAGAGAAAAAAAAAACTAGCTAAGTGGTATTGTTTCTATTTGGTGTCACCCTCCCACAGGCAGTGAGATTATGGGTAGTAGGCATTTTATGGCCTATTTTCAAAACTAATAAAAGGCAAACAGGTAAGAGTGCTATGCTAGCTAGACAAGCTTGGACCAAAAAACAGCCTAGCATGCTACATAACAACAACTTTCCTCTTCGATTCTCCATACTTTTAATCAACTTGTCAACTAGTGGTTGTTAGAACCATATCGAAAGTGCGGGTCTTTCCAGTTTGACAACAAGCACAAACTGCAGAAGCAAAATAGTACAGTCTACACGTACCACAGGACGCAGGCCGTTATAAATATATGGATATTCAGCCATCTTCTCAATTTGATTTAAACTTGTGACAGTTGGCAAACATCTTTACTTGGCCATTGGTGACAGACTTGACGGCCTCCTCCGCCAAAGCATTATCACCTTCAGAGAACATCCGGACAGTGAGATTAGTCTCTTTGAGATGATGAGAGATGCCCGATGCCAACATCTAAACTGACATGTATGTCGAGTCCACGGCGAAGTCGTCGATCGGTTTTTCCATACACGACAATGGATGTGCAGCCAAGCAAAGAACTTGCATGTCATCGGTGCAGCCGCCTTCCAGAGCTGGTTCAAGAAGGCAAGGTAAGCAGAGGAATTGGTTTACTGGCCATCCAACGTCCATTTCCAAATCCAGTTATCCTCAACCCCTTACTCCGTCTACTAAATCCGATGTCAACCATGGGACAGTCGGGGAGCATCTTTACTTGGCCGTTGATCACAGATTTGACGGCCTTCTCTGCTGGATCATTTTCACCTTCAGAGATCATTCGGACGGTGAGACCAATACGTTTGACAGATGAGAGGTTTCCGATGCCAACCTCTAAACTACCGTATATTGATTGTGCTTTGTCTGCATCGAATCCGAGCCTAAGCCATTCCAGCATTCGCATGCCTCCTTCAAATACCAAACCAGGCCCATCTATATTATAGAATTGGAAGCATGTTAGACATGGGAATGCACCGTGACTGATGACTAGTCCATCATCGGTAACTTGCTTCACATCAAGGTATAGGACACGAATGGCAGGCAAATCTTCAAGAATACGTAGATATTCCCTTTCCATTTTTTGCACAAGTATATCCAAGTAGGTGAGATCACAGAGACTGGAACTAATCCACTTTGGAAATCTGAAGTATTTACTGATATGAATAAACTTTTGGAGGAGGCGCGGTGGATGGCACCATAAATCCGCAAAACAATCTCCACCAGCAACATTGTCATAAATACAGACACATCGAAGGCTGTTTCCTCCAAGTTTGCAGAGGGATGACAACAGAGATTCCTTTCTAGTTCTCAGATCACTTGTGCCGCCCCACATGAACGTCACTCGGAGAACCCTCAACTTGCTCAAAAGTGCTAAATCTTCCCCAAAATTTATTGAGCAGTTGCAGCCATCAAGATTCCCTAACTCCTCAAGGGATTCCATGTTACCAAACCCATCTGGCATGATGAGTTCGTACCCAACAAGACGCATCAGGCGCTTGAGCTGAACAATACTTTCTGGCAGCTGTGTTACCTTAGCTCCGATTAAATCGAGGGTCTGCAGGTATTTTAGATTCCCAATGTGGGCCGATATCGTGACACCATTTGCACCACCAAACCTCAGATATCTCAGATGAAATAAACTTAGAATGCCATCGATCAGGATCAACAATCCTCGATTTTTCTAGATCTAGGACCCGAAGAACAGGTAGATCCAAAACATTAGGTATCGTCCAGCCTCCAAAAATGCATATACTAATTGAACGGAGATGAGAGAGATTCATGTTTCCTCGAAAGATTTCTACTGCATGTATTGGATTGTACCAGACAGAGAGCCGACGAATCCTTCGATCTGAAGATGGAAGACCCTGGCTATCCAGCATGGTTACAAAATTTTCTTCAGCTGACCGAGAGATGAGGAAGTTCAATATGATATCGTGGACTCGACATCCTTCTTCTCCTGTATACATTCCAAATCTTGGAACCAAGGTTATGGGCTGTGAAGGGACCGTGACACCCTAAGAGGGGGGTGAATTAGGTGTTCTAAAAACTAAGGCTCCAAGCACATATAAAAACATATTCCAAAAACTATCTTGATGTGCACTAGGTTTTTCTATGTGTTGCTATCTCTACCGATAAAAGAGTTTTGCACCCTAAGTTCCAATCCTATCAACTACACAAGGCAATTCTAGGAAAGGTAAATGCGGAATGTAAAGGGCACAAAGTAAATGCGGAAGTGTAAAGGTAGAGAACGCGAACTCTCGGCACGACGATTTTTCCCGAGGTATCGGGGAGTTGGCTAACTCCCCCCTAGTCCTCGTTAGAGTCCCTTCTTGGGAAAATGCCCCTTCCTTAGGGCAATGCTCCGGTGACGGGAAACTCCGTGATAGCCAACGGAACTCCCCACAACACGAGTGGGTCTCCGCTTGGCCTCTCGCCGGTGACCTCCGCCGTCTTCACTATGGTAGAGCTTCGGCAAACCGCCAAGGGCCTCTCCTCCCTTGCACAATCACCGGCGGCCTCTCCACAAGGCTTTGTTGGAGGGTCTCGCAAGACTACAACGCCCCGGATTTACAACACTTGGTGCGTGCAAGCACCGATAGCAAAGAGGTATGCAAACCTCACTAAACTCTAGACTAAAGCCTAAAGCGAAGCGCTATGTGGCCTAAACTTAGCACTAATCAAAGCCTAAGCCTTGCTGCTAATTGCCTAATCTTCTCTTAAGCACTTTGGTGGATAGAGCACTTGAAATGGTGAACTTCAACTACCAGCAACTTTCCCAAGCTCTAACACACTTCAAATGGCCGGGTGGAGGGGTTTTTATAGCCCCAACATGAAGAACTAGCCGTTATGTAGCCGTTGGGCACTTTCTGCGCACCACCGACTATTGCGGTGCCCAAATAGGTGCACCACCGCAATAGTCTGTCACTCCAGAGCCGAATCTTCAACTTCTTCAGCACCACCGACTATTGCTGTGCACCACCGCAACAATCGGTGATAGTAGCACCGCAATAGTCTGTCGTTGCAGTAGGTTTTGGCATTTTTCAGTGAAGGACCGCAACTTGCTCCAATCGGTATTGGCACCACCGCAACATCCTGTGGTGGTGATGTCAGCACCACCGACTATTGCTGTGCTCGTGACTGGGTACCATAGCAATAGTCTGTGCTCCTGTTTTTTTATTTTGCTTTGTTTTCTTCGCGGTTTCTTCTTTGGGCTTGTATTGTATGATGTCTTGGGTTTCTTTTAAGGTCTTCTAATGTCTTGATCATGTATTCTTGACCTTGTTTAAGGTGTTTGATCACCCAAGTCCATCACCTTACATCCATGCGAATATATTCTTGTATACTAGCAAACTTGTTAGTCCACATGGGTTGTGTTGCATGCAATCACCAAAATCATAAATGGCCTATTGGTAGGTCCATTTTCCCAACAGGCTGGATCAAATTCCTATTTATCAACTCATAAAAGTAACTCTCGGCAACTTGCACTAAAGTATAACCTTGTTTCTCACTGATAAATCCTTCAGCTATCCATCTCCACACCAAGATATCTTTGTAAATCTCATGATCCTCTGGAAATGTACTGAGATGTAATAAGCAATTTCTCATATGGTGAGGTAGATCGTTGTAACTCAGAGACAGTATCGTATATATTATTTCCAGTCCACTTTCTTTTTCATGCATAGAACTAATAGAATTAAGTGCCCTCTCCCACTCTTCCTTTGTTCTCCGTTTAGTAGCTAACAAGCTGGCTAGAGTAACAATAGCTAGTGGCAAACCATCACATTTTCCAAGTATCTCATTTTTTATCCGCTCCAGCTGAACAGGAAACTTATCTTTAGCACAGAAAATCCTTTTCAGAAATAAATTCTCAGAATCGTTTCTGCTAAGTGGTTTCATTTGATAAACGAAGCCCTCATCTGAACTGCAGTAGAGCTGAGTCAACTGACCTACACTCTTGATGCGTGTTGTCATGATTATTCTACTTGTCTGGGCATTTTTAGGAAGAGCGCATTGTATGGTTTCCCATGCTAACTTTGTCCAAACATCGTCAATCACAACAAGATACCTATAAGCAAGTTTGTTAAGAAGTGAGAATACTTTTGCAACAAATGCAGCATAACTTTGTACATAATGTTAGAAGAATTTACAGTGCTGGCATTCTTTGATCAATCTGAGCTTTGTTTACAGTAGCATATTTTCTGGCTTGTGTACCACAAAGAACGAGTGTATCGCAGTGACGATGGATTAATTAAAGGGTTCTTAGGATTTCGTAGTTTAACTTTTTGGCTTGCCGTCTTGCAAAACTTTGAGTTATTGTCATGTAAAAAAATCAGAGTAATTAATGGCTGTGCAGGCGACCTGACTTACCCACAAATTTCTAAAAGGAAGCTTACTGAACACCAAAAAGAAAAATGTAAACTAACCTTTTATTTTCAAGATATGATCTTAGTTGGCCGGTCAGTAGTAGATCACTGCAAGATCCCATTGCCATCGATCCTGGAACTCCAGTTTGATATTGCAACTCCCGTAGAAGGTTATTGATGTTGGGCTTTTGCGACATGGATACAAAAGCCACACAAGAGAATTTATCCTTGATTTTCTCGTACACCTGTTTAGCAAGCGTAGTCTTGCCTGAACCTCCAGGTCCAACGATGGAGATAACCCTTCTTCCCTTCTCTGAGTTCTCATTGTCAAGCCTAGCAATGATCTCCTGGCTTGGTTTTTCGATGCCCATGAGTTTTTCCACCTCCACATAGACTGCCTGTAACCGAGGATCGACCCTTTGTAACCGAGGATCGATCTCTGTGTGCGAGATTCTAGAATTGCCCTCTTCAATCTTGTATCTTTCTTTACGCTGGTATGCTTCGTTCACAAGAATATGGAGGTCTTGGATCTCCTTAGCAAACTTGAGGCGGTAGTGTAGTTTCTTGAGCTTCCGGATCTTCTTGCAGAAGAAGCTCTTGACTCTGATGGTGGTGTCAACCGATTCATGGTCGACGTGGTGGGTGAAGAGGTCGATGCTGTCCTCCATGTCGTAGGCCAGCTCGCGCATCTGTGCCACCCAGGCCTTCACCTGCTCGTCGGGGTTCTCCATGCCCATGGCCGCGTGCTTCTCAAGCGCGAGGTTGATGGCCATCAAGCTCCTCCCTGAGCTGCTCCAGTTTCTTCCTCACGTTCTTGAGCTCGGTGTACTTCTTCTCGATGAGGTTAGTGAGCTTGCCGAGCACGGGGCTCATCACCCCCGTCAAGGCGCCCACCATGATCTTCTCCCCAACTCCTCCCATCTTCGGATCTTCCTCCTTCTCAAGCGATTGATTTCCCCTCTCCTCCTCTGACTAGATTTGGATAGGAAACAGCAGCTCGTGTGGGGGAGTAGGTGCAGGCGTGCAGCAATAATCACACTCGCCGAAGACTTTCAGGAATGGGTTGCACAATTATTGCTCCACCTCGGGCAGACCAAGTCTGACCAATCGATTCCCAGTGCTCAATTATTGCCCACTACACACCTGGCCAACGAATGCTGGTTGTATCCGGTAGCAGCTTTGTCAAACAGTTTTCTTAGAGCAAGAGTATACTGAGGCACAGTCAGCCGGCGAAATAAACAGACACGTAAGCAAAATCTCATGTGGACGAGAGAGAAAACAGGAGAGAGACGAAAACAGGCGACTCGCTACTCGCTCGCTCCAAACGCTGTAACCGAGACAAAACTCACTCTCATCCCCTCCTCTCCCATTGGCTCTTATGACATGCAAGTATTAATTCTCCTAGCCAACCTCTACACCAGCCTATTATAAGGAGCGACTTTTTGAAAGGCTCAAAGTGACCTGGCGTCGCATTTCGTCCGTGACCGGCGAAACCACTAGCCATGCTCTTGCAGAGAAGTGATTTTCAGCTCATTCTGTGAAATGGTTCTTTGAAATAAACTAAAGGGCTGGGAGCTGAAAAAAGTAGTTTCTTCTGATTCTGAGAAGTGATTCTCCATTCTGATTTTGAGAAATTTTCCTAGAGAATCAAAGAGAATCACTTTTAGCCACATAATCACTTCTGTCGAGGAATCAGCTCCCATAAAAAATCAGAACAGTGGAGCCCTACCAAAGAGGCCCGAACGCGTTTCTCAACGCCTTCAGCAAAGGGGAAATCCAGCTCTCTGTTTTCAGCCTACAAGTGAAGACTGTGATAATTCCTTCATGGACAATGGCATTGTTTGGTTTCCTAGCATCTAGCAATGCTAGAAGGGAATCTTTCTTGCATGGAGTACTAAATGAAGTCTATTTGCAAAACCTCTTCACGGATGAGCGTAACTTTTCGAGACGAATCTAATGAGCCTAATTAATCGATGATTGGCTACAGTGATGCTACAGTAACCATCCTCTAATTATGCTCTAATCATGCGGTCAAAGACCTTATTAGATTCTTCAGGGTTCCTAGTGCAGGGGTTCTAGAGTTAGTTTTGTAAAATACTTTTATTTAATATCTCTAATTAGTGGTCAAAGTTGTGCTACAGTTCTAGCACCGGAAAACCAAAAGGAGCCAATGGCGTTGCCCAAGTTAAGCACAGACTGCAGCTAGAGCCTAGAAGAACCCATCTCCATCAAACCCGACGAAGAAGATTTGTAGCCGTTGCATTTTTTTTAGATGACGACGTGTTGGCTTCAGCAGCTCAGTTTCATATGATCGACTGTCTGGAGTATCGATCAGTTTCTTGGGTGAAACTGTAGGCATATGCATATATTCTTCCATTCAGATGTTTGATGATTAGTGAATCAAAAAGTAGATTGATTCTGTTCGGCAGTTGCATACTTGCATTCATAAATCATCACATCACAGGATGCAATCGCCCACAATTCAGCCTGTTCGCTTGGCTTATCAGCCACCAGCCAGCAGTACTTCAGTCTCACAACAAATCAGCACCAGCCACCAGCCAACCGAAGGCTGATTTATTCACTCAATTTCAGACCTGGATACCATCCACAGTTCCACACCTCTTATCCAGCAGGCATTCTACACGGACATTCCTGCTGAGCCCGCTGCTTGCAAAAACCTCCTGAAACAAATGAAGAAGACAAACAGTTAAAGAACTGGCTGAGCTCGGCTCAATTCTCATCCATGGAACCTTCCCCTGGGATCCTGGGAATGCAGCAGTGTCGACGACGACTAATTCGCTATCGAGGGCCAGCGTCGCGGGCACCAACAGATGGCGGCCTGCAGACAGCACCGCAGCCGTACGCCGTCACGGCGTAACGGGAGGACCCATCTCGTTTCGGACTGTCGGCACGCCCCAGTTGGGCAAACAAGCGCGGCGGATTGGCGATGGGCGACGACATGGGACTTTGGGGGAGCCGGCGAGTTGCGCAGTTCCGGCTTCCTTGCCGCAGGAGCAGAGCACGCACTGAATTTCCTGCAGGATGAACGAATGGAGAGATAATTCTAGGGTTTGAGGCGGAAGGGCTGGGCATTGCGCTTGCAGCACAGGAGGTGCGCGGCCGTCGTCGCGATCGGATCGCGATCGATATTCCTGAGTGATGTGGAAGAGGGCTTTTGTGTAAAAAACGTATCATTGATCGCGATCCAAGTTAGGGTGTTTTACGTAAATATTATATCGTATTTTTTTCATACAACCACTGCTTTTGGATCACGACCGACTAGGAGCCTGTTCGGCTGGTAGAATGAATAGTGCTCGGCTGGTAGAATGAATAGTATTGTGTGAGAGGAAATAAGCCGAAAGAAGCCAGCCGAGCACTGTTCATCGGACCAGCCGAACAGGCTCTAGGGTCTAATCGGAAAATTTTCCAGATCAGCGATACCGCGGCGGACGCCGTTCAGGTGTGCTGGGCGCCTGGGCCGCGGTCCGCACGGGTGCTACATCTACGCCGTGGAGTGATGGCCATGGAGGCCGCGGTGGCTGACGGCGTGGACGTGCTCTCTTTCCCCGAAGGCGATGCCACGGCGAACTGCAAGGACGCTGTCTCTGCGGACAGAAGTGAGAAGGTCGCCAACAAGAGGCAGAGCCATCAAGAAGTCGGATGATGAGCTACGGCGAAATTGGCTGGAGTAGTTCATAATGCATTGAGATCCAGGATGCGGTCTGGCAAGAGTGGGAAAAGTTTGGTCAGCAGCAGGCCGGCCAGCCTGCAGCTACAGGCTGGGCTGTGAGCCAATGGCGCTTTGCAGCTCCAGCTCCAGCTTGTGCAGCCAGCATAGCCAGCTGATTATGAGTTTAAAAATTGTGCAAGCGATTGCACAAGTCATCTTCTATCTTTCATCGGCGACACGGCAATTTTAAGGATTACACAGAACGAGCTATGGAGCTAGAATTCCAAATAGCAAGAGACAAAATATCAGTAATGCTAATAGAAAACCAGCATCGTCCCCACAGGGTCGGTGCCTCGAGCCCTTGGTGGTAACAAGTTTCTTTGCACAATATAAAGACACAAGGAACACTGAGATACAGAGACACAGCTAAACCCTTTTCACTCTATAATCTATATCCATTATCCAACACCCATACAAGTCTAACGGAAACGTGCGTGATGGCATAAGGGGGATGGGGGCATGAAATCTCTATCAAGGGGATGATCAGCAACTACATACAAAAACAAGTAAATGTATGACAAACTAACATTATCGACCAAAACAACTTGTCGCCGAAGACAACAGACCAGACGAGATGAATTTCAGGCCACTAGATCCTCCGGGGAAGTAGGATATGGTATAGTAAGCAAGGGCCAGAACCTGGGTCAAAAAAAAAAGAAACATGTGAGTACTAAAAGCGGTACGTACAAGAAAATGATGAGGCATAGCAGTTTTGCAGACCATACAGATGACAGAAAAGCATAACTAGTTTGAAAAAGCAGGGAAGGTCAGTTCTTTCCTTCCCTTTGAATGAAGAAGACACTGATTATTAATTCATTGTTTATATTAGTAGTATGTTCTAAATGTGTTATAATGGAAAGAACAGCTAATGCACATAAACAAGTGACCTCTCACAGTACAGAAAAATTCAAACAAACATAGACGAGTCAGAAGTTGCATTGGTAAAGGACATACCTGAAGGACTGAGAAGATCACAGAGAGGAAATAGCTGTGAAGCACCATAGAAACATATATTGTACCAACCATGCATCCGATAAATCCCACTGAGAACGGTAGTCTCTGGAGATGACAGCAGGAAAAGTTTCATCAGATATGATGTGCTTTCCATGTTACCAATGTTGAGTTTTTTTAAAAGAAAATTAACGCAGTACAAGAACCATTGATAACCTCTACAGAAACAAACAAAAAAAAATACTCTAGCTTCATTATATATTTTTTATTTATTACAAGGGCAATTTGGATTTTCCAACTGGAAACAGGAAGTAATAGAATAGATTGTGCAGCAATTAAACACACTCAATCATAATGGGTTATTATGAAGAGCTAAAAAAATCCCATGGAAGCTAGAAGAATTCTAAGTATTTCTCTGTACACATGAACAAAGCAGAAATTGCAAAAAAAAGACAGATAAATTTACCAGTGGATTAATAATTGAACTAAGAACCATTGACATGCATCCAACTCACTTGAATTGACAAATTAGAATATGTAACTGATGAGGATTCACAGTGTTTTTAGTGTCTTAAAAGGCACTAAAGGTGTGGAGGGTGGCTTAGACAGGTTAAGCAACATTTAGCCACTTGGGCGCTAGGCAGGAGTGAGATGTCATTTGGCCTTAAACATGAAAGAAATGTTGTCGCCCGCTTAAGCAAGGAGCAAGGCTAGACAAAAAAAAAAAGGAATGCTACACAGCCACAGCATCTTCATTTCAACCCAATTTGGGTTGATGAAAGTGACTCTGACCAAAATATACATTTCTTTCAAGGCATAGATTGTAATGTTGGTAAAACAAGGGGAGAGGCTGGACAACACAATGAATGCCACACAGCAGCAGCAATAAAACTGACTCAAACGAAAAGATGCATTTCTTTCAGGTCTAAATTAGAATTTCCTTGCATCTCTTGAGGTTTCCAAAAGGCCCGAGACCGACCGTCAACATTGCAATTTTTTATTGAATAGAAGTAAGGAAAGATGAATGAAAAGCATATTGAAAGCCTGTTACAGTCAAGACTCAACTGAACTTTAGAAAAAACAATTGTTGGTTGGGGGTGGAGGTTGTTCCTGTAGATTATCAGGTTGCCCAACCATCCTTTCCCCTAAAAGGTTGCTACCTTTTGGATGAAGCTAAGAAAATCCTTTAGTCTAACCCAAAGAGTATTTCGACCACACTCCCCATATACATTTTTACTAGACCAAATAATCTGGAGTCTGGACAGCTTGAAAGCTCAGAAATCTGTCTGTATTGAAACACGATATTTTACTTTTGAATAGGATAGCCAAAGAACACAATGCAAGCGTAAAAGTTAAACGAAATAAGTCAAGGAAACGCCATATCAATCGTTTGTTTAATTCACAATGATTTCCTTCTGATCGCTTGTTTGAAAAAAAATGTTTTCTTGTATGAAACAATCTATATAGGAAACAGAAGGAGGGCAAAGAACCCTAAACTTCAACTTCACAAATGCGAAGCAATACATTAAAACATACAAAAATTCAAATGCAATGTTTTAAAAAAAGAGCATTTTAGTGGCAGAAGTCACAGATAAGGTACAGCTGATTCTAGAGGAATATTCATTGCTAGGCATCATAATACTGTTCGGTCTCAATTGATAACAGTCTTTTGGTGCTTGCAGACAGCTGTAATTTACAAGCTGTGCTCGCCAAGGAACTTAGCGAGCATTTTGCAACTTCTTTCCACATGCTCCAAAATGTTAGTGCTGGTTCTAAAATCACAGCTCAGTTCTATGTCGAGTTCAAAATTCTAATGGTAACTAACCAGCCACCACATGGAACTGATGAGTAGCTAGTTTGTGGCTTCATGGTCTCGGAAAATTCAGAAAACAGATTCTCAACCCAATTTGCCTACCCTGCTATAAGTTTAGAATAGATTTCAGCAGCAACAACATACCACCCTCTCAAAGGCCAAGCTGAGACTTAATAGGGGAAACGTAGAGACAACAGTAGTGCTGAACTAATTGCATTACCTCCTTGGAGGTCATGTGGGCGAGCTGGTTGGCTGGCCCCTTGAGAGCGAAGAGAGAGGCGATGATGAGCGCGCATCCGAGTGTGAAGCAGATGGCAAACTTCTGCGGCATGAGCACCATAACGGGGAGGAAGAGCGCGAAGGCGATGAAGACGAAGAAGATGCCGGTGGCGAGGAAGAGACCGAAGTACATGAGCGCCTTCCCCGAAGGGAAGCTGCTGGTCGCGCTCTGGAAGCTCCCCGGCAGCTCCCGCACGCCCTTGGTCACCCTGCGATGGTCAGATCGGATCCGGTGAGGGGAGGAAGGGGGCCGGATCTGAGGGTTTGGGGTTGGGATGGGAACGAGATGTGGATGAGACGGGTGCTCACGAGCTGAAGGTGCCGGAGACGGTGTCGTTGGCGGAGCGGACGGCGGCCTCGATGTCGAAGGGGAGAGGGGAGGAGGAGGAGGCGTCGGAGCGGGTGGCGGCGTAGGAATTCCAGTCGGCGAGGAGGGACGGCTGCGACTCTCCGGCGGCAGCGGAAGAGGCGGCTGTGCCGCCGGTGAACCAGGCCTGCGCCGTCTTGTGCATCGCGGCGGCCGGTGGAAGCGGACGGCGAGGAAAACGACGGGACTCTTCCGAATTTAGTTGTTGGTTTTCTTACAGCTGAAGATTTTGTAGGATGCGCGTCCAGGTTTACTTGTTCTGTATTAATTGAAGCGCTATTGGCGGAGAGAACCTTCGAAATGAAGGAAAATTCCCACGTTTTGAAACTGAGGGGGTGTTTAGCTCACCCCTATTTTGTAAAATTTTACAAAATACACGCCTTCTAATATATTTTTTTAGCACGTGATCTAATGCAAAAATACCGTGGATAGCTGCACTCGCCGTTACATGTACACGTGTGCGCGACAGCCGACGACAAGAGCAAACGACATGAGCTACCTACGCGCACGTACACCATCTTGCCGCTGGGATCCGGCCGGCGGCCTGTGTGGATAGATGATGGATATATGCAGGATTAGGCCTTATTTGCTCAATTATCAGCCGGCTTAAGCTTAATCATATGGGGCAGTACGCCAGTACATATGTCACCCAAAGTGTAGTTACTAAGAAATTTCCATCTCTCATGAACCACTCTCGATAAGAATTGTCTGTTGGAACCCAAACCCATATTCTCCTGAGTCCTGACTTCCGCTGCTGAGGTACGGTGTCGAATGTGGGCGGTGAACCATGAAGGCCCGCGACGAGGTGCAGCTGGATGTCGTGGATCGCCAAGACGGCTTCCACAGCGAGGGCGGCAGCTCAGGCTCCGGCTCCTTCTTCGAGCCGCATAGCGAACCGACCACGCGGGGCAGGGGCAGCAGCCACGGCGGCCTCAACGGCGGTGGGTACAAGACAGCGGAGAAGCGGATCATTCGGTTCGCGCTTCAGCTCGCCGTCCTCGAGAAGGCAGCCAGCGTGCTCGGCAAGCTCGCCTTCGTCTGGGCCACCGTCGTCCTCCTCGGAGGATTCGCCTCGTCGCTGCGCGTCTTCGACTTCTGGAGCGTGACGGTCATCCTCGTCGGCGAGGGCGCTCGCGTGTTCAGCCGCGGCAACGAGCTGGAGTGGCAGCGGCACTCCACCCGTACGTCCGCCGCCGCCGGCGCACTCGCATCCACCAGCTCCCGCTTCTTCCCCCACGTCCTGCAGTCCATCCTCCGCGCAAGCGGCGGCCTGAGCGCCGTCGAGGCCGTCGACGCGCACAGCAGCACCGCGCAGCACCCCTACGCGGAGCTGCCGTACACCGGGTGGGTGTTCGTTTCGAAGAACGCCGGCGTGCTCCTCAACTTCCTGCAGGTGCTCTCGTCGCTCGCCTGCGTCGCGCTCTCCGTGTTAGGCCTCTGCGAGCACGACTACGGCGACGGCCCCGACGAGACCCGCAACCAGAGGACGGCGATCGTGCTGTTCTATTCGCTCGCGTTGGCCCAGGCGGCGCTCTTCTTGCTGGAGAAGGCGTACTGGACGTGGATGGTCTTCTCCCGGAACCTTCTGGATGAGGTGAGCTCGGAGTGCGAGCTGGGCGCGTGCGGGCCGGTCGCTTTGACACGGTTCTTCTACGACGCCTACTCGCAGTGCATCAGCAAGAGCATCTTCGATGGCGTCAAGATGGACTTGGTCACGTTCGCCAAGGACCTGATCGAGTCGGACTTCCTCGATGAGCAGCTCATCGGCGTGCGCATTCTGCGGCAGTTCGCCCGGAGCAGGAGCTCCGCGCCGGAGACGCTCCGCAAGGCGGGCACCAGCGCGCGCTCCATCGAGCGGCTCGTGGAGATGCTCAACTGGAAGAACCCCGAGGAGGAGGAGGTGCGCCGGTGTGCGGCCGAGGTGGTGTCCAAGCTCGTCGGCAGGAGCCAGAACGCGCTCCGCGTGGCCGGCGTCCACGGCTCCATCGAGTCGGTCTTGTCCTTGCTCCACACCGAACGGAGCTATCCCGCCGCCTCCCGACGGCGCGAGGGTGAGGCCACATCGGCGGCGATCTGCGACGACTACCTGGGCTTCAACCTGGTCGGCCTGCTCATCCTCAAGAAGCTCGCCAGGGACCACGACAACTGCGGCAAGATCGGGAGCGTGCGCGGGCTTCTCTCCCGCGTCGTCGAGTTCACGCACGTGTCACCGGCGCTGCTGCACAGCCGGGCAGCCACGGACCCTCAGATACGCGCCGTCAAGCGGTCGCTCCAGGTGCTGAAGATGCTCGTCACCACGACGGGCAACACTGGCAAGAAGCTCCGGCGGGAAGTGGCGGACCGGGTGTTCACGGTGAGCAATCTCCGAGGGGTACTGCAGCACGGGCAGCGGCACAGGGAGCTGCAGAAGCTCGCCGTCGACGTGCTGACTGGCCTGGCGATGGATGACAGGGCCAAGGAGGGGATCGCGAGGACCGGCGGCGTCCTTAAAATTCTGCTGTCGCTGTTCCTGGAAAGCGAGCTCAGCTCCGGCGCCGGCGAGGCGCTGGCGATGCTGGCGCTGGAGAGCAAGGCCAACTGTAGCGTTATCCTGAAGATGGACGGCGTGCCTGACCGGCTGATCACCGCGCTGGATGACAGGGCGCTCCGGCTGAACGCAGCGAGGATTCTGAGGAATCTTTGCGCGTACTCCGACGAGGAGTCCTCCGTCCATCTGCAAGCGGTGACCGCGGCCATGCCGGCGGTACGCATGCCTCACCCCACGTATTAGCATTTTTTGGAATTTGCACAGATGGTAGATGCTCACGCTCTTCTTCCTCCTCCTCCTCCTGGTGTGTGCAGGTGCTACAGATGACGATGAGAGAGACGGAGTCCGAGAAGCTTCTAGAAGCATCCATCGGCCTGACCACGCAGATATGCAAGTTCCTCAGCGCCGAGCAGTTGGCGGGGGAGCTGCGTGGAGCGCGCGTCTGCAAGGCGGCGTACGTGGAGAGGCTGGCGGGCATCCTGCGGCGGCACGCGTACCCTGAGATCAAGGTCCCGAGGATTCGGCGCTTCGTCGTGCTCCAGGCCGTGTGGCTCATGCGCGCGCACGGCGACTACGCCGAGCTGTTCAGGGAGGCCGGCATGGTGGACCTCCTCGAGTCCGTCGCCGACACGACGTCGGACCTCGAGAGCTTCCACGTCTTCTCCGGCAGCGTCGGGCTCAGCCACCACCGGGCGAGCTTCTCCTCCATCGTGGAGTCCGCGTTAGAGCTTCTTGGGTGCCACGATGGTCAAGAATGAAACACAAAGAGCCAGAGTGGAAGGCTTTGGTTTCGACAATAAGCTACTCGCTTCTTGTCCAAATATTCATCGCCATTGATTTTTGCTACAATTTTGACCATTCATCATATTTAAAATATTACATATAAAATATTTAGAAAAAATCTACAGTGACAAATATTCCAACAGAAGTACTTGTACTCTACCTAGCTGTACAAAAGGAAACGATTGCATGACAGTTTATACACACAAAATCAGATGGCATTGTTGAAATGTTCTTGTGAATGAGACAGCATGTCATCAGCTGGTGGTCAATGTGGTCTTCGTGAGAAGGAAACTTTGGTGTGGCAGGGCCGCGTCCCGTGTGGAAGATGAGCACCTGCACTGCACAAGGGCCAAGGCCCATCCTCAATTCCTCAATTTTAAAAGGCCTAAATTATCGATTAACATTAACATATATTGTACTTGTACTCTATCTATCCGTATAATTAACAAAATAACTTGTACTGAATATGGGGCCCACAAATTTTTGGACTAGCTAGCAACTGATAAGTTCACAAAAACATAGGGAAAGTCTATATATAACATCGGCCAAGTTGACAACCTTGTAATTTTTTTAGCTAAAATCGTCATGTACTACGTATGTGCCAATATAAACTCAAGTTAGCAGTGGGCGTGGGCCCCATCCATGTGGGACCCGCGGGGTGGGGCCCACATTTATAGCAAGCAAGCAAAGGAGCCTCTCCCGGCAGAACACCATGACAAGGACATACTCACCCGTATTCAATTAAACTGAAAAGTTGGAGGAGATTTTATGGGCATCCATTCTCACCCGTATGACTCACGGCTGACTGTTACTTTCAAGTGTGAACAATATGTACAGGAAAATTTTTAATTTTTTTTTTCTGAGCTTTGATCCTAATAGCATCATGCCATCATCCATATGGCTACTAGAGCAGGGCATCAATTCTATCCTACCGATGCTCCATTTCACGGAGTTTGCAAATTTTGCAAATGATCTCGCTCACATTTGCCACAAGGATCGATCACAAGAACCTCCTGACTATCAAAGCGTAAAGGAGCTCGTTCCACGCGTCCGGCACGCCGGGCAGGCACCAGTGGCTGCAGTCCGCCCTCTGCCCCGCCGGCATCCTCGCCGACGGCACGACGTTGTACACCGACGGGTGGCCGTCTCTCCTCTGCGCCGTCATCAGGGTGACGTTCAGAACATGGAGCTTCTGCTCGGTGTGTGACTTCTTCGATGCTTCAATGCCTGGGTTCAGTATCCCTGGCCACCGGTGCAGCGCGATCCTGGACGTGTTCTGCTCCGGCAGCGTCTCCGTCGCACACCCTCCATTTTCTGCGACCCTGTTTGGTATATATGTATAGCTTGGCCGGATGTCACGTCTGTAAATTAGTTGAGCAAAGTGTGTGCTGCTTCCTATAAGAGGTTGGTGTGCTGTGCAAAAAGGTGCTGACCTTACGTGTGCCGGTGAGTACGTTCGGAGCACCACCAGTGTTTTTTTGGTGTCCACTTCCTTCTTGATCCATTTCTGTAGAGTATTCATCGCTCTTTGGTAGGCGTCCTCGACGCTCATGTTCAGCTGGAGCTTCTTGCCGTCCTGGAAGTAGCATCCTCTTTACAACACAGGAAACAGCGTATATGAAAAGCCTTTAGAATTTGGTAGTGAATCATGAAGTAACAACGCAAAAATTATGATTTGATATTTACATTTACATGAATTGGTTGTTGCCTTTTCATAGTACCTATGATTAGCTGAGTTTTAAAAACATTAATTGTGTTATTAGTGGCTTCCTTTTTTACTTGCATGCCGTTGTTGGGCAAAGGAACGAAATGATCGCAATTTGTGAGACGGAAGGTATGAAATTTTAGACCGTGGCAGTACTTACAGTTGCTGCAGCCTTTCCTGGTTCCACCAGTGTCCCGAGTTGAACACCAAGATATCCGCGTCCTTCCACCTGGCAGCCCTGGAATCCATGGCGCCCAGCTGGAGCGTGGTGGCGACGCGCTTCGGCGAGCGGCGCGGCGGGCGGCCGCGCCGGACCAGGTAGGGCGAGCGGTAGTGCTCCACGGTGCAGTTCTGGTCCCGGAACCGGAAGGAGAGGAAGCCCTTGTGCTTGGTGATGGGGCTCCCGTTCTCCTCGTATACGGCGGCCTTGTCGGCGACGGCCGAGGCGAGCATGCACAGCATGGACTCCCACTGGTTCCGGCCGATCGAGTCGCCGACGAACACCAGGCGGCGGTTCCGGAGGATCTCGAGCAGCCTCGTGGCGTCGAATCTTGGCAGCGTGCAGCGCGTCGGCCGCCACCTCCACTGAGCGTACTCGCCGTCCGGCCGGCCGTTCTCGCGGCACCGGAAACCCACGTCCACGAACGGGCACTGCCCCGGCTCGTACAGCGCGTCGCGGCGGCGCTCGTCGTCGGCTTCGCGCACCCACTCCCCGTCGACGGACATGGTGCGGACCAGGTCGTCATCGTCGCTGCAGTACCTGCTGCCGTCACCGTCGCCACCCACGTCGTGAACGACGGCGCCAGCGCCGCTCGTGATGGTCGTCGACGTCGTGGCCCTGACGAGCGCGCCGACCTCCCGGGCGGTGAGCCTCGCGGCGCCGAGCCCTGAGGAGGCGGCGGCGATGAGCAGCGAGACGGAGGAGAGGAGCACGCAGGCGCCCCACAGCGCGATCTGATGGTCGCCGCCGCCGCCCTGCGGCTTGGTCGCCCTCCTCCGCGCGCTCGCCATCTCCATCGTCGCTCCCGCTTTGCTGTTTCCGTTCTCGTGTTGTGTCTGACGCCGAGGGACGGCTGTTTTGTTCCCTAGTTGTTGGATTACGCGCGGGAGGGAGGCAGGGGCGAGGCCGGCGAGGGATGGATCGAAGGAAGAAATCAGACGACGGCGGATTGATGCATAAAAAAATTCGACTCCGGTGAGCCCGGGGAAAGACAACGACGGCGACTGGACGTGGAACCGCTGGAAGGCGTTGGCATTTGGCAGCGTCGTGCTTGCTCTGCTGCGGCTGCGGGCGCGCGCGCACAAAAAAAAGTTTTTGAAAAAAAAGGAGAAAAAGAGCTAAGCGTGACATGTAGCGCGCTACGAATCCTCTTAAGTTTTTTCATCAAATTCAAGTTTGGATTGCTAACCCCGATTACCACGAGGTGTGCAAGAGATCGTGGAGGGCGACCTATCAGCACGTTCCGTTTTGTTCACGGGAGCGATGTGGTAGACTTGGTAGTAAATCTCAAAGAAACTGCCGAAATTCTCAAGGGCTGTCGCATCTTGGGCTTTAGAGTAACAGTACAGGCCCGGCCCATATGTTGTCATCGTGGTTCTCCCTTCACGATTTCTGGCCCATTAATAGTGTCATGCCAGTATGTCACCGCCTGTCATTGTCAGTTGTTGGCACGAGCTCACGACGGCATTCTTCGGGCCTGTTTAGTTGAAGGAGAAACTTTACGAAATTACTGTAGCAATTTTAAACTGAAATTAGAAGGACTAAACATGATCTAATTATAAAACTAATTACACGGATGGACTGAAAATCGCGAGACAAATCTATTAAGCCTAATTAATCCATTATTAGAGATTGTTTATTGTAGCACGACGTTGTCTAATTATGACCTAATTAGGTATATTAGATTCGTCTCGCGAAGTTATCCGGGGGTTATGGAATGGGTTTTGTCATTAATCCACAATTAATACACTTAATTAGTGACCTAACATTTGATGTGACGGATAAATAGTGAAAAATTTGTGCAACTAAACGAAGCCTTCATCAGGCTCGTTTGACTAGAGACTAGAGAGTATAAAAAGAACAGATTCAAGTACAGCTGATGTATGTCTTTACGCACTGTTTGACTCTAGGCCGATCTCTCGTGGGGCCATTTCGCAGGATGGTGCCCGATTTGCTTGACACAAAATTTGTGGCTTATTATCACACCTCGTACACAAGATGTAACGTTCGATTTGCTACTGTACACGAATCAGACAGTCTGACAGTCAAATTTTGAAGTGCAACGAAATTCTGAAGGTCAGAAGATGTACACGAGTGCAATGCAATGCGGCAAACTCACCGGAAAGCAAAGGGCAACAACTGGTGCCTGAGGACGGCCAGCAGTTTTCTACCCAGAGCTGGGCTAACACGATTAACAGCGACAGGCTCACCGCCGTTGGAGACGGTCAAAGTCAAGTGCGACCACACGTCTGTAAACTCTACGGATTGTTCGAAGCGGGTGTAACTGTGTATTCAGCTGGAAAAATAATGCTACTAGTGCCGTATATTCAACCGGTTAATTCAGACGGCGCCACTAGTATGACAAGAAAACAAGGCCCACCTGAAGCTCGTCACGTCAGGGAACAAAATACACTAAAGACTACAATTGCCTTTTCGTATCACGTGGATTTAAACGAGTGCATGCTGTATTACTATTACCTATCAGTCAAACACATCCTGGTTCTCTCTTTTCGGTTGCTTTTTACCCTTTTACCGCCCCAATTGACCTCAAACAAGAGCTATGGGTATATAAGGTGCTACAGATTTAACAGCCAAAGAATGTACATCTGAAGTAGCGAACAACACTTTACTTCTCATGATCTTCATTTGATGTGTCAATCTTGATTACAAGAGGTTGCTGTAGATCCGATGGAGAGGCTACCACTGGAAGTTGCGAGGTTCCAACGTCAACCTCGCCATTCTCGGCCAACGCCTTCTCCAAAGATGATTTCGCAACTTTTGTGACACAGATAATCAAGACAACTGCAAGACCACAGTGAAAACAGTCGGTATACATGATCAAGGAGATCCCTGCTGTTAAGGCAATACAATGGCAATACTTAAGCGTATGAGTTAGTAGAAATTCTTCAGATTTGCTTTAAAGATAAGGGATTGGACACCTAATGTTGCAAAGCCCGATATAAAATCATCCAAGCTGAACAGAAAGCCTAAAGTTGAAGGCAGCTCTGTTTGTTATCTGGCTATATAATTTAAGGAGCATCTATTAATATATTTGGATTTGTAAGAGCGCAAAGTCATTACTCCAAGTCCCAAAGAACTTCTAGAATTGCAATTACAATTAGTTAGAATATCAATTTATCTGCTTAAGGCCTGAAGCTATGCCAACATGGAATTTCATTAGCCATCTATCAATCAGGCCATGCAGGGAATATCCCATCTCGGTAATCGCAATGTGCTGTTGTTCCTTATATGCAGATTCGGAAATCAATTGCAAGTATGTTTTGAATCCCCTAGGACTCAGGTTCTAAGTTGAGAAATAAGATCGAAGATATATTCTGGAACTATGTAAATTCAGGATTAGTGACAAGGAGAATGGCCCAAAAATAAAATGGTACCTACAAAACGGTGACGCATTGAAAAGCCAAGATAAAAACAAATCCATGATTTTAAGCCAACTGGTTTGATAATTTTCAGGACATCAAAGATTTTGATTAAATTAAAATGTAAGTTTCGATTAAAGGTATATATTATCAGAATCTGCAGGGAAGAAGATGGCACTTACCAGACAATACAAAGCCAGATATTATCAGAATCTGAAAAGAAACAAGAATAGGTGTCAGCATAAGTTACTAGTAAGTTGTGTACAAAACCAAATCTACTTTTAAAATGTAAATGAGGAACATCTTAAAGACCAATATTTGATTTGCGGGTGATCAGATGTTTTCCTAACTCTGTTCATACATGATCCTAAACAATAAAACTTTTATTTCCTGTAGAATTTGTGTAGTTGTCCATATTGGATGCTCCATGTTTTCCTTACACATCTCCACTAACACTACGACAGAATTTGAGACACAGCAGTTCCATCTACTTCAGTGCAACCCCACAAAATCAACCAACTAATATACCACTGCAACATTTAAGAACGGGGTGAGACAGTCAGTCACCGTCAGAAGTTTGCCCTCAAGTTCAAATCACACATCCCATGATCAAATTATTATCATTTAAGTGTACAAGTGAAAACGAACAAGATAACTGCATGTATTTCCCAGAGGTTCGTTGATGAAACAACTTATAAAGTCAGATTCACAGCAAGCATGGATTGATAAATTTTATCAATAGATCTCAGTCATCATCCAAATTATGTATGATAAAGAACAAATAGAGTATGCAAGCAAATGTATCTAATGAAATGTATTAATGATTTAATGTAGAAGTAGGAACCCAATATAGATGAAAAAACGCAATGAACAGTCTAATGATCTATTCTTCTTTCTTGATGAAAAAGTTACTCTGTATACAGAAAATTTGTACGAACTACTACTTAGAAAACACAAACCAAATGTGTAACATGTTGACAGCACATCGTAGCCATCTGGAATAATGTATAATTACTCACCCATCGAGTAGTTGATATCTCGCTCCACCCATGCGTCACATCTGATAGATCTTTTAGTGTTGTTCCAACATATACCAAAGCGAGGGTGATTGGCTGCAAAACAAGAATGGTTAGCAAAGATGAACTGTAGCATTGCCTGCTAAGATCCGTTCATAAATGAAAAAGGTAATGGAGTAAAAAAAATGAAAAAGGTAATTTAAAGATGCAAGTTAGTTAATTTCAAGAGTATCTTGTTATTAGCTGCAAAGTTTTCTGCGTCAACATATCAATAAAATAAGTACCGATCAAGCAGTACCAAAGGACAATAGTGCATTTATGATAGAAAAGTCTAAGCAAAATTCTGATAGAAATAAATGGTTGTGATTGTGCAAAAAATGTAGCAGATAGTTACAAATTGAGGTGTCAATGAGCCAGCTAATATGTGCCAGTAACCTGGTGCTATGATACAACTACAAAGCCTTTTTTGTCCCAATCATTTAGGGTAGTCTACAGGAACCACAAATAAAGAGTAGGTTGAAAGATAATAACTGAAGCATACCATCATTCCAATCCAAGAAGCCAGCATGTATTCGCCAATGCCAACAGGAGTTACAGACAACAGGTAGTTCAACATATTGAACGGAAGTAAAGGTACAAGCCTCAGCAGCAATACGATCTGCACAAATATTAGAAGCCTTAGCAAAATTGTGTATATGAATCAAATAAGTTCAGAATATGGTTACATGGCAATCCCAATTTATCAAACATTAGTCAAATGTTATTTTTCAGCCAATTGCATGTCTAAAACCTACTGACTGAAAGAAGTTACCTTGAAGCCAGACCTTTGGATGGCAATAGCTACTGCTTGAAACCTGGGGTAATCTTTGCATTTGGAGAGAACATAAGGCCTCCCAATCTGCGGCAATATTATAGACTATTAAGATATTGAAAAAGTAACAACCATACAATGATAACTAAAAGAGGCAATTATTAAACTTAATAGTGCATGACAATCTACCAGACATAAGGTGCATAACATGTAGCAAATTATCTTTAATGTAACTGCAGTTGAAACAAAAGACAAAAAAGGCATGCACACCACAATAAACACTTTATAACATGAATGGGAACAGTAGCTGGACAACCACAAAGATGAAATGAATTGCTTTAGCATTCTGCATTTTATATCTATCTATGGCAATATGCAGTTCGCAACTCAGACTAATTTTAAATATAAAACAATATTTAAACAATACATACCGTCCTGCCAAGAAGAAATGCAGCAGTTGCACCAATTGTTGCTCCAATGGAATCAGCAACAAACCCAACGGGCAAGCCGAAAAGATAGCCCCCACCAAGCTGGCAAATAGAATCGCAGCAACTTAAAAAGGTGATCTAACACCTGAAAACTCTTAAAAGGAAAAAGGGCAAGACTAGTAACATGGAGAAACGGCAATTGCACGTACTGTAAGAATTGATGCTGGAACAGCTAAGACCGTCAGAGGGATGTAAGCAAGGGCCCTGTAGTAATACACAACATGAATAGTCGGGATTTAAAGAGTAATAAGGGAGATAGAAACACGATACTTCAGCTCTATGGCAAATCACTGCAAGTTCAAGCCAAACACAAGACATGAAAAATCAAAAACTCTCCTGCATATCTTCTACGTGGGCTTTCGTTTATTTAAGGGGTGGATACTGGGATGTATATAGATGAAAAGCTTTGTAGTGGAGTATAGCACCCAATGTGCTGCTAAATTGTGGTTGCAAGTGCAAAAATAAACCAATTATGAGCAAGGAGTTCGATACTTACAGAACCAAAGGACCCCATGGACCCAAGTTCTCCTTGATCCAAACCAGAAAATCCTTTAGAATCTGTCAATGTAAACTTAAACAAATAAGTATCTGATGCAAAACTTAAATTAGTCTACAGTCCAACTAGTATGCTTCATGCTCCTGAGATTGTGGCAGCCAGAAAGTAGAGAGGAGGGGAAGTAAGAAATATAATTATCACAGCAGTGCAGTACTATGATCTAAATAAGGTAAAAGCAAAAACAAAAAACTATTTGACACTATTTCCTAGAAGCATGACACTTAACTTGGATCAAACTTCTACGGAAAGGAAAAGTTAAGAATTTGCACCAATATTTGATTTGTAAAAGGCAAGCACTGAAAATAGAGCCAATAACTAAGGAAACATCCTGACTCTGAATAATGTATTATAGCTCCTGACTCAGAAAAAAAAAAGAATCTTATAGCTCCCATAGTCCCATAGCATAGTCTACAGAAAAAACATTTGAATCAAGATGGAAACTAGAAGAGCAGTTAACAACATCAACTGGATGCAACCGGTTAAAAAAGTAAACTGCATGTATTAATTGACAACTAGATACAACATTAAAACAGGAAACAGTATCAAGGTCCCACTTTGAATAGCTCTATCCGCCTAGCATACTATAACTGGGTCAACACTTACCAAAGACAGGCTAGATGATACAATAAGGATGTATTCAGAATACAATAAGGCATGCACCCATGACGAACTAATCACTGCCTGGCATGGCTAAATAACAATAACAATTCTGTAGATAGATAACTTCAGCCAGCAATTGATTTACCTGACCTAGGGCACACAACAGTGGATGTGATGAGGCAGTGGACTACCCATTGGAAGTTTCTCGCTAGAGAGGAAATGCATTTCAGTTTGTAAAACCAAGTTTTCGTAACATGTAACTTACTAACTTATAGCCATGGCATATTACAATAGTGCATTGGCCAGTTTCCCTAAACAAAACTACATTTCCGAAGATTCAAACATTTAAGTGCACATTAGGCGCAGCCAATCACTAGCTCCACTGAAACAGAAATTACTAGTTATATTGCGACATGAAGCTTATAATCATGGCAGGTTAAGGGTACCCATGGGGAGCTCCAACCAAACAAGAGGGCAAACAGTACATTTCAGCAATCGGATGAGTAACCACACGGCCAGGTTAAGCTGCAGAGATTACCAAGGGCGTCTACCATGATCGCACCGATCACGAGGTTCCCAACCCCGAGACAGCAAAAGGGCAGACACCGAATACCAAACGAGGCGATTCACAGCAAGAGGAGGGAGAGGCTCGCACCTTCTCCATGGGGAGCGTGAAGAGCGCGACGCCGACGCCGACGAGCAGGACGGCGGCGACGGCGAGGCGGACGGCCGAGGGCCACGAGAGCGCCATGGACGCGAGCAGCCTCCTGCGCCAGGGCCTGAGCCTGCCGCAGTCCTCCCCTCCCTCCCCGCCCTCCGCGCCGTCCGCCCAGCCCCCCGCCCTTCCCCGCGCCCGCAGCCCCACCGCGGCGCCTGCCAGATTTGCCTCCCCCCGGATCTGCCCCCTCCGTCACCCTCAGCCTCCGCCTCCACCCTCTCGCACCGCTCGATGCTAGCACGCGCGCCCGCCGCGGCAGCTCATGGTAGATGTGGCGCTGGATCTGGAGGCGGGCTCCTACTTCCTGGTGCTTTTTTCAGGGTCAATGGGAGAGGGTTCCCAACCTAGATTCATTTGGGGGTGTAAGGCTGACCGCAGCGGCTTCCGTTACCGCGTCCTTCAGGACGGCGACGGCAGAAAAATCCCCGCAGCGGTGTCCTTTTAGCCATACGGTAAAGAAACGGATGGAATCTCGTCCGGGACAGCGAGCGGACTCCAGGACAGCGAGCGGGACAGCGAGCAGGCAGCGCGCGGAGAGAGAGAGGAGAGAGAGTGGTACAGTAAACGTCCTCAACTAACTAAAAAAATGTTATAACTCACAAACCAAAAAACCAAATTAAATTCCGATTGCACCATTAAATTCGTTGCAATAAATTCTTCAAAACAAGATCTCAGATGGATATATTTTGATAAAATTTATAAAGAAAAGAAAAAAAAGGTGAGAAAAGAGATGATATAGTAGTTGGGATAGATGGATAAAATATAGTAGAGTTGGGATAAAGTATGTGATTTGGAGTATGACGGGTGCGGGAGAAGTTGGTTTAGAGTACGGAATCTCGATGACCAGGACAGGATATTCCTTTTAGAGGATGCATTTAGAGGACGACGAGTGCGGACAGCCTAAGGCCTTGTTTAGTTCACTCAACAAACTTTACTATTCATCCAACTTCACTATTTATCAAAGGGAATCTTACATGCATGGAGTATTAAACATGAGTTAATGACAAAACCTATTCCATAACCTTCCTAACTTTGCGAGACGAATCTAATGAGCCTAATTTGGCCATGATTAGACAACGTCGTGCTACAGTAAACAATCCCTAATGACGGATTAATTAGGCTTAATAGATTCGTCTCGCGATTTCCCGTCCATCCGTGTAATTAGTTTTATAATTAGATCATGTTTAGTCCTTCTAATCTTTAATTTAGTTTTGCTACAGTAAAGGATTCAAAATAGTTGCACCAACTAAACAAGCCCAGTTACTTGCATTTTGCAAAATAGGTTTGCATTGGGTCGCGTGCATAAAGAGAAAAAATGCATTGAAAAACACGTATTTTATAAAATGAGTTGGTGAGGGGGTGAACTAAACACCCCTTGATGTGGCCCCAAGACGGCCCGTGAGATTAGCTCAAAGAGCTACAGCACCACCTTTTCTAAGGCTTTGTTTAGAATAACTCCAACAGAATCCTAGCTAAATTTAAGGTTTTAGAAAGATTCTTCAATTTTTTGACTCCCCGTAGGGGGTGTTCAATTCCCCAGCCTGTTCGCTTGGCTTATCAGCCACCAGCCAGCAGTACTTCAGTCTCACAACAAATCAGCACCAGCCACCAGCCAGCAGTACTTCAGTGTAACACCCGAAAATTCATCATGAGTTTTTGGTTGTGTTTGCAAATTCAAAATCCAAACCAAATCCCAAAATAATCCCCAAAGAAAATCCCAAAAGGTTTTTTTTTATCCTCCCTCAATTTCAGCCCGGGCCCGCTCGTCATTCCCTCTTGTCTTCCTGCTTTCTTCCCCACCGAGCCCGAGTCGGCCATGGTGCCGAACCACCCGCTACCGAAATCCTATCTTCCGGCCAGTTGACCCTAACATATCAGATCGATCATCCATCTCTCTCTAATCCTAAATCGAAGTCTATATCAAAATTCTCGGCACCCAAATCAATCCGGAGTTCCAGAAGACCCTATCCGAATTATGACGCTATTTTCCAATTGATCGGATTAATTATTTAATTAATTAATCTAGTTCGGAGAATAGTCTAAGTAATTCATCCAAAATATCTATGGAATTTGTTTTGAATTATGACGACGTTATCCAGATTTTGAATTAATTATTACTTAATTAATTCATTCTAGATAATTAGTCTGATTCATTTGTATCACGGTTTATGAAATAAATTGTTATCGATTTATTTTGTGAACTGATTATATCTGGCCCAATATCTAGACCCATCTAAAAGCCCATAATCTAACCCTAATCCTTTCCTATAAATAATTCTAATTCTTAAAATCGATTCCTTATCTTGTGCCGGCCCTTCCTTCAATTCTGATCTGAAATCAACTTTTATTCTCTTCTTTTATAATCCTAAATATTTCTGCACCAGCCGAGAGGTCACTTTGATATCCCTTTATTTCTCATAATCTATTTCTTTGGGCCTCTTAACTTCTCCATGCATGCACACCATTAATCTTCATCAACACCCATTCGTTGGCAAAACTGATTGCCATTTCATCTCCCTTTAATTCCAGCCATCGGAGGAATTAACGTGACGCTCCAGTGCTCCACCAAGGCAACAGCAGGTCCGGCAGCCAAACCATGCCCATTCATCTGCTGCTCCTCCGCGAGACCTTTCTGCTCCCTTCCCAGCGCCACCGAGTCCCCATGGGACACGGCAGCGCCGCCGTCGCTGACCTGCTTGACCATCGCCGCCAGGGCAAGTCACCAGGTGCCGTCTACGATGATGCGCCACAGAACCCGTGCTGCCGAGCTCCACGGCCTCTTCCAACGATGGAGCAGGCGAGCACCTGCACGACGATCGGGTGGTCAAGCCGCCCCTACGCCGCTGTCCAACCTCGCCGGAGCCGAGGTAGCCGATCGCCGCCACTCGTTCCTTTCACCTGCGGCCGAGCTGTTCATCGTCGCCATCCCCTCCACCGTGGTGAGTGTGAGCATGCATACCGGTTCTCATTCAAGTACAATGCTCAACCCCGCCGCCGTGCCATGACTAGGAGTTACGCGACGTCAAGATGCTCCTGCATGCCGAACTGCATCGTCTCTCTTCGTCGTCGCTGTTTTGCAGCCGGGCTCGTCGTCTCAAGAACCGCCGGCCATCACCTTCCTTCTACTTGACCGCGCCGCCTCAGGAAGCTCCTAGCCACCACCGCGCCCCAAATCCCGGCCGTCCCAGTCAACCTTGCCATAGAGGGGGATGACACCAGAAGCTTCGCGAAGCCGAGCCGAAGTCCCGCCGCCTTTCATCGCTCTCAAATCGCCCCAGGAGCGCCGTCGTCGCATGAAGCTCCAGACTGCCTCCTAATCTCCATGTACGGCCGTCGATTTCCGGCCAGAACCGTCCTCGTCCACTGAAGGTGAGCACCTATCTTCTCCTTTCGTTCGCTAACGTTCGACTATACCTACCAACTCTCTGTACAGCTGCACGTACTAGTTTACTTGCAGTATTCCTTTCCTGTATATTCAGACATCGTATACTTAGACCAAAGCAATATCTCACAACCACTTTTTGTACTAGTACCGATATAATCTATGCTTGCATGCATGCGCCACTACGCCTACACATTAGTACGTGCCTACTTCTGTTTTGTTTGATGTCAGCGTGACATCATGCTCATCTCATATACTCGATCGGCCACAGGTGTCCTCAAATATATATATCCCAGATTCCCAATATATCTAGAAATAACTATCTTGCAATCTGTTTCCTCCCGTCCTTCCTTTAAATTAATCTTTCAATTCTTTGTGCCTTGTCATAATTCTCTGCCAGCTCTTGTGATATAGATAATTTTGTCCCTAAGACGTGTAATTCTTTTGCTAGGCGTTTTATAAAATGATTGGTGTATTGTTCTTAGTTGTACTTGTTTGTTTCCTTGTATGCTTGTACCCGTTGATTGCTTCGAGTAGAAGGATCGCTGTTCGTTCAAGATCAAGAATTCCAAGTGAGCAAGAGCAGCCAAGCAGTAAGAGTAACTTTACGTTGGAGAAAGGCAAGTGTCCCTAACCATCCTTCTATCTATGCTTTTAATATATCACTGTGATGATGTTAACTGGAACATGGAGAACCACCCAGGAAAACAGTACAACCACGAGTACTATATGGCTCTGGTCTTGGCTAATTAATTAGATGTATAGGTGACTAGTGGTCTTACCGTAAGGGCAAGGAGGGGGCCGGTGAAGGGGTCATAGCTCGGTCCTCTTGGAGGAGTAGCCTTTGCTAAGGTACGTCCTCATTAGGGAGGGTTATGGACCTCACCGCTGCTGAAACTCTAGCGGGCTGCTAGTTATCTGTGTGTCTTTGTAAAGGCCTCGTAGCGTCCCTATGCAGTCACACCAAAGGTAGTGTGATGAATGTGCCTGATCAGCACTGCATGGTTGGGTCTAAAGTTCTTCTGAACTTTTACGCGACTTGTGGTGAAAGTGTACAACCTCTGCAGAGTGTTAAAAACTTTTATAACAGCCGTGCTCACGGTTAAGAGCGGCCTGGACCCTCACATGATTAATAAACTTGAAGATGGAATTGAATCGATATTCTGGTTATTTCTTGTGGCCTTGCTGAGTACCAACCATAAGTGTACTCATCCTTGCTTACTGCTGTTCAGAAGCTGTTGTGAAGTCGTTGAAGATGGTGCTAGGCGTACGCAACCCCCAGTCGATTGCCTGTGAAGTGTTGGAGCCTTCGTTTCCAGGATAAGCTGTGACTCTGATAGTTTGTAAGTCTTTTGTATTGTTTTACGTGATACTGCTATTGTTTATCACTGATGAAGTCTCATATGTGTGTAAACTTGATCCTGGCGCACATATGATTATCATTCGGTTTTGTCCTTAAAACCGGGTGTGACATATTACCACATGATGTCTGCTGCACAGCAACCCCTTCACAATCATACCAATGTTTCTCAGCTG
>CM014271.1:3813934-3863316 GCA_004135705.1 Alloteropsis semialata | reverse complement strand
CGATTGTAGTCGGCGAATTGGCGCGGCCGTGATTCGCCTCTGGCTGGTATGTCGGAGTCGAGTAGCCGAGGCCCTCGTCGGCACATCGGCGAGCGGTTCGGTGAAGTCGTCGCGGTCGAGTCGTTGAGGCTGATCATAAAATCGGCCAGCCAGGACTAGAACATGGGGTCGCCGGCAACTCGTGCGTCAGAGCCGAGTAATTTTTGTTGCCGGGTCGTCGAGGTCGTTGCCGTAGTTGCGGCCGTCTTGGAGCTGGACAGCTGCGAAGCCGAGTCGTCGCGGCGCTCACCGCCGAGTCATGGCGGTCCTTGGGGCATGGCTGCGCACGAGTCGAAGTGCGCGTCCGGCCATGTTGTTGGTGAGGTTGCCGGCCACGTCGCTGGTGCCATGGATGTCATGGACACCGCTGCCAGTGCTGCATGCAGATCATGTGTGCGAGGTGCTCGCTGGCGATCTGTTTCTGTGGCCGCATGTAGATGATCTTTCTTGGCCGCGTGAAGGCACGGGCATGGAATCAACGCTGATGGAGCCGGCGCCGGTGAGTGTTGCCGCCATCATGTAAGGGCTTGCTGGCTGTCAGGGTCCCCGAGGCGGAAGCGCCGAGGCGTTGTCGCCGAGTGCCGACTCGGACCGCCGAGTTGCAAAGACTGTATGCACGCGTCCCCTGTCTACCGCTGCCGTGCGGGCAATACATACAGATTGGAAAAGAAAATCCATTGGAGTAGAGTATCAATCAGTAAAGGAAAAAGAACATGCTTCTCAATTGAAAATTAGATCCGATCTAATTAATCATACAAGCTAGCTGCTCACGATCGTTACGTGGATATAAGTAAAACAAAAGATACTTCCCTGTGCCAGGCGATGAAAAGATCCAGGAGCCGCATGCACTTTGCGCGACGCGTGGTGGCCGGAGCCCACGTGCATCTGTTGCCGCCGGGTGGATCTCCATCGGTTGGGAAGGGTGGTTGTCCGCGACGCGACTCGTCGTGGTGGCCGCGTACGGCGACAGACGCCGCACGATGCTCGTCGAAGGATATGCCGGATCAGAAAACTGCCATCGAGCTTGCGGATTGATCTCGTCGATCAACCCCTACCTGGCGCGCCAACTGTCGGATGTTTGGACCCGGCAGTCCACACAGGGTAGCCTACGTGGTTGATTTGTCGAGGGACAGATCGAGGATCAGAAGTCGATGGTAACACAAGACGCAAGGATTGAACAGGTTCGGGCCGTCGAGATGACGTAACACCCTACGTCCTGTGTTGGCGGCGATTGTATTGCTGTGTATGAAGTTCCTGAAGGATCTCCGTAGTTGGGTTCTGTCCTAGGGTTGTAGAGGTTGTAGTTTTCGTGCTCTGGAGGGGGGTCTCAGGGCGCCTTATATAGTCCGGCTGCCTTGAGTTACAAGTCGGCCAGAGATCGTAACCTACCCGGAATACAAGGATTTGATCCCATAACGATTACAGATATCTTTCCCTACAATTCCGGCTAGTCTATCTTGATCTCCGATCTTCTTGCGGGATACGCCGTGTGCTTTCCTTGCCGCGCGCGTCGTCGCGCCCATCCGGTTCGCCCGACTGGTGGGCCTTCCGACTGGTGGGCCACCTAGTCCGACAAACCGATCCAGATGTACTCGGATTGGGCCGCCCTTTGATGGTTGGGCCAATCCGCCTGCTGGGTACCCCTGGGGGTCTACCCCCGACAAGAAGGGAATCAAGCATGAATTCTCAACCAAGTATACACCGGAGCAAAATGGTCTTGTTGAAAGGAAAAATAGAACTTTGATTGATATGGCAAGGTCAATGCTATCGGAGTATAATGTTTCGGATTCTTTTTGGGCCGAAGCAATCAATACCGCTTGTCATACATCAAATAGGCTTTATTGTCATAGATTCTTCAACAAGACACCATATGAACTTCTCATTGGAAGAAAGCCAAACATTACATATTTTAGGGTCTTTGGTCGCAAATGCTATATCTTAAGGAAAGGCACAAGACTATCAAAGTTTGAAAGTAAGTGTGATGAAGGATTTCTTCTTGGATATTCATCTTGTAGCAAGGCTTATAGAGTGTATAACAAGTCCAAGAGATTTGTGGAAGAAGCCTATGATATTGAATTTGATGAAACAAATGGCTCACAAGAAGAGAAAGAAAATCTAGATGATGTGAGAAATGATGAGTTGAGGGAAGCTATGAAGACCATGTCTATTGGTGATATTAGACCTAGAAGAGAAGAAGATAATGATAATGGTCCATCAATCTCCATTGGAGTGAATCCCTCTACTTCAACCACAAGTGAAAATGTTCAATCTCAAGATGATGGTGAAGCAAGTAATGTCAATGCAACTTCATCTAGTGAGCAAGTTGCTACTACTATACAACCTTCAACCTCTACACAAGCATCTATTGATCAACCAAGAGTTCATCATGCCATCGCCAAAGATCACCCCATTGATCAAATTGTGGGTGATATTAGTAAGGGTGTTCAAACTCGATCTCGTGTTGCTTCATTTTGTGAACACTTCTCTTTTGTATCTTGTGTTGAACCTAACCGTGTAGATGAAGCACTAAATGATCCGGATTGGGTGAATGCTATGCATGAAGAATTGAATAATTTCACCCGGAACAAAGTTTGGGAGCTAGTAGAGAGACCCAAGAACTATAATGTGATTGGTACAAAATGGGTATTCCGGAACAAGCAAAATGAAGATGGCATTATTGTGAGAAACAAGGCAAGATTGGTTGCTCAAGGCTATACTCAAGTTGAAGGCTTGGATTTTGGTGAAACATTTGCTCCCGTGGCTAGATTGGAAGCTATAAGAATCTTATTGGCCTATGCTTGCTCTCACAATATCAAGCTATATCAAATGGATGTCAAAAGTGCTTTCCTAAATGGCAAGATTAGTGAACTAGTATATGTTGAACAACCTCCCGGTTTTGAAGATCTTGACAAGCCCAATCATGTATACAAGCTCTCTAAAGCTCTCTATGGGTTGAAGCAAGCACCTCGTGCTTGGTATGAAAGGCTTAGGGACTTTCTCATTTCTAGAGGATTCAAGATTGGAAAGGTAGACAATACCTTGTTCACTAAAAGGATTGAAAATGACATATTCATATGTCAAATTTATGTTGATGATATCATATTTGGTTCAACCAATGAAGATTATTGCAAGGAATTCGGTGATATGATGTCAAATGAATTTGAAATGTCTATGATTTGTGAATTGAGCTTCTTCCTTGGTCTTCAAATCAAGCAAATGAGGGAAGGCACATTTGTTTGCCAAACTAAATATGTGAAGGATCTATTGAAGAGGTTTAGTATGGAAGATGCTAAACCTATCAAGACTCCTATGGCTACTAATGGACATCTTGATCTTGATGAGGGAGGTAAACCGGTAGATCCTAAACTTTATAGATCCATGATTGGTAGTTTGCTTTATCTTACCGCATCTAGGCCCGATATTATGTTTAGTGTGTGCATATGTGCAAGGTTTCAAGCCGCACCTAAAGAATGTCATTTGACCGCCGTCAAATGTATATTGAGATATTTGAAGTATTCTCCAAATATTGGTCTTTGGTATCCCAAGGGTGCTTATTTTGACTTAGTTGGATATTCGGACTCGGATTATGCGGGATGCAAGGTTGATAGGAAGAGCACATCCGGTGATTGTCAATTTCTTGGAAGATCTCTTGTCTCTTGGTCTTCAAAGAAACAAAATTCAGTGGCTCTCTCTACCGCCGAAGCGGAATATATCTCGGCGGGAAGTTGTTGTGCTCAATTATTGTGGATGAAGCAAACTCTTCTTGATTTTGGAGTGGATTTCAAGAATATACCTCTCTTATGTGATAATGAAAGTGTCGTGAAGATAGCTAACAATCCGGTTCAACATTCTAGAACCAAACATATTGATATATGGCATCACTTTCTTAGGGATCATGTGAGCAAGGGAGATATTATAATTGATGGAATTAGCACCAAGGATCAATTGGCGGATATCTTTACCAAGCCATTGGATGAGCAAAGGTTTTGTTACTTGAGAAATGAGCTTAATGTCATTGACTTCTCCAATGTGGCTTGAAACTAGGCTCACATGTTTATTGCTTATCTAACTCTATTGTTATGCAATTTATTTATATATTTTTATCTAGTATTCATTTCATTGCATAAATTCCATGATTCTTGGTCAAAAGTTCTCTCAAGATCTTATTGGTAATCACATACATCTCAGTGGAATCATTGTAAAAATATTTGAGAAGAAATCCAAGAAAGAAATTCAACAAGTGACAAAAGACAGCAGTTCTCGGGCTGGAATTTCTGGTATAGCGGACCGTCCGCCACATATGGACCGGACCGTCCGCGGTTCGCGGACCGTCCGCAAGGACAGGGCGGACCATCCACAGGTGTTATAGAATATTCTTCAAAATATTATTTGGATCTGGAAAAACAGAAAATAAGGACAGAGGCGGACCGTCCGCGCCCTCTTGGCGGACAGTCCGCGACGGTCGGGCGGAAGTGGACCCGCGCCGGACCGAACGGATATACGGAGAGGGGACCTATCGTTCTCAGAACAGCAACCGCCATCTCTCTCTCATTCTTTTTCTCCTCCAAAGCAAAAGTCAAGGACACCTTTAGGGAGAGATTTTGGCGCATCCCCGGACCAACCGGAGCTCATCCCCCGGACCTTCCGCGCCTCAAGGATCATGTCTTTTCGGTATTTAGTCAAAACCCTAAGTGATTCTCATGGATTTCATTCATATTTTTAGTTAGGGTTTGATATGGGGATTTCAATTTCAACCATAGATTTGAGAAATTAGTTGGGGGAATATGTTGAGCAAGTCAAGGGGATGTTATGGCTATGATTTGATGCAGTTTTGTTGGCTATAATTAGAGATCGGGCAATGGATTTGTGGATGGTTACTGTGTTGGTCGCGGTCTCCAGGTGACCTGCGGACCGTCCGCCGCCCCCTGGCGGACCGTCCGCCTGTCGCCTGTGACAGCAACCAGAACAGTAGCCTATATGATTGTTGGATTTTTCAATTCTCAATATTATCACTTATAATTGAAATACTTTCATGGCAGTGTTGGTGGTCGTTCTAAGAAGGTTATGACATCGAAGAAAAGGAAGAGAAGTTCATCCAAAAGGCCTAGGGCAAATGATTCTGATTCAGGGGATGACTATATGCCTAGTGACTCTGAGCATGCGCAGACTGATGTTGAGCTAGAGGCTGAGGAGGCTGAAGATGAACTAATTGATGAGATTGTGAACCTTGCAGGGAGACAGTGGAGTCAGAACTCATACAGAGATGCTAGGGCTCCTTACCAATATGATTTGCCCCGGGATACCTAAAACTTTTTCTTTCATACTCGGGTGCAAGAAGATGCTTTTTATGGTCATATGGTTCACAAGAATGTGTACAAGCATCAAACCATTGACTTCTTCTACATGGCTAATCAACCTGTGATGAGCTCTCTTGTTCCAAAACTTTAGCATCTTGGCTTGAGGCAGTTCATGGAACACAGGTGTGAATGGAATGAGGCTGTCATTCGTCAGTTCTATGCCACAGCTGAGGTGAACATGGAGGAGAAGAAGCTTGAATGGATGACAGGCACAAACAGGTACTCTGCTACCTTTGCTGATTTTGCAGTGGCAAATGAGCTTAACTATGATTTCATCTCTGGGAATGAGAGCTTTGACATCATTGAAGAGTTGCACTTGAACCTTCATAGCATCACTCCCTTCTATGAGCCTGCTAGAACCCACATTCCTAGAGTATACTGCAAGACTACAGGGTTAAGGCACCATCCAGCTGTACTCAACAAGATTGCTAGGGTCACTGTTCTTCCCAAGAGTGGCTATAAGGATGCTTTTATTGGATGGGCACCAAACTTTGTGAAGCATGTCATGTCAAATGAGAGGATGGATGTGGTGAAGCTCATCATGTATCAAATAAATGAAGAGAAAACCAACTTTGAGATCAACCTTTACCATGCTCCCTACATCATGTCACTCATTCTTGCCAAGACTAAGTTCAAAGGACCATGCAATGTGAAGCATCTCCCATTCAGGCCATTCAAGAATGACAAAGTGTTTCTTGAGAGGAAGGTGACTGAGTATCTAGATGTGGATGCCAATGAGGCTTGGGAGGAATATGTACCCGCTGAGCAAGGGGGAGCACATGCTGCTCAAGATGCCGATGCACAGGCTATGCCACCTCCACCTCCTCCTCCACAGCAGCCACAGCAGCCACAGTGGGCACCTCCAGCTGGTTATTTTGATCCATACTTTGGCTCTATGCAGCAGTCCATGATTACTCAATTTGAGCAAATGCAGATGGGTTTCAACAACCACTTTGAGGCATATGGGCAGCAGTTGAATGCAAATCTAGAGAACATGCAGACTCGCCTTGATAGGCAGCATCAGGAGCTTATGGATAGGCAGCAGCAGCTTGAGACTCGCTTTGACAACTTCCACATTACCTTCTCAGGCTTCACTGATCACTTTTATTCCATCTATCCGGTTCCAGTGCCTCCTCCAGAGTTCCACCCTCACCAACCATGATTAGGACCCTCTTTTGGTCTTTGATGACAAAGGGGGAGAAGAATTTGGAGTGATTCCTTGAAGATTCATGGAGATAGGGGGAGCTTTGGGCTTGGGATCATGGAAACATTGCATGTGCATGTTTAATTTTCGCTTTGCATGAACTATTTGTGTGCTTGAACTATTTGTGTGCTTGTAATATCTTATGCTTTGAGGTGTGGAACTAGAACTTGTGTTTGAACCTTGTTGGATGTAATTGCATTTCTTTAAGCTTAATATGGCTTGTTCTAGTTCTTGTGTTTTTTTCGAGGCTAACCCTTTATCTCTTACGTTCATTGAATATTATATATATCTTGTGTAGCCTCGATTGCCTTTTTGTAGGGGAAACTCCGGAATTTTCTTATCTAATGCATATGAAGATATTCAAAATGCAAAAATATATGCACATATGTAGGGGGGAGTTCTTCTCTACAAAATGAATTTTGAGTTCATTTATCCATTCATAAATATTGGTTTCATTGAAATGGGTAAGCATTCTCAAAGTTCAAAAACCTTCTCTTATCACTCCTTTCAATGGTTGTCATCAATTACCAAAAAGGGGGAGATTGAAATCATCTAGGCCCTCTAATTGTGTTTTGGTAATTAATGATAACCATATTGGACTAACTATTTCATTGAGGATATGAGAATAGGTTAGTCTCGTGAGATGATTGAGCTTCAACGGTTAATTAACGATGGATATGTATGTTGGAACCAAGGGAGCTCAAGGCAAAGGTAAAAGATAGGATATTTTCTTTTACCGGTCATGAGGTGATTAGAGAAGATTTTTGACCGGAGTGGGAAGAGCAACACTAGTGGAATCGAGGTTTGGAGAGGTTCATTGATTCAAGCCGGCTCATACATCAAGCGAGGTCTTGATAGAGGAGCGGTTGAAGCTTTGGATCCACCTCAATGTGGATTAGGGGTGACCGGCAAGTCATCGATACCACGGGATAAAATTCGTCTCTCTTGTTCGGTTATTTCCTTGCTCTACTTGTTAATCGCATTTACCTTGAGCAATTTACTTTCCTAGAGATTGAATTATATCTTGTCACTCTAGGTTGCAAACCTTGACATAGGCATAGACTTGGTAGAAATAGATTTCACATTGTGTTACTAATAAAACTTGTTGAGTTTTGTGATTGAAGTTTAAAACCGCCTATTCACCCCCCTCTAGTCGGTATCCTAGATCCTACAGAGAGGAGAATAAAAATGGCGCGGGATTCTCTTTGGTACCGGGTGGTAACACCATCCGGGACCAAAAGCCACCCTTCAGTATCGGAACCCTTTGGTACCGGGTCGTAACACGCCCCGATACCGAAGGGTGGCTTTTGGTACCGGATGGTGTTACCACCCGGTACCAAAGGATCCTCAGGGGTCAACAAATTTAGATCCGGTACTAATGCATGCATTGGTACCGGATCTTTAGTAATCGGTATCTATGAGGGTGGATCGATGGCGAGTTTTCTGGTAGTGACCCTTCGTACGTCGCCCACCGATCGCGCCGCGCCCCCTGCTCCCTCCGTATGCCGCCCGCGATCCTACGATTCAAAACAATCGGTTTCCGCCATTCGCACGCTGTGAGGATTGGGCGAAAGGACAATCGAACAGGAAGCAAAATCGAAGAACTCATGAAGGATTCAGGGAGGAAAAGCAGCTCGATTCAGTAATCATGCCAGAGCAACGTCGATTACAGAAGGAAATCATCAAGGAGACAAATTCTAGAGCTACTCTATCCCATCTAGGGTTCATGACGCGAGTTCAACCATGCCTATCTCCAACAAGACCCGGCCCTTTAAGGGGTGCCGTAATTACAGCAAAACCGGTTTAACACACTAATATTCTTTATCGCCCGGTAAAACAAGTTTAAGGCGACATCCACTGCTGAAGCACATCCCAGCCGTCGGATACAATTCGAACGACGATGGTGGAGGTGGTGAACCGTTGCCTTCCTTGCCAGCTTAACTTGCTAACTGAAGAAAGACAGAAGGTGATGCTAACTGAAGGTCCTGTGCTGAATAGACTGAAGAAGATGACTGCCTGACAAAGCCTCCTCCTTGACATCCTTGCCCTCAAGGATGGAATGATGGAAAGACTTTGCGGATGAATGATGCATCTTCCCAAGTGGCTTCAGCCTCAGTCATGTTCACCTAGTGAATTAACCATTGGACGACTGGTTCATTATTTCTCAGAATGAGTCGTCTCTGAAGAATAGACAGTGGAGCTACTTTGATGTTACCTTTCTCATCAATCAGTGGTAAGTCCGGGGTTGGTACTGCTGTTGGTCCCAAATGTTTCTTGAGTTGACTCACATGAAACACATTGTGTAGAGTACAACCCTCTGGAAGCAATAATTTGTAAGCAGCTTGACCAATCCTTTCCAAAACTCTGAATGGGCCATAGAATTTTGAATGCAGTTTCAGTGATCTGTGTGTACTAAGGGAAGTATGTCTGTATGGTTGGAGTTTGAGATACACCATGTCTCCCACTAGAAATATTCTCTCTGATCTATTCTTGTCAGCTTGCATTTTGATTCTTGCTTGAGCCTTGGTCAGATTCTCCTTAATTACTTGTTGTGCCAATGCTCTATTTCTCCATTGCTCATTGTCAGACAATTCAGGGCAGTCTGGCATTATCACTTCAGCTACCATAGGTGGTGAAAAACCATAAAGTGCTTGAAATGGAGTCATTTTGAGAGAGGTATGATAGGAAGTGTTGTACCACCATTCAGCAAGGGAAAGCCAATAATGCCATCTCTTAGGACTATTGAAACGCATGCATCTAAGATAATTTTCCAAACATTGGTTGACCCTTTCAGCTTGGCCATCAGTTTGAGGGTGATAAGCAGATGTTAGGTGTAACTGAACTCCCAAAGCCTTGAATAGAGACTGCCAGATGTTACTTGTAAGGATTGGGTCCCGATCAGTGAGTATGACTTTTGGTAAACCATGTAACTTGAATATGTTGTCCAAGAACAGGTTGACAATGTCCTGAGCATTGTAAGGGTGTGACAGAGCAATAAAATGAGCATATTTGGTGAATCTGCCAACAACTACCAGAATCACATCTTTTCCTTGAGATTTGAGAAGACCTTCAACAAAATCCATTGATACATGTGTCCAAGCCATTTCAGGGATTGGTAATGGTTGCAGCAGTCTAGGGTAAGGGACATGTTTACTTTTATTTTTCTGACATACTGCACACTCTTTAACATACTCTTTAATGTGATGATTCATATTTGGCCAGTAGAACACCAATTTAAGCCTATGATAAGTAGCTCTTTCTCCAGAGTGGCCTCCCAGAGATGATTTGTGGAATGTGTCCAGTAACTGAGTTCTAAGGTTACCACTAGCACCAATAAGCAATTTTCCCTTATATCTCATATGCCATTGGTAAATGTGAAATTTGGGGCTGCATTGGGATCAATGCTGAGTTTAGCTATGATATCCAAGCACTTAATATCTTCAGTGTAACTAGCAAATACCTGTTCCATCCAGACAGGTATAGCTACAGAAATGGCTATCACTTCTTGAGCATGAGTAGCTCTGGATAGTGCATCAGCTGCTTTGTTCTCCCTTCCTTTCTTGTATTGGATAGTGTAATTATAGCCCAATAACTTGATCAACAATTTGTGTTGGATTCCCTCTACAAGTCTCTGCTTATGAATATACTTGAGACTTTGTTGGTCTGTTCTGATAATTACTGATGAACTGGCCAGATAATGTTTCCATTTTTTAAAGCTTCCAATATTGTCATGGCCTCTTTTTCATATGTGGATGCAGCAGCTGACTTGGGGCCAAGTGTTTTGCTCAAGAAAGATATTGGCCTGCCTTTTTGCATTAGAACTGCTCCAATACCTATCCCACTTGCATCTATTTCCAGGATAAATGGTTCAGCAAAATCAGGAAGGGCCAAAATTGGTGGAGTTGCCATGAGACTTTTTAACTTTTGAAAAGCTTGCTGCTGTGGATCAGACCATTCAAAGGAATTCTTTTTCAATGCATCAAAAAGTGGCCTGCAGATGATTCCATAACCTTGGATAAACCTTCTGTAGTATCCGGCCAAACCCAAGAAAGATCTGAGTTCAGTTACTGAAGTTGGAGGTGGCCAATTTTGTATAATGGAGATTTTGGTAGGATCAGTTGCAACTCCATTGTCACTGATAATATGTCCTAGATATTCAATTGAATTCTTTCCAAAGGAATATTTGCTTAACTTGGCATACAGCTTATGTTGCCTCAATATTTCCAATACAGTGGTTAGATGTGTAACATGATCATCCATTGATGTGCTGTATCTCAAGATATCATCAAAAAACACTAATGCAAACTTCCTCAAAACTTCAGCCAGAACAGTATTCATTAATGTTTTAAAGGTTGCTGGGGCATTTGTGAGGCCAAAAGGCATGACTACATACTCGAAATGGCCCAAATGAGTAGTGAAAGCTGTTTTGTATATATCATCCTCTTTCATTCGAATTTGGTGGTACCCAGATCTCAGATCTATTTTTGAGAATATCTTGGCCCCAAACAATTCATCTAATAGATCTTCAATGATAGGAATTGGGTATTTATTTTTTATTGTGTTTCCATTGAGCTGCCTGTAATCTACACACAGCCTCCATATACCATCTTTTTTCTTCACTAATATCGCTGGAGAAGAGTAAGGACTCATGCTGGGTCTGATCATACTTGCCTGAAGGAGTTGCTGAATTAATGTTTCCATAGCATTTTTCTGGTGATGAGGCAGCCTATATGCTCTTTGATTAACTGTTTTAGAATCACCCAACAATGGTATATGGTGGTCCACTGTTCTCACTGGTGGTAAATCAGATGGTTCACTGAAAATTTCTTGGAATTACTAAATGATATGTGATAGTTGTGGAGGTATTCCTGAAGGTGTTGTTGCAGAACCAGATTTGCTGTTGTCCAGCAGAACTACAGCTCCCACTGCTTTCTTCCTAAGCAGATTAAACAATTTCTTTGGCCCAATAACTCGTGCATCATGACTAAATGACTCATCTGAAAATGTCACCAATGTGGTGCCATTTTTGGTGATAGACAATTCTCTGGACCCACAGGACTATGTGTGTATATCCAATCAGCTCCTAATATGATATAATATCCTTGTACCTCCAACAATCTGAAATCTGTTGTGAAGTCATGGCCTTGTATAGAGTATGGACAAGCTAAACAAGAAGATTGGATAATCATATCAATTCCATTTGCTGTAGCTACTTGTACTTCAGAAACTGTGGTGATTTGGCACTGTGCTTTAATTGCAAACTTAGAACTGATAAAGGAAGCATCACTACCAGTATCCACCAGTGCTATAGCAACTTTTGATCCTACCTTGAGCTTCAGTGTGAATGTACTTGCCAAAGCTGTAGATCCATTCAAGGCATGCATGGAGATTTGTAGTACTGTGTTGGCATTGGCATCAAAATACTCTTCAGTATCAGGGTTTGAAGTATCTTCTATTACTGCAACTTCTTTCTTTCCCTCTTCATTCTGCACCAATATAACTGAGAATATTTGCTTCCCTTTGCATACTTTGGTGTGACCAGGAAACCATGGTTCTCTACATTTGAAACATTTTCCTGCTGCTCTCGGCTCTGCAATAACATTTGCAGGTAGTTCTTTGTTTCCCTGAACCTTAGCTTCAAGTTGTCCTTGCTTTGTTGGTTTTGGTGTACCAAACATGGTATACTTCTTAGGTGCAGGAGTTGCTTGTTCCAACCTCTTTGCAAGCCAATAAGCATTCGTTAATGTGTCGGGATAGTGGCATTGGACATGTGGTTGGATGTGATCTTTCAAGCCAGAGACAAAACTGGAAACAAAATAAGTGTCTGGTAGAGATCGATTTGTTCTTTTCATCATGCCCATTAATTCCTCAAACTTGTCCACATACTCAGTCACAGTTCCTAAATGTTTGAGATTATGGAATTGTCCCACTACCTCAAAGTTGGAAGTCTCATTGAATCTATCACCCAGTAGTCTGCAAAAATGATGCCAGGGAAGTGCATTTGGGTTGCAGCCTAATCCTCTCCACCAATACTCAGCTCTGCCCTTGATATACATGACAGAGATTTTAACCCTGTCCTCAGTTGGAACTCCCACTAATTCAAAATATTTCTCAGCTTTTCTAATCCACCCATCAGGATCACTTCCATCAAACTCAGGGAAACTCAATTTTGGTCCTTTTGCATTGGTCTTGTGTTCAGAAGTGAAGTGTGCATGGTAGTTCTGATGCTACGGATATGGAGGGGTGTTTCTGGGGGATGATAGTCATGCTCCATAGATTGCTCAAAAGCCATTTGGTTCCACTGTTCTCCATGTCCTTCAGGGTTACCATTCTGATGAATAAAAGGATCAATGGTTTGATTCATTGGGCCAGTATTACTACTACCAACATCATTCTCCCCATGGTGGAAGATTCTGGAGCCATGATGTGACCAGTTTCTATTTTTCTCAAGTATGGTGGAACATAGAATTGCTGATGAGATGCCATGTTACCAGCAGTGTGTGAGGATTTGTGGGCAGTAGTGTTCACCTTGATCTCAAATTTACCTTCAGGCTTGGTGTCAGCCACAGTAGGGGGTTTTGTGGGCTTGAAACTTGAACCTTTGTCTTCAGGTAGAGAATTTCCTATGTCCACACCTTTGAGAGTCAACAGGGACATGAGTTTGTCCAACTTGGATGAAATTGCTTCATTTCGCTCATCTTGTTTCTTCATGAACTGATCAAGAGTGCGACGAATTCCATCCACTTCTACAGCAGTGGCATACTGAATCTCTTCCAACTCTTGCCCGTCCACATTCACCATCTTCAGTACTTGTGAAATTGGTTTGAGTAAACTCCCCCCAGCAGATCCACAAGTACTAACCCGTCGCCTGGAACATGGACTAAGCTCCGGAATTTTACACACGGACAACTGTCGTGCAACCCTTGCTCAGTGGTGTTCCCCGTCGTCGCCTCCGTGAGTTGAATCAGAGAGAGTTCCCGAAATTTTACGCACAAACAAGTGTTGTGCAACCCTCACTCACGCTGAAACAATCACCAAATTTGGGGGAAATTGGGGTTTTGTTCTTCGAATCGGGTGGGTGGGTAGGATTTCACACGGTTGAGCCGAAACCACCTAACCACTCACCGATCGGACTCGATCTGAAGAACTGGGCTCTGGAAGAAACGGATTTCGCCAAGGAATAAAGGCTCTTGATAACAATTGTGAGGATTGGGTGAAAGGACAATTGAACAGGAAGCAAAATGAAGAACTCAGGAAGGATTCAGGGAGGAAAAGCAGCTCGATTCAGTAATCATGCCAGAGCAACGTTGATTACAGAAGGAAATAGCCAAGGAGACAAATTCTAGAGCTACTCTATCCTACCTAGGGTTCATGACCCGAGTTCAACCATGCCTATCTCCAACAAGACCCGGCCCTTTAAGGGGTGTCGTAATTACAAGCAAAACTGGTTCAACACACTAATACTGTTTATCGCCCGGCAAAACAAGTTTAAGGCGACATCCACTGCTGAAGCACATCCCAGCCGTCGGATACGATTTGAACGACGATGGTGGAGTCGGTGAACCGTGGCCTTCCTTGTCGGCTTCACTTGCTCACTGAAGAAAGACAGAAGATGATGCTAACTGAAGGACCGGTGCTGAACAGACTGAAGAAGATGACTGCCTGACACACTCACAACGCCCTCGCGTGATCCGCCGCCGCCCCTCCCTCGCAGGCTCCCTTCGTCATCCGATCGCCAAAATCTCGCCCCGCCGCCGCCCCATCATCGCCTCCGAACCCCTCTCCGCCTGGCCTCCTCCTCTCCCTGAGCATCTTGCATCGCTCCCCCGTCCCTCCGCCCCGCTGAGTGCTCCGCCGCCAACCCTCCTCCCGATCCGCGCGCCCGCGCGCCAGCCCCTCCACCGTGCGGCCATATGCCGCCAGTGACAGATCGGGCGCCAGGAGCCGCAGGGACGAATCAGGAGGGAACAATGGCAAGGATGGAGGCGGAGGCGGTGCCAGCGCCAAATAGTTACTGTACACCCCACCCATCACCCAATATACACCCCAGCAGCCCACCGTTAGGCTACCCACAGCGGGGGCGCTACCCCGTGCGGTACGCTCTCCTGCAGTACGCATATAGCGTAAATCCTCCCGCAGCGGGTACTGGGAAGGGCTATGGTAAAATAGCGCTCCCGTCCGCTTCCGCTATTCGTAGCGCAATAGCGTGCGTCCTGGATGCGCAGACGTGGCGTGGGCCCATCCACCGGCGCTCCGTGCGCGCGTAGGCGAAGGGGAGGAGGATGGATGGCCGGCGCTGCTCCTCCGCTCGCGCAGGAAGCCCCGGATAGCCGTGAGCCCCGGCCAGCGCGACGATGAGCAGGCCGCCGCACGAGGAACCGCCACACGGGGAGCCGCCGCGCTGCAGGTGCGAGGCAAGCAGCGGCTTGGGGCGGCCGCGCTCGAACGCCCGGCGCACGAAGGGGGCCAGGTCCTCCCCGGCCGTGATGGCGGCGGAGAGCTGCGCGAGGCGTCCGTGCGCCGCCCGAGCGGATCCACGCATGGCTGCGAGCTCCGACGCGTTCGTGGCCCGCGGCTTGCTCCCCTCCTTGCGGAGGCCGCGTTGGTGCCCGCGCCGCCCCGCCGCGGCCCTGGTCCGGCGTCGCCCCGCCATGGCCCTGCTCCGGCTCCGCCGCGGCCCTGTCGCCGCTCCCGCCATGGCCCTGCTCCGGCGCGCGCGACTCTGCTCGCCGGTGGAGCAGGAGCAGGGGATGAGCACTGCGCGGCCTCACGGCAGAGGAGCAGGAGCAGGGGGCGGTGGAGAGAGAAGGGGGCGGAGGAGCAGGGGGCAGTTTCTGCGAGAGAGAAGGGAGGGAGGGAGGAGAGAGATTGACCGAGAGGGAGGGAGGAAAAGGAAGGGGAAAAGATTTAAAAAATAGAGGAGAGGAGAGAGATTGACATGTGTGCCCCACGTGATGAGTTGGTTGGTAGTTGATATAGAGTATGAGATATAGAGTATGACGAGTGCGGGAGAAACGGGTATAGAGGAAGAAATCTCGATGACCAGGACGGAATATTCGTTTTAGAAGATGGAAATAGAGTACCACGAGTACGGATAGCCTTAGATCCTGCTTCATGATTCGCGCAATATGCCAGACTGGATCGGTGAATATGCCAGACTGGATCAGTGACATGGCGGGTTGGCTAGCGTGGAGAGCTAGGGGCAACTGAGCCTTTTCGTCATATTACGAGGGGTTTTTTCTATTTTTGCAAAATTTGTTTAATTCAAATGAAACTGATAGAGTTGAAATTGGGGTAAGCGGAGCATTCGTATTTGAAAAGTAAGGGCAAAAATACAACGAAAGAAAAAATGAGGATAATTGGAGCGCAAAGTAGAGGTAAGAATGCAATAAAACAAATATGATTATGTAGATGGTGTTATATTTTTCTAGAAACTTGGTCAAAATTGAACAATTTTAACTTAGGACAAAACATATACATGTAAAAAACGCTAGAAATAGACAACATTTGTCTAAACAATTGTACATGCCTAAAACCCTAGACAATAATTATTGTGACAGAGCGCTAGCTCATTAAATAAGTTTCACTAGTAATCTGACCAAATTTCAAGCCACAAGAAGCTGAACCAAACAATTGGACTACAGCACCACGAGAAGCTGAACCAAACAATTGGGCTACAATAGCACATTTGGAATTTGACCGAACAAGAGTAATTGCATACGATTACCTATACTAATCCCTGTGTTCTATCTCGAGACAACTGATTTTCTCTCTTTTATTGTCGACCATATAATCTCTGCGTTCCCTGTGCGCCCCCTTCTCGTTCTCTTCCTTACTCACATACAGGCATACGGCATGCTCGTGTTACCCACTGCGTTGACTGCTCTTATTCAAAAAAGTGAACTACAAAGTAACAAAGATCTAAATTCTTATCTAACCAGAGCCAGTCATGTTCTCAACAGGAATGCTCCATTTGGGAATTGGAATGGAAATAACAGCAGTATATAGGAATGCTTCAATCAAGAAAGCCTCACACATATCGGATCTCTCCGAAGAGACAAGCCTCACACATATCACAAGGCAAGTGGATCATACATCACAAAAGCAATGGTTCCATCTCAGAGAGAGTCTCACACACAGGTTAAGGGAGGGTAGAAGACAAGTACATCATACGTCACAGAACATTGGCTCCATGCCTCCATCTCAAAGTGAGTCTCACGCACAGGTTAGGGGAGGAGGGTAGAAGGGAAATGGTGGTTGTCCCTGGTGGTTAAGGCCAGGAGGCGTGGGGGTGCTGCCATCGCTCACCAGCAGCCATGAGCTAAGACAGGAGGCAGTGATCATCTCAGAAATGGCACAGGTGCAGATCCCCATCACGCACCAGCTCATCACGCTTGGGGGTAATACGCGACCAGGCTACAAGCACCCCCACACTACAGGAACCAACCTTAAGTGTATCAAAGCTTCTACCTGACATCTCCGCATTGAAAATCACCTCCACCTGGTTCGGTACCATGGTAGGTTCAAAAACTTTGACTGATACTACCAGCTCTCCCGAAGCTTGAACGGAAACGACATGGCACAGATGATTCATATTTCCATCACCGAACTGAACGAGGATGATTTCAGAGCTCAGACGCTGACGATTCCGAACTTTACCACCAGTGGTAGAGGCTCCAAAATAACCACGAACATCAGCTGGCCATGTACCATCAATGACTCTGAAAAATATTGTGGCCTCCACACAATGTATAAGTTCTCCAACTTGAATCACCAGTTTGTAACCACGTGGGCCAGTTAACTGAACAAAGCCTCCACCACTAAAAGAATCTAATGTCTTAGCCTGAATGATGAAGTAACTGTCCTTAGATTCAACATCGCCCTTCACCTTTAGCTCAGCCTCAATGGTAAGAGGTCGATTGTCAGCCTCAATGGTCCCAGGTCCATTCATCACAACAGCGCGACTAGGACCCGTAATTAACAAAAGTTGGTCCTGCGCAACATCATCAGAAAAATAGTTAGTACCAAATATGGTTCCTGTGCAACATTCACTTGATAAATAGTAGTAACTGAAGTAAACAAAGACGTAAACATTGAGCAGCAAAGTGCATCATAGCGAACAGTTTAACTCAAAAGCACACTACTAAGGACGCTCTAAGGAGAAAACAATCAACTACCAGAACATTATGTTACCTTTGTGCTTGATCTTTAAAGAGATTATTCATATTTTTCACGGAACTAATCATTAGTGATAATGGTGTTTTGACTAATCACAATTAAGATAACTGCTTTGTTATTCTTTGATAATTTGGTCATGGGCACACATGTTTTAATCAATCAAGAGTTAAGATTACTAGAAACTACTGCTCTGTAACTCTAGTTTTTATTTCTGTGCACCATTAAGAGAACAAAAGCAGGCTGTGCCCTTGACAAAGAAAGGAAATACTCAATTGCAGCCTAAAAAGGGGCATGCAAATGAATCATATAGGCTGAGCAATGGGGTGTGGTTAACAAAAACATACTACGGTCTCACAGATTAATATATTCAGTGTCAGTTTAATGCAGTGACTTTCAGAAGCAAAAGGTGCAAAGTTTAACTTCCCAAGTGACTAAAGAGATCTTGATATTTGACATAACGGGACTCAAATGCCATGATCAAGATGTGACAATGGAATCATAATTTTGATACTGTTGCCACCAGTTTATCAAGTAGTAGTGAGTAAATTGCAAGAAGAAAAATCACAAAGTGGTTCCAAAAGGGCACCACAGCCGATAATTTACCATTTTTACAAGGGCTGGCAGTAGCAGGAAAGTTAAGAAATGAAACGCAGATAAGCATTGTTCATGAATCGGGAGAAACAGACAGGAAACAATAAAATTCAAGGCAAGGTTGCAAGGTCTCAAGCAAGTTCATAATTTCGTACCACCATGTCACGAGATATCTGATTAGTTTATATAATTAAAGGTTACATAACCATGGGTGAACAGCTCACAGTTCATGCTAAACTAACAAATGTGGCAGCTGTCAAGGTACAGGTACAGCGGCATGATATTCAGGACTACTATTTGTGTATGTGATATTAGCAGAATTAGTAAGCTTCAAGCATAGCTTCATAGTCTGATGGCAATCCTCAATATGCTAAGATTGTTGACATTTGTGAGAGCTTTCATAAGAGAGTAATGAATTTCACTGCATCTTAGTTCTCTTATATTACTTTCTTTGTAAATTGCATCCTTAGCTGGGCTTCTTTGTTGGGAATAGGCAAACTGGGAATGTCTACAAGAATGCAAAGATGAAGATTGAAAGGGCCATTGCTTTCCTGACCTGTGGCAGAGATAGAAACTCTTTTTTTCCTTGTTAGGGTGGGGAACTATATTGATCCTAACAATTTTGTTTTCTTTTGACAGGGATATGGGTGGTCATATTGACGGTTTTCAGATTTATGGGGGGTTCTCCCTGTTCTATGACTCCCATCCGTCCACAAGAGTGACTAAAAGCTACTGTTTTACCCACGATTTTTTTTTCACAGCAAATCTTTTGCTTCCAGATTTTTTGGTCATACTGTTGATAGATGTTTATCAGAAATCAGATTAAGCATGCTTTGAAACAGAAGTCAAGAAGGGCAAAACTCTGAGAATATTCTGGAGAATGACTTGTGGGAGGTGCAAATAACCCAACAATTGAAGCATCAGAACAGGATTCAATCCTAGGAAAATCGAACACAGCTCAACCTGCAGCAGGATTTCCAGAGCATGACACTGGAGAACATGAGTCACTTGAAGCTCCTGCCTTAAGCTCAGTAAAAAGGGCAGAGAATGAGCTATTACAAGACTATTGCCAGAGGGTGTCCCAGGCCTGGTTTTGTAGCAAACATAAAGTGTTCTATACGGTCTTAAGCCATCATACTCATTGTGAGCTTCATTTACTTATGATCAAGGGCCATCATCTTCTTCTATATTTAGTCTATTAGAAAAAAGAGGAGGGCATTGCACAATAAGGAGGATTATATATGCTGATAAAACAGGAAAGCAGGCAAAGGGTTAGGAGAGGATCAACTGGGCCATTGTACGATATAAAGGTACCATAAATATTGGATTACAACTCAAATAGGCAAGGCTGCAATCATATATTAATTTTAAACAAGGATGAAGCAAAAGTAAGAATACAAACCGGTCGTATGATGGCTTCACTATCATCTCTACCCCGGTTGAAGATAAGGTTGCGTTGTGAATCAATGGAATCACGTACAGCGATCACGCCAAATACATGGCATGGTACTTCCAAGTTTGCAACACTGACTGAATAAATTTGTAGACTATTGGGGCGGCCATGATACACGTAGCGGGGAACACCTCCACTCGTGTAAATCATGGCACGGATCTTCGCTGCAGGTAGTTGTCAAAGATTCCGAATAGGTTAGTATCAACTATCAAGACCAATTAGCATTAGCAATAGTACCAATTGATGCCACACAATTAAGCTAAAAACATTTTGGCTATCTGTAGGCACTAGATAACTAACAATACTTGGAACCAATTGTCTGTTAGACAAATCGAAAAAAATCTGTTGATGTCGAATGCTATATGCGGATTCCTTGCCATCCAATCTTTCCGGAACAGGAGATAATCCGGGACGTACTTGCCCAAGGACGCCAGTAACTTGTTCTGCGCCCGCACTCCCTCCAATCCAGCTTCCTTTAGCGCCAGCTTCTTCGCATATGCTTCCTCAAGCTCCACCATTTTCTTCCGCTTTATCAGCAACAAGATCTCCGTCAAAAGATTCATCTCAGAGGACTTCCATCCCGCCCTCTTCTCTTAATCGCGATTCTCCTCCTGCGGCCGAGTTGCTCGCTCGCGACTTTTCTCCTTTTCCCAAAGCTCCTCCTCTTTCCAAAGATCCTCCTCCCACCAAAGCTCATCCTTCTCCTCGGAATTCTGCTGCGGAGTCTCCTCCTTTTTCCAAAGGACAAGGAACTCCTTCGACAGATTCTCCATCTCGCACGGCGCGGGCACACCTACGAGCTACGATCCGGATTGTTGTCGCCGCCGGCGCCGCTGTGGGTGGGTGCGGGAGGAAAACCTAGATCTTTGCCGGCACGGCAGCACAGCACGCCACTGAGCTGTGGCCTGTGGGTGGGTAGGTCGCAGAAGTAAATAGGCCGGACCTGACGGAAGGCCTCCTGTTACGGTCAGTCCGGTTCAGCCCACCATGGAGAGATTCAGCGGCCCAGCACAAGCAATGTTTAGCTCGTAGCAGTGCGGCACGTGATTATAAGAAAAAAAAAGATCCATTTCATTACATTCAACAATTCATTTTTTGCGTCTAAAGTCTAACCCCCTGCTAGTTAGCTCGGTTTACTCTTCTAAACTATACTTGGTGATTCCCCGCACGTTGCCGCGGGATTTGAAAGAGCTTTTCGATAAACTATGAACCAATGTGGTTGTTTAATTGCTCATATAAATGTTACACTCGTAGAGATTACGTTGAAAGGGCGCAAAGCCATGTGAGCAACCTTTTAGATAAAAATAATAGATTTTTGAGTTACTCTTTGGTTAATTGATGGATGTAGATAAAATGGATAAAAAAAATCTAGCATGACACTGGACGGAGAAGGAAGGCATAACAAAGACTCTAGAGTAGAGCACATATGGCGAGAGGTTAGGGCTACAGTAAAAGGGGGCGATTTTGGGGGCGATTCCTCCGTCTCCCCGAATCCCCCGTCCGTCCGTCGCCTGGTTTGCCGGAAGAGGAGGCGCACGGGATCAGCCGAGGAGAGGGACGAGGGTCGTAGCGCTGGCGGCGGTGCTGCCGTCGGACGCGTAGTGGCTGGAGCGGCTGCAGGAGTCCGCCCCCGACCGCCGACGCCGAGGACGCGATCCCGATCCGGCTCGCGGCACCGGCCCTGCTCGCCCGCTTGGTGACGGTCCGTCGCTGCTGCTGCCGCCCGCGGTGAGTGCTCCCTCCTCCGCCTTCTCCTGCTGGTCTCATACGGGAGGGGCGGCGGGGCGGGCGAACGGGATCTGGGCTTCCGGGGGCACCCTGCCGCTGGGTTCGGTGGGAGCGGAGGGGGTTCTCAATCGGCTCCCGCGAGGAAACAAGAAGACCGTGATGTCCGTAATTTTCGGAGAGCCTGAGCGGGCGACGCGGAAGGCGATCGCTCACCCGACCTCGATCTAGTTTCACCACCACGGTGATCTGGATCTCTGCTTCGCCGGTGACCTTTCAGGGCCGGTGTCCACGCCAAATCGCCGGTTAGCCGTTCCGGCGCCGTCGACCACAGATTTTCCCGCTAGGGGTTGCGCCGCTTAGGAACCCTAGGTCGGGACTGCTCTGGTGTGTGGCATACTCCCTGTGCGCTGCACATCCCTTTTTTCCATCTCGATCCATAGGCCATGGCCACGAGCGGTGATGGACGGCCGGTGAATCCGGACGACAAGGTCGCTGAGATGCTGAATCACCTAAATCTGACTTCCGAGGAAGAGAAGGTGATAGCGTTCAGTGATGATGAGGAGGAGGCGCCAAACCCTAAGGTGGAGTGGGCGCTTCTTGGCAAGGTGCTCTCGCCGACGACGGTGCATGCTGCATCGATCCATGGCGCGATGAAACCGGCGTGGGGTAACCCTGCTGGTCTGAAGATCAGATCGATCGGTGCGAAAGCAGATAACCTGTTCGTGGCGGAATTTGATTTCAAGCAAGACATGGAGAGAGCCTTGGGCGGCTCTCCGTGGCTGGTGGGAAAACATGCGGTGATACTACGCGACTATGACGAAAGTCTAAAACCCTCGGAGATTCGTTTCGATCGCATGGACATCTGGGCAAGAATCATTGATCTCCCGCTTGGATGGATGAATGCGTCCCGAGGTGTAAGGGCCATGAGTCTGATTGGAGAGGTTAAGAAGATGGATGTGGATAGGGATGGTAAGGCCAGTGGCCCGTTTCTTCGTGCTCGGGTAGCCATGGAGGTCACCAAACCTGTTCGGAGGGGTGTTTTGCTGAAGACAAAGAAGGATGCAGCGCCTGAATGGTTCGACATCGAGTATGAAAAGCTTCCTTTTTTCTGTATGTCGTGTGGTATTATGGGGCACTCACATCTGGAGTGCGTCAAACCTCTCATTCGTAATGAGGAGGGGAAGCTGCCATACGACGTGAAGCTTAGGGTTTTTGACCCGAGGAGGAAGAAGATGCAAAGCTTTTCTGAAGCAGCGGCCGAAACCTTTGGGAGTGCTTCGTCGTCTACCACAAAACAGGCACGTGGGTCGACAAGCCGATCAGGGGACCGGCAAGATGCTGGACAAGATGCTGCTCGTGCCGGGGATGAGGACGTAGAGGTTTTTTCGCCTTTGAAACAGCCGGAGGTGCAGGAGCGAGGGAAGGAGAAGCAAGGCCAGGGAAACATGAATGCTAATCGTCAGCTTTTCCAGGCTAGGAAGGAGGATAAACCCCGTGTACCGAGGAAGAGGAAGTCTAAGACGGCAAGCCCTACCGCCTCGCAGAATCCGGAATCCAACTTGCCGGTGACGGATAATCTAGTAATGGTTCCGGTGGGGTTTGTGTCGTCGAGGGTGAGCCAGTTGCATGGTGGTGGGGAGGATGCGGTGGCTACTCCCTCTACGACTTCGGATGAGTTGACGAAGAAGCAGAAAAGAAACAACTCTCAATCTAAGGCAGGATCGGCGGCGGCTGCGGAGGGCAGCCCCCGCCGGGCGCAATGAATTGCCTAAGTGTGAACTGCTGAGGATGTGGGCGGTCCTCGGCAGTTCAAGAATTATGTCTCTTAATTGAGACATGGAAGCCGGCGGTGGTGTTCTTAATGGAGACTAGGATGTCCGAGGAAAGAGCGATGGGATTAAGGGGTGCCTTAGGTTTCCCTAATGGTGAAGTGGTGGCGGCATCAGGTCTGAGCGGTGGCCTGGCACTTTTCTGGAGGAGGGACGTCACTGTGATGCTGCAAAGTAAATCTCGGAGCCATATTGATGTCGTTCTCTCTTGTGATAGTCTGAAGGCAAAACAATGGCGATTCACTGGCTTCTACGGTGAACCAAAGAGGGAGTTGAGGAAAAACAGCTGGTACCTCTTGCGGTTTCTGCGAGCACAACTCGACCTCTCTTGGCTGTGTGCAGGTGACTTTAACGAGGTTTTGCGGACTGAGGAGCACTTTGGCTTTAGCGATAGGGAACCATGGCAGATGGCCGGTTTTCAGGATGCTGTTGCTGATTGTGACCTCATGGATTTGGGCTTCTCTGGATTGCCGTACACATGGGACAACAGGCAAGAGGGAGTCCATAACGTTAAGGTCCGTCTAGATCATGCATTTGGTGATCATAGATTCCTGGATGCAATGGGAGATTCGGTAGTAAAGATTCTTCCAACAGCCTTCTCTGATCATTCGGCTGTGCTTGTTGAGGTCAGAGAAAGAGCGAGTACTGGGGGGCGGAGGCGCAAGAACAAACCTTTCAGATACGAGAACATGTGGCAGAGACATGATGGTTATGTGGAGTTCGTCAATCAGGCCTGGGATCCGGGCCCTGGGGGGGACCTCCTCTCAGTGGCCGCCTCCTTGACTGGCCTTCAAACGGCACTGACCACATGGGATGTTGATGTGTTCGGCTCAGTTCGCAAGAAGTTGAAAACGCTAAGGGCTGAACTGGAGAAAGAAAGAAACCACACGCTGTATCGTAGGCCGACGGAACGGGAACGCAGCCTGATGCGTGAACTGGCAGAAACCCTGGCGAGGGAGGAGGAGATGGAGCGGCAAAGATCGCGTGCGGAGTGGCTCAAGTCCGGGGACCGTAACACAGGTTTTTTCCAAGCCAAGGCGAAGTCTCGGGCGCGCACAAATCGCATATGAGCCCTCAGGCGTGCAGATGGCTCGGAGGAGACAGAGCAGGCAGGCCTCGAGCAGTTGGCAAGCGAGTTCTACCAGGGCTTGTTCACAGCCCAGGAGGATATCCAGCCGGAGCTCATTTGCCAGCATGTTCCACAGAAGGTCACGCTGGAGATGCTTTCTATCCTAGAGCGGGCTTTCACAGTGGAAGAGGTGGAGGCGGCGCTCTTCCAAATGGGCCCAAGCAAGGCGCCAGGTGCTGATGGATTTACGGCCGGGTTTTTTCAGAAGCACTGGGCCTGTGTGAGGGACAGTGTGCTAACGGCGGTGCTGGGCTTCTTAAATGGAGGTGATATGCCGGAGGTAATCAATCAGACTATAATTGTTTTAATTCCAAAAATTGCTAATCCTCAAGAGCTCACACAATTCCGGCCGATATCTTTATGCAATGTGATTTATAAGTTGTGCTCAAAGGTGTTGGCCAACAGGCTCAGACTAATTTTGGATGACATTGTGTCGGAAGAACAGAGTGCTTTTGTTCCGGGTAGACTTATCACTGATAACGTGCTCATTGCATATGAATGCATACACTACCTGCGGAACAAGAAGGGTAAGTCAGGGGCTTGTGCCATAAAGTTGGATATGACCAAGGCTTATGATCGGGTGGAGTGGAACTATCTTTATGATGTGATGATCGCTCTTGGTTTCCCGGTTTGGTGGTGCAACCTCATTATGAAATGTGTCACTACGGTGAATTTCTCAGTGAGAGTTAATGGTGTCCTGTCCCCTACTTTCAAGCCTACACGGGGTATAAGACAAGGGGACCCGATCTCACCATATCTGTTTTTACTGTGTTCGGAGGGTCTGACATGTATGTTGAAGGCCAGAGGACCCCAATATATTTCCAGAGGTATTCGGGTGAGTCGCCATGCTCCTTGGATTTCCCACCTCCTATTCGCGGATGATTGTTTGATCTTCACCCAAGCATCCAAGAGGGGGGCTGACAGAATTGGGGAGATTTTGGATTTTTATAATAGAGGCTCTGGACAGCTAGTAAACAAGAACAAATCAGCGGTCTTCTTCAGTGACAATTGTGGCCAAGATGCCAAGAGGGAAGTCCTGGATGCTTTACAAATCCCCACTGAAGCTCTTCATGAGAAGTATTTGGGGCTCCCGACGGCGGTTGGGAATGCTTTGGATGGGACTTTTGATTATGTGGCTGACCGCATCAGGAATTTCGTTCATGGTTGGGGAGGTCAGCTTCTAAGTTGTGCAGGAAGAGAAGTGCTAATTAAAGCTAATGCACAGGCGGTTCCGACTTATCCTATGAGCTGCTTTAAGATCCCAGCTCCAACCTGCAAGAAGGTGAAGAAAGTCATAACTAACTACTGGTGGGGGAGTTCGGTAGACAACCATAAGATCCATTGGCAGCGGTGGTCGAAACTTTCAAGATCAAAAGGTGATGGTGGAATGGGTTTTCGGGATCTACCACTATTCAACCAAGCTATGCTGGGGAAGCAAGGGTGGAGATTGATCATGAGACCGGAGTCGCTGTGTGCTAGGGTGCTGAAAGGGAAATATTACCCAAATTGCACCTTCCTTGAGGCGACGAGAAGGAAAAAAAGCTCGGAAACTTGGCGAGCCATTCTTTTTGGCCGGGAGGCGTTGCGGAAAGGCCTGATTAAGAGAATTGGCCCTGGGAATTCGACCAACATTTGGTCAGATAATTGGATTGGTAGTGCACCGATGATGAAACCCTTTATCCGACTGCCGGGAGTACAAGTTGAGAGAGTTTGTGACTTGTTTGTACCGGGCTCGCGGCAGTAGGATATACAGTTGGTGAGGAACTCCTTTTGTGCACTGGATGCTGAGGAGATTCTTAAGCTAAGGCCTGGAACAAGAATGGAGGATGATCTGATCGCATGGGCTTATGAACGTAATGGCCTGTACTCCGTTCGTTCTTGCTACAGGATGCTAAAAAGGGAGTGTGACCAGCAGGAAGCTTTCAAGCTAAATGAGACAGAATCTTCTGAAAATTCCTCCTGGTGGAACAAGGTGTGGAATTTGAAAGTTCCACCGAAAATTCGGATTTTTTGGTGGAGAGTGCTTAATAACTACCTGCCCTCTAAATCTGAACTGATGCGACGGCATGTAGCGCAAGAAGATCATTGTGAATCATGTGGGGAGCCAGGGGAATCTGTGTTTCATGTTGCTATCGGATGCCCCATGGCTGCGCGTTTCTGGAGGGAGGTTAAGCTAATCACGGGCTGTAAACTCCCACATCTACATCAGGATTCTTGGGCTAGAGATTTACTATCCGGAAAGCTGTGCACGATTGATGAAGCGGCGGTGTTTATCTGTGGGGCATGGTCCTTGTGGTCGGGGCGCAATGCTCGCAGGCATGGGAGGGCTTCCTGGAGCCCGGTTGCAGCAGCAAGGTACACTGCAACTCTGTTAGAGGAGTTGGTTTGCCTAAACCACAGCAGGCCAAGGGTGCAAGCCGCGGTACGGAGTGTTTGGAGAGCACCAGAATCGGGCTGGGTCAAGGTGAATACAGACGCTTCTTTCCTGATGGCGTCTCACTTGGGTTCTAGGGGCGCAGTTATCAGGGATGATCATGGGCAGCTCTTGCAAGCGTCGGCGAAGTACTACGATCACGTCCCTGATGTTTTGATGGCAGAAGCTTTAGCGGTGCGTGATGGTTTACTGCTCGCACGGGCGTGTGGATTTGAGAAGGTGATACTAGAGGTCGACAACATAACTCTGGTGAACCTTCTTCGCTCGGAAGCTGGCATCCGGAGCCCGATTGCGGGCATCTGGCATGAGATTGTTGATATTGGCAGGAGTTTTAGTTCTTTTGGTGTTTCCTTTGTAAACCGGGAAGGCAACGAAGCCGCACACTTCTGTGCAAAAGTGGCTTCGGGGACATCCATGGAGTGTGTGTGGAGCGGTTCTTTTCCCACTGGCCTAGTGGAAATCGCTCAGAAAGATTGTAATCCTGCCTTTGAGTAACGAAATCTCATGTGCTCAAAAAAAAAGTAGAGCACATATGCACCCACGCTAGCATCTTTCATCTCGGTTAATGTTTTTTTTGGAAAACACATGTTCTATGGTATTTATCACTTCTTGACTGTATAGGATAGTTACAAGGACTTTAAGAGGTGTGATCCAATAGATGGCTTTTCAGCTTTGTTACATGATTGGATTAGGCGTTCTAATATCATCTGGATCGAAGTACCAGATGGCAACTTTAGAATTGTTTCTACATGACTAGGCATTTAGCTTAGCTGCTCATTTTCCCATGCTAAAAAGTTAAAAAACAGTCTAGAGTATGACACTCTTTTGGTTGAACCAGGTATGTCTGTGAAATGCACAGCACATGCGGAAGACCGCGGCACCATTGTTCATGTCTTCAACAATATAAATTCGGTTGCTCGGTGCTTGCATGCCTAGGACAGATGCAAGGATTATTGCATTGCTTGGTGGGCCATGTATCGAGGGACCTAGAATGGTAAAGATCCATATTTGCTTGCACTAACCTATTTATTTTCCCCAACAGCATAGTATTTCATATTTACCTGCACTAACCTATTTATACCAATGTTTTAATATAATTTTGTCATACTACTGCTAATTCACTATCGAGTACAGATGAACTTATTGGTACTAGCTAATCATAGGTATCTGATGCATGTTTGGAATATAGCAGCTTTTCCTGAGCTAACTCTGTATATTCTCCTTTTTCTTTGTAGCTCCCAAAAGGCTTTAAAATGTCTGCTACTATTTTTATCTTATATTACCTACAAACCGTTTTGGTAAGGTTACATTGGTGCTACTCCTTTGTTGTAGCTTTGGTGACATTTTAGGTTGCTCATGCAATGTTGTACAGTTTGCTTATTTTTTATTGCACAGATCAAATTTTGTATGTGAATATGGCTATTGGAAGCCTTACGACTTACAATTTAGAACACGTAAGTTATGTGTATGTGCGTTTCTGCAAAAAACGATTGCCAGCATTGGGGCTAGATGGTAAGTGTCACGATCTGCACATCGTGGACATCTCCTACCTCAAGATACTCAATCACAATCTTTGACTGAAAATAAAAGTAGTGAAATTCTGTAGTAAATTACCTTAAATTATATTATTCGGTGTCATTTCTTAGTTCTTTCTTAAAAGAAATGTTTGCAGTAGTGGTGAAAATTAGTGCTAGCAGTAAAAAGCTATACCTTTTACAAATTTCCTATAGTCGACCCATGTATCCTGTATGTAATCATCCCTATTGTGTTTTCCTTTTTATGTTATATATACTATCAATGCAAGTACATATGCTTCTGGTTGCAGTCTTTGCATTCAGTGGTGTTGTATAATAGAAATTAATATTGATTTGCTTTATGTCTGCAGGCAAGAGTTCGTAATCGAGCAAACAGAGGCAAGGTCCATGCATATGTTTGCATTTGCATACATGCTATCCGTGGTTTTCATTTTTTTTTCAAGTTCCATTTGCAGCCATTCATGGAACAGCACAGAACTGGAAATAGTGAGTAGACAATTGTCATTCCTATTGATGACGAGGTGACATGTAATATCAACATTATAGTCGACCCATGTATCCTATATGTAATCATCCCTATTGTGTTTTCCTTTTTATGTTATATATACTATCAGTGCAAGTACATGTGTTTCTGGTTGCAGTCTTTGCATTCAGTGGTGTTGTATAATAGAAATTAATATTGATTTGCTTTATGTCTGCAGGCAAGATTTCGTAATCGAGCAAACAGAAGCAAAGTTCATGCATATGTTTGCATTTGCATACATGCTATCTGTGGTTTTCATTTTTTTTTCAAGTTCCATTTGCGGCCATTCATGAAACAGCACAGAACTGGAAATAGTGAGTAGACAGTTGTCATTCCCGTTGATGACGAGGTGACATGTAATATCAACACAGTGTTGCATTAACTCAATAAATTACACTCATTTTTTTGTCATCCATAGCGACGCACAGTCACAAACCTATATGTCACTGAATCATTCATCTTATATTCTTAGTGTAGTTGCAGAATCCAATAGCGATGGACAACATGAATTTATACATATGGTGTTTATTGCGATGCAAAATCTATGTCTTTTCATGCGGAACTTATGGTGTTCTAATTTTTTGTTTCTCTCCCGTAGCAACGCACGGGCACGAACCTAGTTACATTCAACAATTCATTTTTTGCGTCTAAGTCTAACCCCCTGCTAGTTAGCTGGGTTTACTCTTCTAAACTATACTTGGTGATTCCCCGCACGTTGCCGCGGGATTTGAAAGAGCTTTTCGATAAACTATGAACCAATGTGGTTGTTTAATTGCTCATATAAATGTTACACTCGTAGAGATTACGTTGAAAGGGCGCAAAGCCATGTGAGCAACCTTTTAGATAAAAATAATAGATTTTTGAGTTACTCTTGGGTTAATTGATGGATGTAGATAAAATGGATAAAAAAAATTTAGCATGACACTGGACGGAGAAGGAAGGCATAACAAAGACTCTAGAGTAGAGCACATATGCACCCACGCTAGCATCTTTCATCTCGGTCAATATGGAGACAATGCACCCTTGGTTGAACCAGAGGTCCGCAGGAAGGGCGTGCCAGGTTCGCAGGAAGAGCGTGCCCTCGTCGCCGCTGTTGGTGACCACGGTAGAGATGACTGCACTCGTTATCACACAAAGCGGAATCGGCACACCGTCATCACAGCTGGACACGCGGATGGCTCAGGTTTAGTAAAGGAGTTGCAACTCGTGGCTCGTGGGTGGGATATTAGAGTATACAGAAGAAGACTGGTGGATAAAAATGACCGCTCATTTCGTCTACACTACCAGTTTATACAATGACCCTTAGTTGGTGGGACATGACGTGGACAGCTTGCATGAAAAAGAATTGGTGGAAGATGACTTGGATAGTTTGCATAAAGAGAGAAATAGAGTAAATGACCCTTGGTGAGAGATGAAGTGGATAGCTTGCATGAAGAAAAAATTGGTGGAAGATGACTTGGATAGCTTGCATGTAGAGACAAATAAAGTTAATGATCTTTGGGGTGCATCTATATAGGTTATATAGATTAGTTGGTTCAATTCATCCTCTAATGAATTTTTCTATTTTTTGTTCTTCATATATAAATTTGAATTTTAAGTTCAAATCTTGTAAGCGGGTAAAGAACAAGCTACTAGTAACAATTAATATAAAATTAATCAAAAAATAATGAAAATTTATAATGTATTTTTCTAACATAGGGCATCATGCTCTAAGTCAACTTGCAAAATCTTTAAATTAAAGCTCAACTTGCAGAATAATTAATCACATAGAGCAATCACGTGGGATTAGTTCTATGGACTCGTCCACAATTATCTATGAAGATAAGGCCGCTTGTGTTACACAGATGCGTTCAGGGTATATCAAGAGCAATATAACAAAGCATATTGCTCCCAAGCTATTTTACCCCCACGAGCTATAGCACAACGGGGACATAAATATCTTGCAGACTAAATCTTGTGATAATCTCGCTAATTTATTCACTAAATCTCTATCTGCTTCTACATTTGACAAATCAGTCCGAGACATTGGTATGAGAAGGCTACGAGATTAAAGGGTTTAGAGGGAGACCTTCCCCAGTGATATACCCTATCACATATCATATTGCACTCTTTTTTAATGAGTTTTTTCCTACGGGTTTTCTCATATAAAGTTTTTAATGAGGCAATATTAATGCAAGCTCGTATTTTAATCCCTGTTTTTCTCCACTAGGTTTTTTACTTGGGTCATATATTTAATACAAGAGCTCCATGATCCACGGGCCATGTTGGAAGCTATAATCACATCTCCTTTTTCCAACTGGGTTTTTTGGAGGACTAATAATTTATTTCATATACATGTCGAAGCTTAGCTTGCTCAAGGGGGAGTGTTAGGATTGAAAAGATCGTGTGATCCACGCCAAGAATCAAAAGACCGGAGAAGGAAACCGCTCCCTCGCCCGGGAGCGCGACGCACGGCACCACGAACGCACGAAAGAACATGGAGATCGTGGCTTGTTCAAATTCTTTAATTCCCGCTCAAACAGAGGATGATTATCCCCTGTAAGGCCCCGTTTGGAGCCACCAGCTAAACTTTAGCTGGCTAAATTTAGCTACAGTGGATCCAAACAGACCAGCTAAAAGAATAGCTAAAGTGCTTCCAGCTAATTGGAACATCCTTTTTTTTAAGCTATTCCAACCCGGCTAAAACATGTTTAAAGACCAAAATGTCCCTCCTCTTTTTCTGCGTTCCTCATGTCCCAACGCTCCTCTGCTCCCCACGTCTCCTTCCGTCTTTTTTCTCTCGTCCGATGGCGTCGCAGCGTCGCACCGGCCGGCGGCACAGGGGTGAGCGGGCGACAGTGGCCGAGGCCGGGCCGGTGTCGGGCCCTGCGGCGGCGGCGGCCTCGCCTTGGCCCGTTAGCTACCGGAGCCGCCATGACTCCCAAGTCTCCAGCGGCGCAGGGGCAAGCGGCCATGGCGCAGCTCGGTTGGTGCTAGAGAAGTCGCAGGACTCTGTGAAGGAGGCAGGCAGCTGCAGCTCGACGCCGGGGCAGGGGATCGGTGCATGCGCGTTGCTGATGAAGATGCTGAGCATGGAGAGGCCGGCTGCGCAGGCGCGAGCGGGTGGCGGTCTCCAAACCAATCTCGGTCTGCAAGGGCCAAGGCCATTTGATTCTTGAATTCTTTTAGCTTCTGCTGCCGAGCTGTCATCTTTCTACAACTCCGAGTCTGAATGAGCAGAGGCAAGAGAGATGGATCGATTTTGCTTGTGCATGTAGGAAGACGAGACGAAAAGGCAGAGCGGCAAGTGAGACGCATCAATTTTGCTTCTGCCGTGTACGTAGGAAGATAGGATTAAAATTGAGAGCAGTGAGATAGAGAAAGAGAGCACAATGTAGAGAGGGATCGATTATTTTTAATCGATGCTTGATTTGGTTTTGCAATGGAGGAAAATGAGCCGGGTCCGGAGCAGCTCGGGGATGGAGAGGAGACACGGGTCCAGGAATTCATCGGGGATGAAGACGAGAGAGAAGAAAGAAAGGGCACTATTGTCAATAAACGTTAATTAGCTGGAGGATCCAAATGGCTCTAGCTAAACTTTAGCTGGTTACACTTTAGCTGGCTAAACTTTAGCTACCCAAATTAGCCAGCTAAATTTTAGCTGAGGTGGATCCAAACAGGGCCTAAATATATACCAAGATCATCAATGAAATCATCCATTTCACGGAGTTTATTTACAACAAATCTATCCAATATTCAGTTGGTTGGTCAGTAGTGCTCTTGAGACAAGTTGGCTAGATATTTGTAAACAGTTATCATGTGACATTCTTCTAGTGCCCCGTCCATGTACTTTCAGCTACCGATGTAGTCTGCTAGCATGTGTCATGACTATTATCACATACCACTCTTTAGAGATGTAGTCCCGTCCATGTGTTTTCTTTTCAATTTCTGATGTGGTCAGTTCGCGTGTCAATTTGATTCTAACTTAGCTCCTTAGTGACACAATAATTATTCTTTTCGCAAAAAAAGAGAGAGAGACCAAATCCTTTCCCCAACCAATTAGTGACCATCCGTCCATCCCAGAGTCCCACTATCTGCGATGCCCAACATTGAGCTTATCCATCTAGCCTTTAATTAAATCAACAGATCGTTACATAAAGAAACCGGACCAGCCGATCTAGCCAGGACATGAGAGCTACCACTTTGCAACATCTACTGACATGGATGAAATATATCTGTTGAACAAATTATTCCCTCCGGACATGGATGATGTCTAGGACGATTCAAACCACAAGAGAGCGATCCTTGCCGTTTGATTGAAGCTTTTGGTTTTGGACCTCTCACCAAAGAAAGGCAAGCAGAGGCTATCAACACCTGGTTATATATGGGAGCTTTGAGACAACGGACAGCATGCCTGAGAGGCCTGTGCTATTTCTGGTTCTAGAGCTCTGCCTGCAAGCACCCGTTGCGGATTCTATCGAACCAGCGGAAGAAGAAATTTAGCTCTATGATAAAGATAAATGAATAACAGCTGACATCACCCTAAATTAAATATAACAATATGAGTATATGACAAACAGCAGTGGTCCAACCAAGAACTAATTCGCTTTAATCTTGTGTACCAAAAAGAAAGGTCACATATATCCAATGAGCAAACACAGATTATGCATAGAGAGAAAGCAGCATCACTCCAAGAAACTGCGAATTCAGGTCTCTACCTAAATAAGTTTTTGCAGCTGCAACATTGTTATCTGTATTTAGCATTGCTCCAATCACCCCCAAAATTGTAAACAAAACACTTGTTGCTGTCAAGATCAGACAAACACTCTGGCAGCTTTCAAGGGAAATAGAACAATGATGGAATTATATTATATATCAATAGGTAAATCAAGATTTTCCACTACTGTCTGGTTGGTGCCGTTGAAAGCTGAGGTCAACGTCCTGCCTATTGCACATTTACAACATCAGACGCCCAAAAAGCAACATCAGTGATCCAAAAAAAATTCTGATATCCATTTTTCTTCGCATGGAGTTTCTGTAGATAAACAGAGAAAACTTAACCAGCAATCAACTAATGTGTACCATACAACAGCAGTCAGCAACATTAACTAGTATTCTGTTCATTGCTATGATCATGTGAAGATATGATTGCATATATAAGCTTGACTAGTGCCAGAACCTAGCACAGATGCAGCAGTGCTCTTATTGTGCTAGACTAACCATACAAGCAGGAACAGGATTGCAAAGCAGCCATAATTTGAACAGAAACATGCATTTGAGGAAGGTGTTGTGATTACCAGCGAGTAGGCCACCGGAGGGTATCAAGGAAACTGAGGGTCAGCACTTCCCCTTCCCCTTCCCCTTCCTCTTCCTCCTCCTCCTCTTCCTCTTCCTCTTCCTCTTCCTCTCCCTTCGTCACCTTCCCCTTCCTCACCATTCCCTTGCGCAAACATAAGGTTAGGAAACTGCCCTGGCCTTCTTGACATTTCAGCCTCCTCCAAGAACTTATCTGTTGTTATATAATCAAGGATCAGCTTCATGTCAAGTTTTGCCACGAGCAATTCTCCCTTAGGACCAATCAATTCCTTCATAAACTTGAAATCAAGAGGGGGAACTTGGCAGGTAGCTGGCAAAGCTCCCTCAGCAGAAAGTATCTCGTCCCTCTTGGCCCTTAGCATTATGCCTGAGAAGGAATCCCACATATTCTTGGTTCTGTCATGGAGTTCAGGAATCTTACTTTTGTCTATCCCATGATACATCCTGAAAAAGACCAGCCTACGCATGAGAAGGCTCCTCCTTGTCTCACAGAACATAGCAATGACAGTGTGCAGCGATTCTTCAAGTCCAATAGTGACCACTAGGTCCTGATCGTATGCAGTGAGGTGGTAAAACATATCAAGCAGTGCCTTCTGACTCCCACCTACTTGAACTTCTCTGCAATGAAAAAGAGAGAAAGATCCTAAGCCTCTGTGATTCTGAGACGTGAGCAACTACAGAAAAATTAGAGGAATAATTAGCAGGACACTCACATTTTATATGAGCTATTGAAAGGATCTTGATGTCGCCTAGAGGGGGGGTGAATAGGCGATATACCGCAAAATCAAACTTTTCCCCTTTTTGCTCTAGCTGCCAGGGCGTTACCGGTCAGACCGGTGCTCCACACCGGTCAGACCGGTGACGTGCAATGAACTCCCCCAACAGCAGCTCGAGCTTCTTCTTGACTTCTAGCACGAACCAAACTTGGTGAGTTGCTTCTGTAGGTGATATTCAGCAAGGCAAAGCTATCCCTGCACACAATATAAACACACCCAAGTAGATCGAAGCGGAAGCACAAAATATGCTAGAAATCAACAAGTGAGGCAAACCACAACGGAGACACAAGGAGTTGTTTTCCCGAAGTTCGGATTCACCGCTCGCACCAAGCAACCACCAAGGTACGGTGAATCCTACTCTCCGTTGAGGAAGCTTATGCGACCACCACTTAGGTCAAGCTATCTCCTCCTTCCACTATTTTGCTTCTTCCCTTTCGGAGGTGAAGCACAACCTGCACAAACAATCCCGAGGCTCACCACACACTTTGGTAGCTCACCGGGCGACGCCTTGCCGTCTAGGAGGAAGAACCTCCAAGAGTAACAAATGCTTCAAATTGCTTTCTTGACAGCGAATCGAAGTGCTCAAGCTATGGTTGCTCTTGTTTTGCTCTCTAATGCTCACTCAATCTTGCTCACTCAACCCAACTTAAAGATATCACAAATATCACACAAATCTCACAAAGAGAGGTTGGGGAGGCTTTTCTGGCTACTAGAATGTCTGAATGAAGTGTGGAAGCAGCAGCCCACCAAGAGGGGGGCTGAGGGGTATAAATACCCCATCACACAAAAACTAGCCGTTGGAGAATCTGTCGTGACCGGTCAGACCGGTCACCCTGACCGGTCAGACCGGTCAGACAGAGCTGATTCGAAAAACTAGCCGTTAGAGCCTTACACCGGTCAGACCGGTCCCTTGACCGGTCAGACCGGTCAGGCTGAGTGTGTCCCAAAAACCCCTCAAAATAGCTCAAGGTTTCATCCAAGGATAAAACCACACAATGTTAGATGATCTGGGATTTGTTAGCACACTCTGTGTCTCTCTCAAGGCTATTCTCACATGGGTCAACTATTGAGCACTTTTGATATTTGTCAATAAGCAAATGTTGCATCCCTCTTGATAGTACGGCGTACCTATACTCAAGGATAAATATAAACACAAAGACATCCTCTTGAGTTTCCAAGTTTTGATCAATGCCATACTTTGATAGTTGTCAACTTGAGGGCTTTCAACATTGCTAACTTTCTTGAGCAATTCCATACTTGAGCTAGTGACTTAGGATTTTCCATCATCCATTGACAAAGTGTATTTGAATCCTTAAGTCACTCCATTTTATCAATCACAACTAATTGATGCTTTGCATTGCTTCCCTCAACAAAGCTTGGATATGGTTCTTCGAAACCCCACGGACCTAGATACTTCACCTTAGCAATTTGCACACATGGAAAGCTGTCGCTTAGCCAAAGCTTGCTTAGTCCCTCGCTCTAGTCATCTCGGTTGATTTCTTCACCACTTACCCTTGCCATATTGAGTTTAGCTTTGCTTCATCATTTTGAAATCCCATTTGAAAGAACTCTTCAAATGCTTGTTCTTGATTGACAAAGTACATTCAAACCATTGCAAGCTTCCACCAATGAGACCAACGTATATCACATAAGCATATGTCCCTTTGGTGTAAATGCATGAAGCCTTGCAATTTCCACTTTGAATGATCCCTTCATATATTAATAAGCTTTCTCATAGATTGGAACCACATAGATATACCTTTGTTGACTTGTCCAAAATATATCAACACTCATGCTTGTCATTCATTATTTATGCACAAAGAGATCACACACTTGCTTGCCTTTCTCATTATGAGCCAAAGAACATTTATTTCATATATAATTCAACATCACAACATGAATGTACAAATAAAAACCTGCTCATAGTCTTAAGCAAACAAGTTAGTCCTTTAATCGTTTTGTCATACAATTTACCAAAACCCACATGGGGGCCTAGATGCACTTTCAGCTATTCCTTTTGAATGGAACTGCTTGAATGAAAGAAGGTAGAGCTTTAGCCTGATCGCTGAAAACATGCCATACACCAGGACCAATATGGGTGCCACCTCTGGTTCCATTAATCACAAGGACGTGGCGCCGGAATGCAACAAAATAGAGGTCCTCGTCTCTGATTAATAGGTCAACTTTGTACTCCACATCAATAGAACTATAAAGTCTAATAATATGGTGGCTACTTAGTCTAGGAGCATTAGGATCTTTGAGGTAGTTATGCAAGGGGCTCGATAGGGGATTTGGCAAAGGGCAAGTTGCCACACTGTGTGTATCAAGTTTTAACAGAAAGGGGGCTATATCTATCTCCCTAAGCTTCAGAATCTTCAGCATATCCTTGAAGTGTTGGCATCCGCCATGGATGTTGATGTTAATGATGGGAAAATCCGCTTCTGATTTCTGCTCGCGGCAAAACCAAGTTTTGCCCGGATCAGTTGTCAAAGTGTCTATCTTTTTCCTGAGTGATGAAAATGCCATTGCCACTGCACACATGAAAAAAAAAGGAATATGGACTCAATTTACAGTACTCAATGTCATCTTAAGGTTCGAGAGCAATCTAGAACTTGTGGGAAAAAAAAGGCACCCCATTTGAATAATCAATACTAGAATGAGGCAATGCTACGGCTGCGGCTGCTGCAGCCAACAAGTGCAGTTGCAGCCATACTGTTCACTCAGTCTGTTAAACATTTGTTTTCATGCTCATGCTACAGCTGCTTGTGACTGCAGCCGAGCAGTCATGTTAGAAAGCATCAGTTCGAATATTCCCCCGAAAAACATAATTTCAATCAATCCAATAGCAGCAATCAAGAACCAAATTTCCAACTTCCATATGTGCTAAATGCTATCTTAAGGTTGCAGAGCAATCTGCATTGCAATCTAGAACTTTGAAAAAAATAACCATCCCGTTTGAATTGTCAATACAGTACCAAAATGGCCATTTCAAGCTAGCGGCGGGTGCACACGCTAGCCGTCGAGTGCCGACGCCCTGCTCGGGCTGCTCCAAACCTCACCCTTCTTGACAAACACACTACAGATTGCCGGCACTGGCCGGCGGTGGGTGAGCACGCCAGCCGTCTAGTGCCGACTCCCTGCTCGGGCTGCTCCAAAGAGCGGCCGCCGCTCAGGTCGGCTGGCCCAAAACCGAGAAGAATGACAGGGAGGAGGGAGCATACCTGTGCTCGCTGTGCTCGCTGCGGTGACTCGACCAGACGGCGGGGCGACGGCGAGGAGGACGAAGGCCCACCGCCCACCGGTGGTGCGGCTAGGGTTCTAGGCGCAAGGCACTCGGATCCGTTGAGCGGAACAGAAAAAGGGTTTAGGGGAGAGAGCTGGTGAGGATCCGTTGAGCGGAACAGTAAAAAGGTAGGGGCGGGGAAGAGAGCGGGTGAAAGTGAAATGGACACAGATCGTGTGCAGTGGCCACTGCCACCGCAAGTTAAGCAGTAGGAGAATCTTAGCCATCCAAGACACGAGCAACAGCTAGGATCAAACCTCTTGTTTTCTCTTCTATATTGCCTGGCAGCCACGGGAATTGGAGGGAAAACAGCATTGCTTGGCGCCATTTTTCTCGATGAAGCGCGCGCGACCGTGAGGGAGGCCGGCGAGTCGCCGTGCGCATGGAACATCCGGCTGCCCCTGCGCGTGCCGGCATGGCCTTCATCCAACGCCTTCATCGCGCTGTTCCTGGGGACGTCGCGCCGTCCGTGCCGGCAGCCAGCACGTCGTGCTCGTCGAAGAAGCTTGGCATGCCCGAAGCTTGTCAATAAGCAAATGTTGCATCCCTCTTGATAGTACGGCGTACCTATACTCAAGGATAAATATAAACACAAAGACATCCTCTTGAGTTTCCAAGTTTTGATCAATGCCATACTTTGATAGTTGTCAACTTGAGGGCTTTCAACATTGCTAACTTTCTTGAGCAATTCCATACTTGAGCTAGTGACTTAGGATTTTCCATCATCCATTGACAAAGTGTATTTGAATCCTTAAGTCACTCCATTTTATCAATCACAACTAATTGATGCTTTGCATTGCTTCCCTCAACAAAGCTTGGATATGGTTCTTCGAAACCCCACGGACCTAGATACTTCACCTTAGCAATTTGCACACATGGAAAGCTGTCGCTTAGCCAAAGCTTGCTTAGTCCCTCGCTCTAGTCATCTCGGTTGATTTCTTCACCACTTACCCTTGCCATATTGAGTTTAGCTTTGCTTCATCATTTTGAAATCCCATTTGAAAGAACTCTTCAAATGCTTGTTCTTGATTGACAAAGTACATTCAAACCATTGCAAGCTTCCACCAATGAGACCAACGTATATCACATAAGCATATGTCCCTTTGGTGTAAATGCATGAAGCCTTGCAATTTCCACTTTGAATGATCCCTTCATATATTAATAAGCTTTCTCATAGATTGGAACCACATAGATATACCTTTGTTGACTTGTCCAAAATATATCAACACTCATGCTTGTCATTCATTATTTATGCACAAAGAGATCACACACTTGCTTGCCTTTCTCATTATGAGCCAAAGAATATTTATTTCATATATAATTCAACATCACAACATGAATGTACAAATAAAAACCTGCTCATAGTCTTAAGCAAACAAGTTAGTCCTTTAATCGTTTTGTCATACAATTCACCAAAACCCACATGGGGGCCTAGATGCACTTTCAATCTCCCCCTTTTTGGTGATTGATGACAACTCGATTAAAGCTTACAAATATGACAATTAAGCTCTTTTAGTTTCTTAGATATAGTGTGAGCTCCCCCTTAATGTGTGCTTCGAATGGAATTTCAAAATTGGCCTCACATGCCAAGAGCACACATTTCTCAATAAAAAATATGGGAGCTCCCCCTGTATCTCGGAAACCGTGGGGTGCAACAAGTGTGTGTACAAAAATATCCGTGATGCATATGACAAGAAAAGGCGCACAAAGAAATGTATGTGTGCTTTCAGGTGCCTGACCGGTCAGACCGGTCAGCCCCAGTCAGCACACATACAAGGGATAAAAACAACCACCAATCAATCCATGCATCATATACTAACACAAAGTTACTTAGAAGCATAAATAAAGGTCTTACACACACAATAGCACACATTACAAGTTCTCAAGTCCACAAAGGAATAGAATTCGAGATTTATTACAAAGTTCCACTGCCAACTACACTTGACCGGTCAGACCGGTCACCATGACCGGTCAGACCGGTCAAGGCTGCTGCCACTGCCCTGAAACTGAAAGCTGAAGCTTTAATCCAACACTTCTCCCCCTTTGTCATCAAGCATCCATAAAAGGGCCTGGAGAAGTTGTAGCTGCAGTCACTCCTATCAATTGCCACCGTTTCCTCCATTTCCTCCTTCACTAGGTGAAGCCCCTGACCAAAGATGAAGTCCTTCATGCAAATGCGAGAGAGGAGGCATAAGATATATAGAATCTGATACGGTGATCTCAGAGGGAGGAGCAAGAGTGGGATCAGTAGTACCAAAGGAAGCGGAAGTGTCGGGATGCACAGGAGGTGTATAGCCAAAGATAGAAGTAGAGAGCCTCGCTGCTATGTCAGAGGTCTCCGGTGCATCACTAGAAGGATCAAGAATGCCACTGCTGAATGGTGGAACTGAAGAACCCGCCATCATGCCCTCACTATGAAAAGATAGACCCACAGAGGATGATCCTGCTGGATATGTGCCTCCCATCATGCCTGGCACAAAGCCCGATGAGAACGTACTAGGCATACTGGCAGAGAGGCTCTGGTACAGTGGAGGAACATGTGCATACTGTGGAGGTGCTGGCGGCTGCTGTGGCTGAACTGGTGGAGCACCTGATGAAGAACTAGCCTCTGGAAAGAATATGCTCCCATACTGATCAAAGTATCCTGCTGATGAATATCCTTGGAGCCTATCATCAAGAGATGGAATCTCAACCTCTGGAGGTGGTGGAGAGGGAGGAGAACGCTGCGGCTGAAGGTTCATGGCATTGTGCATCATCTTAATTGAATCATTTATCTTCTTGTTGTCCCTCCGCTGACGCTGCTGCTCCACCTCTATATCTCTTTGGCTCTTACACATGCCAACAAAAAGATTGAAGAGCTTCTTGATGGGAGAAGTGGGCTTTTCCCTTGGCCTGCGAGAGAACACAATGGGCTCAGGCCCGAACCGGTCAGACCGGTACCGGGCACCGGTCAGACCGGTGCCGGCCTGAGCACCAGGCTGAGCCGGCTGAGGCTGCTCCTGTTGCTCAAACTCTCCTCCAACTGGCTCATGCTGAATTTCTGGCTCAGGAGAAGGAATCCTAGGATGTTTATTGACATTAGGCTTCAATGGTTTGTGCTTCACATCACTAGGAAAATCAATCTTGGTCACCTTTCTAATCATATACATGATATAGGGACTATAGCTGCAGATCTTCTTTGGATTTTCAGATACATGCTTGATCTCTTGCCAAATAAAATCCCCAACACTGAATTCAGGTGCCCCAGGTCTCATAGCAAACATCAAATTCTTTTGGTAGGAAGTAATCTCAGATGTATTGCCATCTCTAGGGGTTATTGTCTTTCTAAAGAGCCTATTGAGAACTCCATAGAAAGTGTACAAATGCTTCACTTTCCCCCATTCATTTTCCATATTGCGAGGATACATGATCTTCATCATAGATAGTTCAAGTTCATCCTCATCATGCAACATTTGAAGGCCTTCTTCATTACCAAGTTTGAACATGTTGCTGAAGGCCGGAAAGGTGATGTGATATCTAACTCCATTTGTCATCCAAAACATGGCTTTAACATCATTCCTAAAGCCAAAGTACACTGTAGCATAGAACTGAGCAATAATCTCTTTGTTCCAGCTTTGCTTGAAACCCATGATGTGCATTATCCTTTGTCTTGTACAGGTCTCAATGATCTCATCAAAAATTTGATTATGCTGATCTGTCATGTGTTTCCAATCCACATACTGAGCCTCATGTGTGATTTTGGACTTCTTTAGAATAACTGAGGTGTAGAAATCCTGCTGAAACATAGTCCAAAATCTATTATCACTAGCTGTCCTAGGCCCACTGTAAGGATCTGCATCTCTCATTTTCAGCACAGCCTTTGTCATCCCTTCCCCATGATAATTTGTCATTCTTGTACCATAGAGATAGTTAGGCCTCACAATGACAGGAATCTCATCATCATCTTCACCATCACCGTCACCATCATTATCACCGTTGCCATCACTATCACCACCACCATCACCATCACCACCCCCATCACTCTCACCGCTGCCACTGCTGTCATTATCAATAGCCGGGCCTTTGCCATGGCGAGGCTCCACTCTATAAGGACTTTGCTCCTCATCATCACTACTAGTCTCAATTTGCTCCTCTTCTTCCTCCTCAACATGTATCTCAACTGAAGATCTTTTCTGTCCTCTAGGTCTCAATCGGCCTGCATAATCATCTCGCATAGAGCTAGCACCTTGAGAACTAGAATCTTCTTGTCTTCTCTTTTTTCTTCTCTCGGCATCATGACCCTTAGTCATAGCTGCTGATCCTGGGTCACAAAGATTATGAAGAAATATCCATAAGACACCAGGGGACAAGATTTGATTGATTTGACAAGAGAAAGCACATGGATTGGAGAAATTGGAGCAGTTCTGGGCTTGACCGGTCAGACCGGTAAAGGTGACCGGTCAGAACGATCACCCCCAGAACTGAGCCAATAGCTCCATCCAGCAATCTGAGCGGATATGTTAACCATATATGATCATGGAAATTGATGAGACATCCTAAAGCAGATAAAAATTGAATAAATTGAACAAAATCAGATTTTGGAGGTGAACTGCCTTGACCGGTCAGACCGGTCGGGGGTACCGGTCAGACCGGTGCCTCGCAGTTCATCCCCAAAATCCAATCCTCACAATGCATCCAACGAAATTGAAAGATCTTCTAGGAATAGTCTCTAAGGGTTGCCAGGAGATGTTCTACCCAAGGAATTTCAAATCTACTCATGGAGTTGATAGATCGGGCAAAAACAAGATTTGAATACCTTTGGAGAGAGGAACTTGAGATGAATCCAAGGGACCGGTTAGGGCACCAGTTAGACCGACCGAGGAGGCTTGAATCCTTGAGAAAGGCGAGCTTTTCCATGGTTGAATCCTCAAATCGTCAATGGAGGGTAGTCTCGGTCGCCAAGGGAGAAAGGAGAGAGAGGAGTCGGGTCTGGATATGTTTGGAAGTGAATGGGAGTGAATGTGGATAAGGATGTACTGTTTACTCACGGGAGGGGTAAAAGGGGTAAGTCCCGGGGTACACCGGTCAGACCGGTGCTCCCCCAGCAGAAAAGATAACTTGGCTGATTTTGATGGATTTTGATCCTTAAGCCTTCACAAGATTGGATATAGGATTTGCAGTGAATGTTATCCAAAGTTTGCATATCTCAGAAGAATATAGGATGATCCAAATTATTTCTCATTTCTTGATTCTTCCAAGAAAGATAGATAAAAGATTTTATGGACTTGAGAAAATCTTCCCACTTGTGACTAGGCATCAATCAAACAAAGTGAACAATAGTCACAAGTGAGTCAATCGGGCCACAAAGACCAAGAACCAAAATTTTCAAAGAAAGCACACTTCCTACACATGCTAGTTGAATTTTCGCAAAAACTACCCTATGCCACAAGAGACATGCATCCATCTCAAGTCAATAGTCATCATAGCATATTTAGCTCATATCTTGCAAGAGATGACACAAAGTCAATTCTCAATGAAGACATCAACTAAATATCTAGATTTGAAGCTCAAAATGACTTGAAACAATTACATGCAAAAACACATACTAGCAAGGTACAAAAGCCTAGATGCAAAAGATAGGAATAGAAGGTTCATGAAAACATACCTTTGCCTTAAGCCCATTCGATTTGTGCATATTTCAATTTAGCATGGTGCTAGCTCTCATAATTATTTTTCTTATTCAAGTATTGAGTTAGCAAAAGATACACTAGCACATGTGACTACAAATTCACTAGAAGAAATTGTTAGTCCCACAAGTGACACAAGTATTGGAATAAGCTCCCCCTTAGATAGTGCATAAGAATTTTGAATTTCTTTTGAGTTGCACTTTATTCAATTATGAATATTGAGGAGTTTATTCACAATCTTGGTCAAGGCATATAGAAGGTAATAAACAAATTGAAATTATGCCAGGGATCTCAATCATAGTCACATAAAACTTTTCATGCTAAACACACTAGCATGAGGGAGGGCCTAGATGCATTGAAATGAATATATGAAATTGAAAAACATACCTTGGTCTCTAGCTAATCCTTTTCTTCACATTGGTGAAGATTCACTTCTCAAGTCTTGTGCGTTATCAATGTAATCCAACTGCTTCTTCTCATTTATAATTTTCCCTTATATACATCATAGAGAAGAAATGCATTAAGAAGCACAAGATCTAGTTTCATCATTTAGTGATCTTTGAATTGGAAAGGCACAGTGGATCACTAAAAGATGAAACCTCACGATATAGGTTAAATTCCTTTTCTTGATGCACATGTGTATATGGGTGAAAGGCAAGCTCACATGCATCAATCTTGTCACAAAGCCAAGCAAGAGAATTTAATCTATATTATGGGAAGCAGCTATTTAATAAGTTAATTCATTGTCCAAAGAGGAGGTAGATACACTTTTACCATTTTTTGAACAAAAGACATAGCTTGCTTCAAAGAGAGACAAACTCTCACTCATGAGACTACAAGATCACTAAAAGAAAATGTTAGTCTCTAGGACACAAATTGTAGGATAATCTTCCCCTTAATAGGTGCATCATGTATTTGAATATCATGTCACATGCACTTGATCAATTTAATGAATTTGAGGAGTTTATCTCACAATTTGGTCCCGGCACATAAATAAATTGCATTTATTGAAATGGTGCCAAGAATGCTTACTACCACAAAGATAGTGTTTGAATTGTATGCCATGGAAGTGCTCAAAGAATTTCTTGTAATCTTCCAAATTAGATGAAGATTGACTATCAAACCTCTGCCGGAACTTCTGGTATGATTTGGTCGGAAATTTCTGGTACAAGACAGAGGCTGCCGGACTTTTGGGTCGGAAGTTCTGACATGAGACCGAGGCTGTCGGAACTTGAGGTTTGCTAACTGGGCCAGCACCGGTCAGACCGGTCAAAGTGACCGGTCAGACCGGTCAGTTCCAGTCAGCAGACATACAAGTGGAATTCTTTTCTTTTGCTTGCTCCAAGATTTCTTCTTTAATTTTTTCTGTGATTTCCTGCACCAAAAAAAATATTCTCTACTAGAGAGATATTAAAAGCATCACATGGCATAAGGGGAATAAATCAAATAAAAATGTCAAAGTCACTTTCTCATGCCTCACAAACTACACTTGTGACCCATAAGTGTTCACTTAGAACTGAGAGTGACTAAGGCATGACATTAAGCACTAGTTACCGAGATGACATTGGTTTTGTGATTTCAACACTTTGCTAGTCACTTGGCTAATTTTTTTTCATTTCTTGCATCTTTTCTATAAGCCAAGTGTCCAATGCCTCTCGACGATCCTGCAAGCTCAGCAAGCACTCTTTGGTACCCAAATCTTGTTGGGTCCTTTGAGGTTAGTCACAAGATGCTTAGGAACCCAAATGGCTCTTATGCTAATTTGAGGTGAACTAATCACTCTTATAGCACAAGTGTCAGTTTTATCTTTCCCAAGCTTACTAAAATCATAATGGACAAGGTTAGATTCAAGAATGTTACCATTAGGACAATCCTTGCCCATGTGACCCTTTTGCCGGCAAGTATAGCAAACACGGCTCTTGTCCTTGCTTGACTTTATATTTCTTTGCTTTTCTTGCCTTTGCTTGCTTTTGAGTTCCATGGATGAAGAGGTGACTTCAATCTTGTCACTTTGGTGAAAAGTGGCTGCCCTGACCGCCACCGGTCTGACCGGCCCAGGGGACCGGTCTGACCGGTAAGGGTCAGAGCCAGGACACATGGCTATTGTGTGTCCCTTCTTCTTGCATCCATAGCAAATCCTATTCTTTGCAAGACTCCTTTTCTTGGATACTCTATGCTTCATTGTCTTGCCTTTATGCTTGATCGGGCACATAGATGCATAATGCCCCATTGTTGAACAATTGAAACATTGTATTTTATCAAGCTCCTTTTTCTTCTTTTCTTGAGTCTTGTCTTTGTTGACTTGCTTGTCATGCTAAGGAATTGAGTCAGTGACCATTGATCCCTTCTCAAGCTTATTCACCATGTTTTCACGGTTATCTTGAGAAGGTTGCACTTGACCCTTTCCCTTAACCTCGATCAAGTCATTCTTGATCTTTTCTCTCTCTTGCTTCATGTCTTCCAATTCTTCAGCAAGGAGATCATCACAAGACTCTACAAAAACATGCTCACCACAAGTTTGGGTTGCTTGGGAGCAACACGGTTTCTCACATAATAAAATAGGATTCATGTGAGAGCATGTACATGTGTGTGTATGAGGTTCAAGATATTTTACCGATGATAATACAACCTCATGAGCAATGTCTAGCATAGCATATGCTTCCACAAGCTTCTCATGAGAATACTCAAGTTCTTTGTGAGTTGCTTGCAAAGCCATATGCTCACTAGTGAGCTTCTCAAGTTGAGCAATGAGCATTAGTTTATCTTGTTCTAAGGATGCTACACAAGTAGATAAATTAGTAGCACAAGCATAATCCTTAGACAAGAATTCATACTTACTGACCAAGGAGGCATGTGACAACTTGAGCTTTTCAAGTTCTTGAGTTAGAGCCTTGATGGTTCCAACTCTATGGAATTCATCTCTCTTGGTCTTCTTCTTCTTTCTGCAAGCCATCAGACACTTAGGTCCCTCATCATTGGATAATGAAGAACCAGAAGTTGATGAGATGACGCTTGCGGCTTGGGTGTCTTGAGCACACTCGGGAGCAGCTCCCTGCGGAGAACCGGTCAGACCGGTCCCCTGCACCGGTCGGACCGGTGCCTCCAGGCAGGCTGCAATTTCTTCATTTTGCTCTTCTAGCTCCTTGGCAAAAACCACCTGAGGCTCAATGAATATTGCTGATGCAGTTGAGCACTTCTCAGGTGATTCCATAACTTCTTGCTCTTCATCATCACTTTCTAAATCTTCAAATGTTTCCGTGATGAGAGTCCAAATGTGATGAGCATCTCTTCGGATTTCTTTCTTGCTAGAGATGATATCCCATAACTCTTCACAAACAGAACTCCGCAAGAAGTTAATAACACAAGCATTAAGTTGCGTGCAAGCTAGCTCCCCTTGAGTGAGATTTGACAAATCAAAGTTGTCATAATCAAATTTAGGAGGTAGAATGCTAGCAACTAAAATATGTTCAACTAAAGGATCTAAATTTCTAAAAGCATTATGAACATTACCAAACCAAGAAGCATAGTTTGAGCCATCGAGCTCAAGTGGCTCAAATTGTACCTCACAAGTAGTCGACATCTTTTCTCACGGCGGTTAAGCTTGGATGTGAGTCCTCGCTCTGATACCAATTGAAAGGACCTTGATGTCGCCTAGAGGGGGGTGAATAGGCGATATACCGCAAAATCAAACTTTTCCCCTTTTTGCTCTAGCTGCCAGGGTGTTACCGGTCAGACCGGTGCTCCACACCGGTCAGACCGGTGACGTGCAATGAACTCCCCCAACAGCAGCTCGAGCTTCTTCTTGACTTCTAGCACGAACCAAACTTGGTGAGTTGCTTCTGTAGGTGATATTCAGCAAGGCAAAGCTATCCCTACACACAATATAAGCACACCCAAGTAGATCGAAGCGGAAGCACAAAATATGCTAGAAATCAACAAGTGAGGCAAACCACAACGGAGACACAAGGAGTTGTTTTTCCGAAGTTCGGATTCACCGCTCGCACCAAGCAACCACCAAGGTACGGTGAATCCTACTCTCCGTTGAGGAAGCTTATGCGACCACCACTTAGGTCAAGCTATCTCCTCCTTCCACTATTTTGCTTCTTCCCTTTCGGAGGTGAAGCACAACCTGCACAAACAATCCCGAGGCTCACCACACACTTTGGTAGCTCACCGGGCGACACCTTGCCGTCTAGAAGGAAGAACCTCCAAGAGTAACAAATGCTTCAAATTGCTTTCTTGACAGCGAATCGAAGTGCTCAAGCTATGGTTGCTCTTGTTTTGCTCTCTAATGCTCACTCAATCTTGCTCACTCAACCCAACTTAAAGATATCACAAATANAGAGGTTGGGGAGGGCTTTCCTGGCTTCTGGAATATGTCAAAGTCGTGTGGAAGCAGCAGCCCACCAAGAGGGGGGCAAGGGGGATAAATACCCCAGCACACAAAAACTAGCCGTTGGAGCTCTGTCCTGACCGGTCAGACCGGTCACCCTGACCGGTCAGACCGGTCAGCCAGAGCTGATTTGAAAATCTAGCCGTTAGAGCCTACACCGGTTAGACCAGTCCCCTTGACCGGTCAGACCGGTCAGGTCTGTCCCAAAAACTCACAAGTTAGATCAAGGTTTCATCCGGAGATAAAACCACACGATGTTTAGTTGAGCTGGGATTTGTTAGTACACTCTGTGTCTCTCTCAAGGCTATTCTCACATGGGTCAACTATTGAGCACTTTTGATATTTGTCAATAAGCAAATGTTGCATCCCTCTTGATAGTACGGCGTACCTATACTCAAGGATAAATATAAACACAAAGACATCCTCTTGAGTTTCCAAGTTTTGATCAATGCCATACTTTGATAGTTGTCAACTTGAGGGCTTTCAACATTGCTAACTTTCTTGAGCAATTCCATACTTGAGCTAGTGACTTAGGATTTTCCATCATCCATTGACAAAGTGTATTTGAATCCTTAAGTCACTCCATTTTATCAATCACAACTAATTGATGCTTTGCATTGCTTCCCTCAACAAAGCTTGGATATGGTTCTTCGAAACCCCACGGACCTAGATACTTCACCTTAGCAATTTGCACACATGGAAAGCCGTCGCTTAGCCAAAGCTTGCTTAGTCCCTCGCTCTAGTCATCTCGGTTGATTTCTTCACCACTTACCCTTGCCATATTGAGTTTAGCTTTGCTTCATCATTTTGAAATCCCATTTGAAAGAACTCTTCAAATGCTTGTTCTTGATTGACAAAGTACATTCAAACCATTGCAAGCTTCCAACAATGATACCAACGTATATCACATAAGCATATGTGCCTTTGGTGTAAATGCATGAAACTTTGCAATTTCCACTTTGAATGATC
>CM014271.1:3721866-3812934 GCA_004135705.1 Alloteropsis semialata | reverse complement strand
CTCGCAGTTCATCCCCAAAATCCAATCCTCACAATGCATCCAACGAAATTGAAAGATCTTCTAGGAATAGTCTCTAAGGGTTGCCAGGAGATGTTCTACCCAAGGAATTTCAAATCTACTCATGGAGTTGATAGATCGGGCAAAAACAAGATTTGAATACCTTTGGAGAGAGGAACTTGAGATGAATCCAAGGGACCGGTTAGGGCACCAGTTAGACCGACCGAGGAGGCTTGAATCCTTGAGAAAGGCGAGCTTTTCCATGGTTGAATCCTCAAATCGTCAATGGAGGGTAGTCTCGGTCGCCAAGGGAGAAAGGAGAGAGAGGAGTCGGGTCTGGATATGTTTGGAAGTGAATGGGAGTGAATGTGGATAAGGATGTACTGTTTACTCACGGGAGGGGTAAGAGGGGTAAGTCCCGGGGTACACCGGTCAGACCGGTGCTCCCCCAGCAGAAAAGATAACTTGGCTGATTTTGATGGATTTTGATCCTTAAGCCTTCACAAGATTGGATATAGGATTTGCAATGAATGTTATCCAAAGTTTGCATATCTCAGAAGAATATAGGATGATCCAAATTATTTCTCATTTCTTGATTCTTCCAAGAAAGATAGATAGATAGATAAAGATTTTATGGACTTGAGAAAATCTTCCCACTTGTGACTAGGCATCAATCAAACAAAGTGAACAATAGTCACAAGTGAGTCAATCGGGCCACAAAGACCAAGAACCAAAATTTTCAAAGAAAGCACACTTCCTACACATGCTAGTTGAATTTTCGCAAAAAACTACCCTATGCCACAAGAGACATGCATCCATCTCAAGTCAATAGTCATCATAGCATATTTAGCTCATATCTTGCAAGAGATGACACCAAGTCAATTCTCAATGAAGACATCAACTAAATATCTAGATTTGAAGCTCAAAATGACTTGAAACAATTACATGCAAAAACACATACTAGCAAGGTACAAAAGCCTAGATGCAAAAGATAGGAATAGAAGGTTCATGAAAACATACCTTTGCCTTAAGCCCATTCGATTTGTGCATATTTCAATTTAGCATGGTGCTAGCTCTCATAATTATTTTTCTTATTCAAGTATTGAGTTAGCAAAAGATACACTAGCACATGTGACTACAAATTCACTAGAAGAAATTGTTAGTCCCACAAGTGACACAAGTATTGGAATAAGCTCCCCCTTAGATAGTGCATAAGAATTTTGAATTTCTTTTGAGTTGCACTTTATTCAATTATGAATATTGAGGAGTTTATTCACAATCTTGGTCAAGGCATATAGAAGGTAATAAACAAATTGAAATTATGCCAGGGATCTCAATCATAGTCACATAAAACTTTTCATGCTAAACACACTAGCATGAGGGAGGGCCTAGATGCATTGAAATGAATATATGAAATTGAAAAACATACCTTGGTCTCTAGCTAATCCTTTTCTTCACATTGGTGAAGATTCACTTCTCAAGTCTTGTGCGTTATCAATGTAATCCAACTGCTTCTTCTCATTTATAATTTTCCCTTATATACATCATAGAGAAGAAATGCATTAAGAAGCACAAGATCTAGTTTCATCATTTAGTGATCTTTGAATTGGAAAGGCACAGTGGATCACTAAAAGATGAAACCTCACGATATAGGTTAAATTCCTTTTCTTGATGCACATGTGTATATGGGTGAAAGGCAAGCTCACATGCATCAATCTTGTCACAAAGCCAAGCAAGAGAATTTAATCTATATTATGGGAAGCAGCTATTTAATAAGTTAATTCATTGTCCAAAGAGGAGGTAGATACACTTTTACCATTTTTTGAACAAAAGACATAGCTTGCTTCAAAGAGAGACAAACTCTCACTCATGAGACTACAAGATCACTAAAAGAAAATGTTAGTCTCTAGGACACAAATTGTAGGATAATCTTCCCCTTAATAGGTGCATCATGTATTTGAATATCATGTCACATGCACTTGATCAATTTAATGAATTTGAGGAGTTTATCTCACAATTTGGTCCCGGCACATAAATAAATTGCATTTATTGAAATGGTGCCAAGAATGCTTACTACCACAAAGATAGTGTTTGAATTGTATGCCATGGAAGTGCTCAAAGAATTTCTTGTAATCTTCCAAATTAGATGAAGATTGACTATCAAACCTCTGCCGGAACTTCTGGTATGATTTGGTCGGAAATTTCTGGTACAAGACAGAGGCTGCCGGACTTTTGGGTCGGAAGTTCTGACATGAGACCGAGGCTGTCGGAACTTGAGGTTTGCTAACTGGGCCAGCACCGGTCAGACCGGTCAAAGTGACCGGTCAGACCGGTCAGTTCCAGTCAGCAGACATACAAGTGGAATTCTTTTCTTTTGCTTGCTCCAAGATTTCTTCTTTAATTTTTTCTGTGATTTCCTGCACCAAAAAAAATATTCTCTACTAGAGAGATATTAAAAGCATCACATGGCATAAGGGGAATAAATCAAATAAAAATGTCAAAGTCACTTTCTCATGCCTCACAAACTACACTTGTGACCCATAAGTGTTCACTTAGAACTGAGAGTGACTAAGGCATGACATTAAGCACTAGTTACCGAGATGACATTGGTTTTGTGATTTCAACACTTTGCTAGTCACTTGGCTAATTTTTTCATTTCTTGCATCTTTTCTATAAGCCAAGTGTCCAATGCCTCTCGACGATCCTGCAAGCTCAGCAAGCACTCTTTGGTACCCAAATCTTGTTGGGTCCTTTGAGGTTAGTCACAAGATGCTTAGGAACCCAAATGGCTCTTATGCTAATTTGAGGTGAACTAATCACTCTTATAGCACAAGTGTCAGTTTTATCTTTCCCAAGCTTACTAAAATCATAATGGACAAGGTTAGATTCAAGAATGTTACCATTAGGACAATCCTTGCCCATGTGACCCTTTTGCCGGCAAGTATAGCAAACACGGCTCTTGTCCTTGCTTGACTTTATATTTCTTTGCTTTTCTTGCCTTTGCTTGCTTTTGAGTTTCATGGATGAAGAGGTGACTTCAATCTTGTCACTTTGGTGAAAAGTGGCTGCCCTGACCGCCACCGGTCTGACCGGCCCAGGGGACCGGTCTGACCGGTCAGGGTCAGAGCCAGGACACATGGCTATTGTGTGTCCCTTCTTCTTGCATCCATAGCAAATCCTATTCTTTGCAAGACTCCTTTTCTTGGATACTCTATGCTTCATTGTCTTGCCTTTATGCTTGATCGGGCACATAGATGCATAATGCCCCATTGTTGAACAATTGAAACATTGTATTTGATCAAGCTCCTTTTTCTTCTTTTCTTGAGTCTTGTCTTTGTTGACTTGCTTGTCATGCTAAGGAATTGAGTCAGTGACCATTGATCCCTTCTCAAGCTTATTCACCATGTTTTCACGGTTATCTTGAGAAGGTTGCACTTGACCCTTTCCCTTAACCTCGATCAAGTCATTCTTGATCTTTTCTCTCTCTTGCTTCATGTCTTCCAATTCTTCAGCAAGGAGATCATCACAAGACTCTACAAAAACATGCTCACCACAAGTTTGGGTTGCTTGGGAGCAACACGGTTTCTCACATAATAAAATAGGATTCATGTGAGAGCATGTACATGTGTGTGTATGAGGTTCAAGATATTTTACCGATGATAATACAACCTCATGAGCAATGTCTAGCATAGCATATGCTTCCACAAGCTTCTCATGAGAATACTCAAGTTCTTTGTGAGTTGCTTGCAAAGCCATATGCTCACTAGTGAGCTTCTCAAGTTGAGCAATGAGCATTAGTTTATCTTGTTCTAAGGATGCTACACAAGTAGATAAATTAGTAGCACAAGCATAATCCTTAGACAAGAATTCATACTTACTGACCAAGGAGGCATGTGACAACTTGAGCTTTTCAAGTTCTTGAGTTAGAGCCTTGATGGTTCCAACTCTATGGAATTCATCTCTCTTGGTCTTCTTCTTCTTTCTGCAAGCCATCAGACACTTAGGTCCCTCATCATTGGATAATGAAGAACCAGAAGTTGATGAGGTGACGCTTGCGGCTTGGGTGTCTTGAGCACACTCCGGAGCAGCTCCCTGCGGAGAACCGGTCAGACCGGTCCCCTGCACCGGTCGGACCGGTGCCTCCAGGCAGGCTGCAATTTCTTCATTTTGCTCTTCTAGCTCCTTGGCAAAACCCACCTGAGGCTCAATGAATATTGCTGATGCAGTTGAGCACTTCTCAGGTGATTCCATAACTTCTTGCTCTTCATCATCACTTTCTAAATCTTCAAATGTTTCCGTGATGAGAGTCCAAATGTGATGAGCATCTCTTCGGATTTCTTTCTTGCTAGAGATGATATCCCATAACTCTTCACAAACAGAACTCCGCAAGAAGTTAATAACACAAGCATTAAGTTGCGTGCAAGCTAGCTCCCCTTGAGTGAGATTTGACAAATCAAAGTTGTCATAATCAAATTTAGGAGGTAGAATGCTAGCAACTAAAATATGTTCAACTAAAGGATCTAAATTTCTAAAAGCATTATGAACATTACCAAACCAAGAAGCATAGTTTGAGCCATCGAGCTCAAGTGGCTCAAATTGTACCTCACAAGTAGTCGACATCTTTTCTCACGGCGGTTAAGCTTGGATGTGAGTCCTCGCTCTGATACCAATTGAAAGGACCTTGATGTCGCCTAGAGGGGGGTGAATAGGCGATATACCGCAAAATCAAACTTTTCCCCTTTTTGCTCTAGCTGCCAGGGTGTTACCGGTCAGACCGGTGCTCCACACCGGTCAGACCGGTGACGTGCAGTGAACTCCCCCAACAGCAGCTCGAGCTTCTTCTTGACTTCTAGCACGAACCAAACTTGGTGAGTTGCTTCTGTAGGTGATATTCAGCAAGGCAAAGCTATCCCTACACACAATATAAGCACACCCAAGTAGATCGAAGCGGAAGCACAAAATATGCTAGAAATCAACAAGTGAGGCAAACCACAACGGAGACACAAGGAGTTGTTTTTCCGAAGTTCGGATTCACCGCTCGCACCAAGCAACCACCAAGGTACGGTGAATCCTACTCTCCGTTGAGAAAGCTTATGCGACCACCACTTAGGTCAAGCTATCTCCTCCTTCCACTATTTTGCTTCTTCCCTTTCGGAGGTGAAGCACAACCTGCACAAACAATCCCGAGGCTCACCACACACTTTGGTAGCTCACCGGGCGACGCCTTGCCGTCTAGGAGGAAGAACCTCCAAGAGTAACAAATGCTTCAAATTGCTTTCTTGACAGCGAATCGAAGTGCTCAAGCTATGGTTGCTCTTGTTTTGCTCTCTAATGCTCACTCAATCTTGCTCACTCAACCCAACTTAAAGATATCACAAATATCACACAAATCTCACAAAGAGAGGTTGGGGAGGCTTTTCTGGCTACTAGAATGTCTGAATGAAGTGTGGAAGCAGCAGCCCACCAAGAGGGGGGCTGAGGGGTATAAATACCCCATCACACAAAAACTAGCCGTTGGAGAATCTGTCGTGACCGGTCTGACCGGTCACAGACCGGTCAGACAGAGCTGATTCGAAAAACTAGCCGTTAGAGCCTTACACCGGTCAGACCGGTCCCTTGACCGATCAGGCTGAGTGTGTCCCAAAAACCCCTCAAAATAGCTCAAGGTTTCATCCAAGGATAAAACCACACAATGTTAGATGATCTGGGATTTGTTAGCACACTCTGTGTCTCTCTCAAGGCTATTCTCACATGGGTCAACTATTGAGCACTTTTGATATTTGTCAATAAGCAAATGTTGCATCCCTCTTGATAGTACGGCGTACCTATACTCAAGGATAAATATAAACACAAAGACATCCTCTTGAGTTTCCAAGTTTTGATCAATGCCATACTTTGATAGTTGTCAACTTGAGGGCTTTCAACATTGCTAACTTTCTTGAGCAATTCCATACTTGAGCTAGTGACTTAGGATTTTCCATCATCCATTGACAAAGTGTATTTGAATCCTTAAGTCACTCCATTTTATCAATCACAACTAATTGATGCTTTGCATTGCTTCCCTCAACAAAGCTTGGATATGGTTCTTCGAAACCCCACGGACCTAGATACTTCACCTTAGCAATTTGCACACATGGAAAGCCGTCGCTTAGCCAAAGCTTGCTTAGTCCCTCGCTCTAGTCATCTCGGTTGATTTCTTCACCACTTACCCTTGCCATATTGAGTTTAGCTTTGCTTCATCATTTTGAAATCCCATTTGAAAGAACTCTTCAAATGCTTGTTCTTGATTGACAAAGTACATTCAAACCATTGCAAGCTTCCAACAATGAGACCAACGTATATCACATAAGCATATGTCCCTTTGGTGTAAATGCATGAAGCCTTGCAATTTCCACTTTGAATGATCCCTTCATATATTAATAAGCTTTCTCATAGATTGGAACCACATAGATATACCTTTGTTGACTTGTCCAAAATATATCAACACTCATGCTTGTCATTCATTATTTATGCACAAAGAGATCACACACTTGCTTGCCTTTCTCATTATGAGCCAAAGAACATTTATTTCATATATAATTCAACATCACAACATGAATGTACAAATAAAAACCTGCTCATAGTCTTAAGCAAACAAGTTAGTCCTTTAATCGTTTTGTCATACAATTTACCAAAACCCACATGGGGGCCTAGATGCACTTTCAGCTATTCCTTTTGAATGGAACTGCTTGAATGAAAGAAGGTAGAGCTTTAGCCTGATCGCTGAAAACATGCCATACACCAGGACCAATATGGGTGCCACCTCTGGTTCCATTAATCACAAGGACGTGGCGCCGGAATGCAACAAAATAGAGGTCCTCGTCTCTGATTAATAGGTCAACTTTGTACTCCACATCAATAGAACTATAAAGTCTAATAATATGGTGGCTACTTAGTCTAGGAGCATTAGGATCTTTGAGGTAGTTATGCAAGGGGCTCGATAGGGGATTTGGCAAAGGGCAAGTTGCCACACTGTGTGTATCAAGTTTTAACAGAAAGGGGGCTATATCTATCTCCCTAAGCTTCAGAATCTTCAGCATATCCTTGAAGTGTTGGCATCCGCCATGGATGTTGATGTTAATGATGGGAAAATCCGCTTCTGATTTCTGCTCGCGGCAAAACCAAGTTTTGCCCGGATCAGTTGTCAAAGTGTCTATCTTTTTCCTGAGTGATGAAAATGCCATTGCCACTGCACACATGAAAAAAAAAGGAATATGGACTCAATTTACAGTACTCAATGTCATCTTAAGGTTCGAGAGCAATCTAGAACTTGTGGGAAAAAAAAGGCACCCCATTTGAATAATCAATACTAGAATGAGGCAATGCTACGGCTGCGGCTGCTGCAGCCAACAAGTGCAGTTGCAGCCATACTGTTCACTCAGTCTGTTAAACATTTGTTTTCATGCTCATGCTACAGCTGCTTGTGACTGCAGCCGAGCAGTCATGTTAGAAAGCATCAGTTCGAATATTCCCCCGAAAAACATAATTTCAATCAATCCAATAGCAGCAATCAAGAACCAAATTTCCAACTTCCATATGTGCTAAATGCTATCTTAAGGTTGCAGAGCAATCTGCATTGCAATCTAGAACTTTGAAAAAAATAACCATCCCGTTTGAATTGTCAATACAGTACCAAAATGGCCATTTCAAGCTAGCGGCGGGTGCACACGCTAGCCGTCGAGTGCCGACGCCCTGCTCGGGCTGCTCCAAACCTCACCCTTCTTGACAAACACACTACAGATTGCCGGCACTGGCCGGCGGTGGGTGAGCACGCCAGCCGTCTAGTGCCGACTCCCTGCTCGGGCTGCTCCAAAGAGCGGCCGCCGCTCAGGTCGGCTGGCCCAAAACCGAGAAGAATGACAGGGAGGAGGGAGCATACCTGTGCTCGCTGTGCTCGCTGCGGTGACTCGACCAGACGGCGGGGCGACGGCGAGGAGGACGAAGGCCCACCGCCCACCGGTGGTGCGGCTAGGGTTCTAGGCGCAAGGCACTCGGATCCGTTGAGCGGAACAGAAAAAGGGTTTAGGGGAGAGAGCTGGTGAGGATCCGTTGAGCGGAACAGTAAAAAGGTAGGGGCGGGGAAGAGAGCGGGTGAAAGTGAAATGGACACAGATCGTGTGCAGTGGCCACTGCCACCGCAAGTTAAGCAGTAGGAGAATCTTAGCCATCCAAGACACGAGCAACAGCTAGGATCAAACCTCTTGTTTTCTCTTCTATATTGCCTGGCAGCCACGGGAATTGGAGGGAAAACAGCATTGCTTGGCGCCATTTTTCTCGATGAAGCGCGCGCGACCGTGAGGGAGGCCGGCGAGTCGCCGTGCGCATGGAACATCCGGCTGCCCCTGCGCGTGCCGGCATGGCCTTCATCCAACGCCTTCATCGCGCTGTTCCTGGGGACGTCGCGCCGTCCGTGCCGGCAGCCAGCACGTCGTGCTCGTCGAAGAAGCTTGGCATGCCCGAAGCTCCAACTGCGGCCGCTCCCGTGGTGACGAGCGCTCCGGCAAGTACTGCAGCAGATGGAGTCATGGACGACACCCATGAGCTGCTTGAGGAATTGTCTCCAAGGTTTGTGACTCATCTCTGCAACATTTCTTAGCACTGTTTGGAAATAGATAGTTTGGATTGATTTAATTGACCTGCAAAATTGACTGACTACAGAATGGCTGCAACTCCTTTTTGGATTCCTCAAATGTGCATGACATTCAGTAGTGTTGATGAAGCTTGGGACTTCTGGGTCGCATATGGTGGTAGGATGGGTTTCGATGTTCGAAAGAGTTATGCAAACAAGAGTAGTCTTGATGGATTGGTAACAACTAGTAGATTTGTTTGTTCAAACCAAGGTTCTCGGGCTGAAAATAAAAAGTTTTGTGTTGGCAAACGTAATCGAGCGCATACAAGAACAGGCTGCAGAGTTCGTATGGGCATTACTTTGGTAAGAGAAAATATGACTTACAAGATACATGACTTATTTGTTGAGCACAACCACATTCTTCAAACTGCACAAACAAGTCATCTGATGCCATCACAGAGGAAAATTTCTAAGCATCAGGCTATTGATATTGAGGTGGCTGATGATTCTGGTATTGCACCAAAAGCAGCACATGAGTTCCTTGGTCGATATGTTGGTGGATCAGCTAACCTTGGGTACACTCATCGTGATCATAAGAATTATTTGCGAACTAAACGCCAAAGAGAGATGTTGTATGGTGAGGCTGGAAGTTTGCTAAAGTACTTTCAAGATAAGGTCGTGGAGAATCCTTCATTCCACTATGCCATACAAATGGATTGTGAAGAACAGATAGCAAATATATTTTGGGCAGATGCAAAGATGATTGTTGACTATGCTCACTTTGGTGATGTCATCACATTCGACACTACCTTTGGAACCAATAAAGAATACAGACCATTTGGTGTCTTTGTAGGTTTCAACCACTTTAGAGAGACCGTGGTATTTGGTGCAGCTTTGATGTATGATGAGACATTTGACTCATTCAAGTGGTTGTTCAATGCATTTTTGTTGACACATAATCACAAGCAACCTCAAACAATTTTTACTGATCAGGACATTGCAATGGGAAAGGCGGTGTCTAAGGTCTTCACTAGTGCATGGCATGGATTATGTACCTGGCATATATCACAGAATGCATTAAAGCACTTGTGTTCTCATAAAGAAGAGTCTGAGAATGAAGAAGAGTCCGAGAACAAAGAAGAGACCGAGAAAGAAGAAGAGTCAAGTATCTTATCAGATTTCAGTTCTTGCATGTATCAATATGAAGAAAAGGCAGAATTTGAAGAAGCATTTGATGCTATGAGAGGAAAAGTAAGCAAATCGACTTGGCTGGACAGCATTTACTTGTTGAAACATAAGTGGGCAGAGTGCTACATGCTAGATGTTTTTTCTATAGGAATGCGAAGTACACAACTAAGTGAGAGCTTAAATAATGCATTGAAAGGCCACTTGAAATCAGATCTTGATATCATTAGGTTCCTAAAGCGTGTGGAGCATGTTGTCCAAGACAAGAGAGAAAGGGAGTTACAATCTGAATTTGAATCTAGAAAGAAACAACCAAGGATTGGGATGATGGCACCTATATTGAAACAGGCTAGTACAGTTTATACACCTGCATTATTTGAAGTTTTCCAAAGTGAATATGAGAAGTCATTGGCAGCCTACACAGTAGGTTCAAATGGAATCAACGAATTTGTCATTGTAATTGGAGCTTTCGGGGAGACATTTACACTTGAAGAAGAGCGTAATGTTATAGTCAACGCTGCTGATCAAATTGTCTCATGCAGTTGCCGACTCTTTGAGAGAGTTGGAATATTATGTAGGCATGCACTGAAAGGTCTCGATTTGGCGAACATTAAGTTATTGCCTGAAAGATACATTTTGAATCGATGGACTCGAGCTGCAAGATCAGGGATTATCCAAGATATTCATGGGAGGGATATAGTGGAAAATCCAAAGCTAGATGCTACACTTCGGTACAAAAATTTATGCCAGAGATTCTTTCCATTGGCGTCACGGGCTGCTGATTTTGAAGACTGCTACTTGCTTGTGGAACAGGCACTTCATGGCGTGAGTAAACAAGTGGAAGAAAAAATCAAAGAAACTCCTAGCATTGATGCTGAAAAGTCCAATGTTCAAGCACCATTCAGCTTACCTGAACAATTTGCACAGGTGGTTGGTCTGAAGAAAAAAGAAAAGAAAAAGGGTGGATCAAAACGAAAGAAAAGTTGGACTGAAAAATTTAAAAAGAAAAAGAAGAATAGTGGAAAGAAGAAGAAAACAAGCAAACCTGTACAACAAGAAGAAAGTGAAAATATTATGCCAGACTCTCAAGTATATGAGAGAAGCATAGGGCCTACTTTAGAATATCCAGAATATCAATCACTTAACAGTTTTAACCAACTTCTTATGGTAACTGACACTTCTCTCTCTGTTGTTTATATAAAACAAGTATTCTAAATCTGACCAAGCTATTTTCTTGTATATGCTCCTCTCTCTCTCTCTCTCTGTATCTCTTTTTTCAGAGTTCAAGCATTATTCCAAATGTCAGTTGTAATCCTCAATCCTTTGGAGGGATGGATGGTTGGCATTTTTAGTTGAACTGAAATGTAAGTCTATGTGAATCATACATGCTGGAGTTAATCAAGCAATCACCATCTCTGAATTTGTTTTCTTTGCAGGCAATATAGTGAAAGCAAACTCTGCTATAGGCTTTTGTATATGATAAACCCTGAAGGCATATATGTTTCCTGGATTGAGCTTTTGTGGCTGACAGCTTTTGTATAAGCTTGTATTAAGAACATCTCAGTTTAGAGTATAATATATGTAGTATTTTAATTATTGCTGAATGAAGCAGTGACACACATCAAAAGACTTGTTCAATATATGGCTCTGTTCTGTATGGTTGGGACCTATGTGTTCTGTATGGCTGAGATCCTGTTGATGATCAAAATTGGCACAAGACAGCTTGACAGGGAAAACCGGTGTAACCGGATTCAATAACCGGTGGAACCGGTTTGGCTACTGTTGCCTGTATGACAGGGCAAACCGGTGGAACCGGTTTAGGGAACCGGTGGAACCGGTTTTCCCCGAGTCCTAGTAGGTTTGGACTCTTTTGGAGATCCGTGTGGATTACGACTTGTAAAAGGATTTCCTTGCGGGGCAAGACCTCCCCACCCTATAAATATAAAGGGTCGTGGCCGATTGAGGGGTTATCCAATCGATCAAATACAAATTACTTTTACTTTTTATCCCTTCCAAACCCTAACTTTTTCAACCCCTCTTGCTGTTCGTGCTTCGTCTCTACGGCGTATGACGACGTTCTGAGTGGCCTGCCGACCTCAGAACAACCCTAGGCGCGCTTGCCCTGACGGGGTCCCTCCCGGGCGGCGTTCGTAGGTCTACGCAGCGAAACCCTAGGAACCGGTTTCACCGGATTCCCAAACCGGTATAACCGGTTTTGTCTGGGCAAGCTGCAGGTGCTCGATCCGTTGCGGATCCGCGCGTTCTAGCGCATATCTCGGTGTGTTGGCCATAAAAAGCGTCAACACATTTTTGGCGACTCCGCTGGGGAAAGAGATCTTGGTTTACATAACCGGTCTACCTAACCCTAGCCAGATGGAATCTATTTCAGATCTGGATAAGGACAATATCGCTGTGTCCTCCATGGAGGATCTCGACGAAGAGGAGCGTCAGAAATTTGAAGCAGCCCAAGAATTTTTCAAGAAGCAATTCCTGATGGGGCTGAAGAAAGATCGCCAGGGCATAATATCAAGAACACAAGACTTTGTGATGCCCGCGTTCAAGATTGATAATCGGAAAGTTGAGGTAATACCCACTGTAAGCAACTCACCATCTACTCCGATTGATCAACATGCGATTACTTTTGATTCTGTACAAAAAAAGATTAGATCGAATAGAAAAGGATAAGTTGGTAGATTCATCTTATTATTCACATAATATACCAACTATGCAATATGAGAATATGCATGCGAGTTTGTCGGCTACACTGAGAAAAACACCTGAAAATCCATTGTATGGTATGCCGACTAAATTTTATTCAGAACAAATACCGCCGCTACAGTATGTTTCACCAGCCACGGTGAAACCGGTTTTACCGGTTCTGGAAACCGGTGGAACCGGTTTTGTTGCCACAGCTGGACAGCAGCCAGGATCATATGTTACGGCTCCTCTTTCGGTAGTCCCTAACCGAAATATAGAGGTGGCTAATCATTCTGCTTATATTGAGACATATACATCACCCTCTGTATTTAATCAAAACATTAATTCTAGAGAGATTTCTAATGATGTGTATGATCAATATTTACGGCAAAATTCTTATTGCATGCCTCATGTTGTTCAAGCTCAAAGTATAGCCACAGAGCAATCTGATTTAGCTCGTTCAAAGTTATATACTGAATTTTATAAAATGAAGGACGAGTTAGATAGTAAGATGCAGGATAAGCTTAGCATTGATGTGAATAATTCTAGATTATATCAAGAGATGTACTCTATTGATTCTAGAATGCATCAAGGATTGAAATTAACAGATTTAACATCGGTTAGACAACAAAGAGATGAATCTGTTGTTGATTATTTTAAACGATTCAAAGAAACTAGAAACCGATGTTTTAATTTGTCGCTTTCTGAAAGGGATCTTGCTGATGTTTCTTTTAATGGTTTAAGATCTGTTATTAAAGAGAGATTTGAAGGCTGTGAATGTCGTTCGGTTAATCAAGTGCAAATAAGAGCCTTAGTTATTGAAAACCGAATGAGGAATAATGAAGATGTTTTTAAATCTCATCAGTCTGGTTTACATGTAAAAAATAATAGTTTGGACGATGAGAGAAAAGATGATTATGTTGCTGAATTAGTTTGGCCTTCTGAGGATAAAGCATTTACATGTCCATCTCTTAAGCTGATTCCTAAGGATCGGCAAGAACAAATGAGATTTAGTTTTGATGTTTCTAAATGTGATCGTATATTTGATGAATTATTGAAACATGGGAACATCAAGATGTCTCACACTATACCTTCAGCTGAAGAATTGAAAGGGCGTGCATATTGTAAACTTCATAATTCTTTTTTGCATGCTACTATTGATTGCAATATATTCCGTCGGCATATACAATCGGCCATAAACCAAGGACGATTGGATTATCATGAGAAGCCAACGGATAATGTTTCTCTTTCTGTCAACACCGTTGATGTACAGCAACCCAAGATTTTGGTTCGGCCACATCAAGCTAAATCAACCAAGGGGAAAAATGTCATCATCGGCGAGGAGAGCCCTAAAAATTTGAAAGGGAAACAGGTGATCAGGGAGGTGGTGTCTGAAAGGACTTCTGATGGCAGAGAAATCTTCAAGATCACTGCAAGAACTTCTGGACTCGGGGGGCAAGAATCCTCACAAAAGCCGTTTGAGTCTGCTGTGCAGACAAAACCGGTTCCACCGGTTTCAGAAACCGGTTCCACCGGTTTTGGGCAGCACAATTCCAAAGTGGTTAAACCAAGGCGCCCCGAAGCTGGAATTTCGAAGTTGGACTTGGAAAAAGATCAGGAAAGATGTGAAAAGAAAAAATTAACCTTTGATCAGCTATTGTCCAAGTATAAAAATCAAAAGGCCGTTACTAATGATCGGCCAGTAAAAAAGAAAACATGGTCACCTATGCATCATGAGAAGCATGCTACAAGGCAGCAGGGTGATTTTGTTGAATTACATCCTCTTCATAACTCACATCAAGACATGTCATGGATTCCTCCAACTTATTCTAATTTTTCATATCCGGCATGTGATTTAAATAATATGTGGTGGCCATATCATCCTATGTTGTATTCACCCTTTTATACAGGATGTGGTGCATCTACTAAACCAGTTTATGACGAGATGTTGCATTCTAAACATGACCGTTTGATATCTTGTCAATCAGGTCGAAACCACCAGAGCAAATCCGGTGAAACCGGATTGCCAAACCGGTTAAACCGGTTTTCCCAGAGAAAACAGGTAGCTCCTTCAAAACAAGTTTATCGTGTCAAAAAGAAGGAAGGAGAAGAGCAGAATAAAGATGATGATCTGGGAAAGGTTACTGGTGATCATGCCACACAAGTTGGGAGCAATGATGTGATTTCAAAGGACGGCGACAAAATACCAGTTGTAAATGATGATAAGGTTGAAACGTCGGTCCAAGAGGATGTTGCTGCTGTTCATGGTAAGAACAATGAAATTGATAATACTTCTAAATGTTTCTTGCCAAGATGGTGTCCTCCAGGTTTAACTCGCACACAAAAGAGGAAATTGTAGCGGCTTCGTTTTCAGGAGAATAAGGAGAAGGAATTGGAGAAACAGAAGAATGAAAACTTGAAAAAGGATAGACCAATGATTCCTCGAGGGGAGTGGAAGATCAAGCCCGGTGTTTGCTCAGCAGCAAAACCGGTGGAACCGGTTTCCATGACAACAGAGACAGATTTGGTTAATACAATGCAGGTTTCTCCAATTCCTAATATTTTTGCTCCTGATTCAATTTATTATGATGATAAGTTGTCATCGGATTCCCAGAATAAGGACGATGAACAATTTTTGGATTATGAGCTATCCTCTGAGCATATGGATGTTAATATTGATGGGATGGATTCGTCTTCGGAGGAGGGGATGGCTTATTTTAATTTTGGGCCACAAGAAGCTACTTTTCAGAAGCCCAAAGATAGTGATGATCATCTGAAAGCTCTATACATGAAAGGTTATATCAAGGGAAGACCAATTTCTCGTATGTTGGTTGACAGTGGAGCAGTTGTCAATTTGATGCCTTATGCTTTATTCAAGAAATTGGGATGTTCAGATGATGAGTTGATCCATACTGACATGGCTTTAAGTGGTGTGGGAGGAGATGATCCTATAAGTGCTAAAGGAATCGTTTCTATGGATCTCACTATTGGAAGCAAGACATTGGTTGCTGCATTCTTCGTTGTTGAGACTCAAGGTAAATTTAGCTTGATTTTGGGACGTGATTGGATACATGCAAACCAATGTGTACCTTCTAGCTTGCATCAACTTTTAATACAATGGATAGGCGATAAGCTAGAGATTGTGCATGGTGATACATCGGCTTATGTTACAGCTGATGGTTTTATTAAAGGTGTGCACGGTGACTTTAAGTGCTTGACAGGTGTAGATGTTTCACATTGTGGATTCATACGAGCTACACGAGGTGGTTTTATTCTTTGTAATGATAAAGCCGATTGAAAATTTTGCAAGAGATGGCCGATAGTTTTAAATATCGCCCTTAGAATGAAAAGGCCGATGGATATATGTTAAACATCGTCCTCAGTGTTGTCTTTGTGCTTTTATGTTTTCTGCTACGCAAGCTTTACCAGAAAACAGGGGGCATATGTTGACGATCAAAATTGGCACAAGACAGCTTGACAGGGAAAACCGGTGTAACCGGATTCAATAACCGGTGGAACCGGTTTGGCTACTGTTGCCCGTATGACAGGGCAAACCGGTGGAACCGGTTTAGGGAACCGGTGGAACCGGTTTTCCCCGAGTCCTAGTAGGTTTGGACTCTTTTGGAGATCCGTGTGGATTACGACTTGTAAAAGGATTTCCTTGCGGGGCAAGACCTCCCCACCCTATAAATATAAAGGGTCGTGGCCGATTGAGGGGTTATCCAATTGATCAAATACAAATTACTTTTACTTTTTATCCCTTCCAAACCCTAACTTTTTCAACCCCTCCTGCTGTTCGTGCTTCGTCTCTACGGCGTATGACGACGTTCTGAGTGGCCTGCCGACCTCAGAACAACCCTAGGCGCGCTTGCCCTGACGGGGTCCCTCCCGGGCGGCGTTCGTAGGTCTACGTAGCAAAACCCTAGGAACCGGTTTCACCGGATTCCCAAACCGGTATAACCGGTTTTGTCTGGGCAAGCTGCAGGTGCTCGATCCGTTGCGGATCCGCGCGTTCTAGCGCATATCTCGGTGTGTTGGCCATAAAAAGCGTCAACAGATCCAAACTGTTCGTTGTCCATTGAATGGTTCAGATGATCCTACTGCTTAACTTGCAGTGGAAGTGGCCACTGCACACGATCTGTGTCCGAGTGAAATAGGGTGACCGAGCCACGAGCCTTGAGGAATGGTTTGTATCCGTCACCGGTTCACCGTTCCGTTTGTCGCTGGCGTGCTGTTGCAGGCTTGGAAACGCCGTGCGAGCATCGCCGCAGCATTTGCCGCTGCCCAAGCTTGAGCCGCGTGTTTTTCTACTTATATAGGCCTTGTTTAGTTCGTGCAACTTAGTGTAGCAACTTTACTGTAGCAAAACTAAATCGAAGATTAGGAGGACTAAACATGATCTAATTATAAAACTAAATACACGGATGGACGGAAAATCGCGAGACGAACTAATTAAGCCTAATTAATCCGTCATTAGATATTGTTTACTGTAGCACGACGTTGTCTAATCATGGCCAAATTAGGCTCATTAGATTCGTCTCGCAAAGTTAGGGGGTTATGGAATGGGTTTTGTCATTAACTCACGTTTAGTACTCCATACATGTAAGATTCCATTTGATGAATAATGAAGTTGGATAAATAGTGAAGTTTGTTGTAGAAACTAAACAAGGCCTAAGACTGTCTCCAACAGGTCATGCAAACGGTGACCCATACCCATTTTGAGGCCGGCACAGTGTTTTTAGGTGGCCAAACCGCCCTCCAACAGACGACCGAAACGGGCGAGCCATTTTTGCGTCCGAGACGAGCGGAACGCAAAAATGCGTCCTCTCTCTCCACGACGCAAACGGCAAACGCCTCGCGGAGACGACGACGAGGACAGAGGAGCCCCGGCCCCGGCGAGCTGCGGGCGGCCGCGCACGGGCTCTAGCCCCGTCCCCGGCGAGCNGGCTCCAACACCGGCGAGCCCCGGCCCCGGCTCCAGCTCCAGCCCCGGCGCCGGATCTGGGAGGGAGGGGAGAGAGGGAGGCGCAGCCCGGCGGGGAGAGAGAGGGGACGGGATTTTGGGTTTGGGGTAGCTGTTGGAGAACACAATTTTTTAGGTGCCATCTTTTTTACTGTGCAGTACCTAGATTGCAAAATAGGTCTCCAATTTGGGTCTTCCTTATTGGAGATAGCCTAATCAGTTTATTGGTGGGAATAAACGAGAATTCCACTAAATATTTTTTGTTTTCTTATATTCTCGTTTATGCGAAAATAAAAAATTTAGAAAATCTTTGCTCACCCAGAAACACAGACTTCCACGGAATTTTTTCTTTTGGAAAAATAGGCTTCCACGGAATCGACGCGTTTCCGGTATGCATTGCCCTAGCGCCCTACGTTTTCAAGAACGGAAGGGTGTACGTGCTTTCTCTGCCAACGATGCACAACTTAAAACCTCCTAGGCTCTGTTTGGATGTAGATATTGAGAGGTTTGGTATTGAATTGGGTTCAATACCAAATCAGCTTAGTATTGGAAATGGTTTTCAATACCAAATCCGTTGTTTGGATGTCGATGAAATTACCACTCAGAATTGAACGAGGTGATAAATATCAATTCATGTTTGGGTGTGTATGCGCTGAAATTGGAATTGACTCATCTCATCTCTCCAACCACCTGAGCAGCAGGAAGGGGAGCAGCCGACACTCCACCATGGGCGGGTCGAAGCTTGCCCCCGCCGCTGCCATGGGCGAGTCAGAGCTTGTCCCCACCGTCGGCTGGCACTCCGCCACCACCGCGCGCAGGCCCCACCGCCGGCCGACACTCCACCGCCACCGCCATGGGCGGGTCGGAGCTTGCCCCCGCCGCCGCCATGGGAGGGTCGGAGCTTGCACCCGACGAGGAAGATGGGAGGCGCCCCGCCCTTTCTCTCCACCTCCTACACTGGCGACCGAGCTCCCCACCAGATCCGCCCTGCCCAGCTGGCCGCCTATGGCTGCTGCACCAGCGGCCGCCCCACCCGCCTCTGGCTGCTGCAACGGCGGCAGCCCCACCCCGCCTCTCCTCATCTCGCGCCAGGCTCGAGCAAGGCGTAGTCGCTCGGGCGTGCAGTCGCGTGGGCGCGCGAAAGGGGTGGAGGAGCTCCGGTGAGGAGGAAGGAAGGACTGGATGCAAGGGGACGGAGGTGCCGGCGCCGGAGTGCCGCCGGACTTGAAGACGCCGAGTGGAGCTGGGAGTTTGGAGGCGACGGTGATGCAATTCTAGTTAATACGGAGGGTCCTGCCTCTGTATTGCTTCATGCTTGCGCCAGGTGAAGTGAATGCCGCCCGAAAACGAGCCCAATTTCCAGACCCCAATGCCACGACCATCCAAACACGTGGAATTGAGGTCTGCCAATTTCAATTCCAATGCCATGGTCTCAATGCATACATCCAAACGGGGTGTTAGCTTTTTTTAAATACTAGGGATTTACCCCCGTCACATTAGACATTCATCACATTAGACATTCAGAATGTTTAACAGCGTAGGCTACTGATTACACAGCAGCGAAACAGCACCAGCTGAGAATCCCAGTACACCTTATTACAGAAACTACGATAGATTTCAGAGACCTTAAGCATGAACGTCAGCCAAGTTGACCCATCCTTGAACCCTCATCCTTTGCTCGATGTGTGCAGGTATCTTTTCCAGCCCTCACAGATCTTGATTCTCTTCCAGAAATGACAACACCACCTCATCGAAGCCTTTGCTCACCCAGAAATTCTTCCAGGTTGGTTTGCCTTCAGTTCCAGTTGCTAGATCCAGCCCTCCAAGATAGAGGCCAGCTACTGAGAACATGAGAACTTTCATGTCCCTCCAACTTATACCCTGAAAACATAAACTATTCCTTAGTTTCCACAAGCCCCAAAGGGTTGCAGAAGTCATCATATTAACCACTAGAAATCTTTTATTGCTAAACCAACAGCTATCAATAGATTCAAAGTCACTACCCAAATTTCTACCGCAAATTTCAGAAATATTCACCCACAACTGCTGTGCTACCACACATCCAAAGAGTAAGTGATTAGCAGATTCTAACTCTATACAGAACAAACAAGATGGATCCTCAATGGATTTCCACTTACTCACATTATCTCTGGTTTGTATTTTATTTTTAGACAAGAGCCAGAGAAAGAATTGAACCCTAGGAGGGATTTTTAAAGACCATACAACAAGAGTATGTACAGGTATAATTCCTCTAAAGTTAATGACACTGTAAAGGGATTGGGAAGAGGAAACTCCATTTGTGTTAAAGGTTCATACCAGAGCATCCTCCTCATTAGAAAATTCCACAGAACTGACTAATTGACAAATCTCTTCCCACTGCAACATTAAATCCTCATCTACATTCCTTCTAAATGTACATTTGAGATTTTCCCCATCCCAAAGCTCAGCAATAGTCTTTGACTTCTCATTTACTATTCTATATACCTTCCAGAATTGGATGGCCAAGCTAGAGTTGACAAGCCAATTATCCTCCCAAAATTTGATAATTCTACCATTCTCCAAACTCCATCTGAAACCCATCTTTGCAGCCTTTGCTGCCCACATGACGCCTTTAGAAAAGTTTGAGCACCCAACTTCAGGGCTATAAAAGATATTTGGATGTTGGGTCCTATACTTGTATCACTTGTTTCCAAAGTCTGTCCCTATCACTATTATATCTTTTCAACCAGGATACTAACAACCACATGTTTATCTCTCTAAGGTTAGGAATACCTAGACCCCCAAACTCCTTCTTTAGGCTCACTGTCTCCCAGTTAACCAGATGAATGCCTCTTTGCCCACTCTCTTTTCCCCATAAGCAATAAGCCATATGTGAATTAATCAGCTTTATGGCCCATTTAGGAGACTTGATGAAAGAAAGAAGATAGACAGGTATGCTTGCAAGACAAGTTCTAATAAGAGTTACTCTTCCTGCATATGACAAGAGTTTTCCTTTCCAGCCAGCTATCCTCTTAATAATTTTGTCTATTAAGTATTGAATGTCCTCTCTTCTAAGCTTGTCATAATGTAAGGGAATACCAAGGTAAGTATTTAATTGGGAAGCTTCCAGGAGGGCAACCAAACAAGTGTGAGATATTGTGGGCTACCTCTTCTTCTAAGTTAACAGGAATGAATTCACTCTTGTGGAAGTTAATTCTCATTCCAGACAGCTGTTCAAACCAGATCTAGGTTACTTTTAAATTTTTGAGATGGTCTATGTCTATATCTGAGAAAATGATTGTATCATCTGCATACTGCAGTGACACAATTTCTCCAGCTCTAAAGTATTTTGGGTTGGCGTAGCCTTGTTTCTCGATCGTCCATGGACGATATCTTGAACTGGTCGGTGCAGCTATGCTAAAAAACAAAAAAAAAATCTGGTCGGTGCAGTGCTGGTTAGAAAAGCTTTGCCTTTTGACATCTGCGCTCAGACGACTGAGTACTGTTTCTGTTTGCAATTCCGGGTTTATCGTTGCCCATTGCCGTGGGCCGTGGCAAAGCAACTCGCTCCGGCAGATTTCCAGGCAAGCACGCGAACTGATCAAACAGTCAAGTTGGGATGGAATCGAGGCCATTTCAGCAGAGAAATCGGGAATAGGATGACGCTACAGGAGAAACCGTGGTTGGGAGGAAATGTTCAGAGACGTTCGTTCAGGTTCAGAGCTTTGTTCATCGATGCGATTCAGAGTCTCGGCTGTTGCGTGTTGGCAGCTGGGTCCCCCCGTTCCGGGTTCCGGGCACACTCCGGGCCAACTGGGCCGCTACAACCATGGTGCGGGCTTACGGCCCAAACGCTACTGCGACAATCCGACTCCTATACGCCTAGCACGACTTGAATCTTTCCGCCTTCAAACTTCAGTTTTGAGAGATCATGATCTTCAGTTATGCTTATGCAGGAGATCATGATCGTCCCTCTTCAGTATTCCTCTTCTTCAGATTGCGCCGAGACATACATACGATTCAGGACTGCGCCTTATCACGTAGTAACACTTGTGGCCTTTTTCTTCTCTACACGTCAGCACCGATTCAAAGAGTACAAAGTAAAACACATGCATGCATGCCTACTGGACCTTATGTTGTTCACATTTATATATGTCTCACAAACAACCTAATACAAACATAGTACAATTATTACACACATTTGTTTTGCTTTTTTTCTGTACTATAAGTAGTGCCAAATCTTTGCACTTGCTCCTAAACACGCGTACATTTCTTTTAAATGTCAATGTAGGATTCACTCACACTGTCACACACATACTGATCACTGACTCACATATAACATGTTACACTTACATTAGTATTACATAATAAGCCAAACTCTCAAACGATTTTTTTTCTTCATTATACTTGATATAACACAAACTTGAATACTTGATGATGATACGGCTGATGGATACTATACGTAGTATATGTAGAGCCTGGGAAAAGGCCAGACCTCGATGGCTCTCACTTACCAGTGTGTGGACGACGCAACACGTACAGACCTAGCTCTCTCCGCCATGCATGCGTGGATGGCCGGCGGCAGCTTCGTCCCTTCCACTTCAGTGTTCAGACGCCGCCGCACCTGTAGGTGAACTTGCAGGTGTGGCCGACCTTGACGGTGTACTTGTGCTGCGGCTTCACCAGGAAAGGCGGCAGGCGGATCAGCGCCTCGCACACGCAGTCTGGCTCCACCTCCTTCAGCCACCGGCAGCAGTCCCTGTACGCGCGGTGGTCATCGTCGTCGTCGTCATCATCGTCGTCGTCCTCGTCCTCGTCCTCGTCCTCATCCTCGTCTTCGTCCGCGTCCTCATCCTCGTCTTCATCCTCGTCGTCGTCCTCGCCGCCGTCCTCGCCGTCGCGCAGCCGGCCATGGCGGTGGCGGCGTCGGTGGCGGCGGCGGTGCCTGCGGGAGACGCGGCGGCGTCCGCCCCCGCCGCTGCCGCTGCGGGTGTGGTTACCCACGGAGCGCCTGGTGCCGTTGCGGTCAGCGGCGGCGTCGATGTCGGCGTCCGCCTCCGCCTCCACGGTGATCATTGACGACGCGGGCTTGCTGGCGACGCCGCCCGACGCCGCGGGTTTGCTGACGACGCCGCTCTTCGTGTCCTGGTTGCGACCGCGGGCGCGGTCGCCGCCGCCGCCGCCACCACTGTCGTCGCCACCGCCACCACTATCGTCGCCGCCGCCGCCACTGTCGTCGTCGTCCTCGTCCTCGTCTTCATCCTCGTCCTCATCCTCATCCTCATCCTCATCGTCTTCGTCATCGTGGTGGTGGTGCTCCGGGCCGGTGGGCGGCAGGATGGCGCAGGCCTGGCTGGCGATGGCGAACTGGGTGAGGCAGAACTTCTTGGTCTGCGCCTCGGCCGGCACGCTGAGGAACGGGAGAAGCAGCACGGCGGCGAGGATCGCCACGCGGAGCGCCGCCGGGGCAGCCATGCCTGGACCGGCCGGCCCGCTCGCTCTCGGCCGGAGCAGAGAGCGACGCATCAGGGAGAGTATTAATTCTTCAAGAAATCTAGTTGATGTTCGATGCATGGTAGATGCGTGCCGCGGCTTATATATATGCATGGATCGATCTCATCGGTGTGTGGTTGTGAGCTGCGCGACAGAGAGCTTCGTGTTTCTCTTTGCATGGTTGCTGGATTCGTGCGGGAATGGGGGGGAGTAGGGGAGAAGGTGATGAGTTGTAGGTGCCCCATGCTCGCCGTGTGACCACGGGCAGGCTCCATCGGTCTTGTCCGCATTTGTTTACTCGTGCTGCAAATAAGCACGATGAGTTCTTCAGATCGATCATCTTTGTGTGACTTGCTTAGTTTATTATCACCTGCCCTGGGCCTTTTGACCTTGTCATCTGCCTCTTCCTATTGAGCTAGCTTGAGCCTGACGAGGAGGACCCATGCATTTCGCCTCCGTGTGTGGCCATGGTTGCCAAAGGCGCGCGCACACAATGATGCGTAAGAGATCTTGTGATGGGCCAGTGCAGTGGCAAAGCTCTCGTGGGGGGAAAAATTTGCAAAGAGCTAGCAACCATGCCACTTGATTATAAGTATCTATTATATGAAATTAACCAAACTATACATTGTCATGTATTTAAATTTACACTAGGAAAAAAGGCGCATATGTTCTGCTCATCTACACATAGTAGATGATAACTCTCTGACACTGTGCTAGTGGGGAAATGATAGGATTCATCCCAACCGTTCGCCCGTGCGCAGGCAGAAGCAAAAACCTCGCCCACGCTGCTTATATCGGGTTCCCCTTTTGGCCCGGCCTAGCTCCAACCGTTGGATTCCAACAAAGCCCAACTGACAACGGGCCTCTCTCTCACAGGCATAATTTCAAGTTCATATACCTCCTCACAAATCCGTTGGATTAGGGTTAGGGTTACATTGTTGTGCCAGGGGGCGCTTATCCGGTGAAGGCACTAGGCATGGAGGGAGTCATCCCTTGAAAGGCTAGCTCATCGCACGGCAGCTGAGTTGTGGATGAAGTCGCGATGCATCACCGAACAAAAACGCATCATGCATAGTAGAACCAAGTTAGGATGGGACCGATGAGCTGATGGGAACCTAGGAGAATAGCGACAAGCCGACATGGGGGAAGGAAACATAGTGTATATGATGAATGTGGTGATTGGTGAATCGCCCACAAATAGAGGAGATAGGGTGCCAACGCAAATATGGCATAAACAATGCATGCTCAAGGAAAGGTGTGATGGTAGTGGCTAAGCGAGACATTTTTGTGGGCCATGGCTTTAGAGTTATGTGTGCTTGAAAAAAGTGGCTTTACTTGCACCCGGTGAAATTTGAATAGCCTTTGTTAAAGAACCCCTTACATGTTACAGGTAGTAAGCTTATTACTTAACTTTTATGATGTACTCCCTTTACCCCAAATTATTTGTCACAGTTGACTTTTGATTGCAATGTTTGTCTATTCGTCTTATTCAAAAAAATTATGTAAGTATCGTTTTTTATGACTTACTTTATCATTGTAGATAATTTAAACACAAATTACTTTTTATATACTTGCACTATTTTTTTAATAAGATGAATGATCAAACATTGCAAGAAAAGTGAACAGTGACATATAATTTGGGATGGAGTGACCAAAACATAAGTTGGTCGAAACTATATTTAATTTTATCTTTGTATATCAAATGGACTATGTATTATGCCCTCACATCTGAAGTGGAATGGAAACCACACTCATATAAGTGACTGCACATGTTATTTTCAGTAAATGGCTTTGAGATTCGCTTGTGTAGTAAATTTGTTTGTTAACACAGCTTCTCAAATCAAAGCACACCTCTACTAGTTTCTTTTCAGGCCATTTATTCCAGCTTCTATCAGCTAAGCTATGGCTGTGTTGACAGCCAGCCATCGTCAATGTATTTTATGTCCACAAATTTTCGCACCTCTTGCTCACTCAAATGTTTTTCCCAACGCTCTCTTCTACTCATATCCGATCCTGGTCCGGTGCATGCAACTTCTGCAAACGTAATATGTGACCTGAAAACCAAAAAAATTACATCTTATAAGCACATAGAATTTCTTAAAACAAGTAGCACATGCATGCCGATCATGTCAAATACAAATATATGCATGGCGTGGTTATTGGCAGCTTACACGTCCCTGCCGGCGTTCCAGGCCTGCCACCCCTTGGGCACGACGACCTTGTCCATGCGCGTCCTGTAGAACACGACGGTGGCGTAGCTATTCCATGCGCGGCCGAGGTAGATGTGGCCCGTGCCCGTCACCGCGCCGCCCTTGAACACCAGCCCGCCGGGGCTGCGGGCGTCGAGCCGCGCGTGCGCCGTCAGCCACCCGGGCTGCCGCCCCGGCGGCATGTTCGACACGAGCACGCAGTCCTCGTAGATGGACTGGCCGTAGCCGAAGATGAAGTCGACGCCGCCCCGGACGACGCAGCGACTGAAGTAGTGCCGCCCCCGGTAGTCGCAGAGCGTGTCCTGGAAGCCGTGGAACTCGCAGCCGTAGAACGCGCTCTTGTCGCCGCCGACCAGCGCCGCCACCGCCTGGTTCTGCTTGCCCATGCCCACCGCTCTGTACGTGTTCTGCACTTGCAGCCACACCGTGCACAAGTGATCAGTCTTGCATCATTAATTCACTAACGAAAATGTGAGCACTAGCTTGCACGCAGGCATTGGGAACGCTCGGGACAACAGGCGTTTGGCTCCGCCTAGACTTGTCGTGCGTGTGCACTCGCGTTGGCGAGGCGTGCAAGGAACAGCCCCTAATCAACGGTCTGGTTCACAGCTCATGATGATCAGATCACCAGGTGCTAGAGCTCTATACGACATGCATCGACATGTGCTATGTGCCAGCTTGATCAAGTAGAGAGTACCTTGAAGGCGATGTTCCGGGCGACGAAGTTGCCGGCGAGGACGGTGAAGGTGGCGCTGCGGAACGTCGCCGACTGCTCGTTGACTCCCACGTACGGGCGGCGCATGATCTGTTCGATGCTGCCGTGCGCGTTCGCGTTGAAGCTGATGTCCGTCGTCGATGAGCCGTCACCCTCCAGCAAGATGTAGCCTTTCCGCGGTGGTATGGTCACCTTCTCCCTGCACGTACCGACAAATTGGCTAGCACATCAGCAAACAAGAAGTAGTCCAATTCTTTTTCCAGCTAGTGTCCATACGGATATCTTTGTTTTTCGATTTATGCTACTATATATGACAAACATTAAGCGTACGAATATTAATGCACATAATTTTCTTGGGGAAACTATGTTTCAAATCTTGAGACTTCTATTTTGAAGATGGCAAATATATCCTTACAGAAAAATAATGAGCAAACTCTATAGCCATCTATATATTTTCTATCTATATCAATCTTTGCGGAGAAAAGGAGCAGCAAAATCTAGCTCTCTGTTGTGACTTCATGAGTGCAGCAAAATGTCATATTGTGAAAGCTCTAGAAGTCCAGCAGAATGACAGAAAAATGTCGTAGTAGAAGTAATTTTGTAGGGCACAGACGAGAATGGTCGTCGGAAAGCAAGATACATAGCACAGAAGTAGTAGCACGGACCAGTAGCTCCCTGCATTCACATGGATCTTGATCCAGCGCTTGTTGCCGTCCGGCACGGAGTCCACCGCCGATTGCACCGTCGAGAAATGGCCTCGCCCTTGCCTGTCGACGGTGATGGTTCGGGACACCGTCGCCCACGCCAAGCTCGGCGTGGACAGCCGGAGCAGCAGCAGCAGCAGGAGGAGGACTTGCAGTGACGACGAGGAGCTGGAGAGGCAAAACGGCTGCATTCTGTGCGTATTTTGGGGTGGAAAGACTGTTCGATCTGAGATATGGTGTGGTTTGGCATGTATGCATATATATATATGTGTAAATATATCTTTGGTGATAGTGGCCTTTCCTTTCCCACGGAACATTCTTTGCCCATGTGGCCGGATCGGACGAGTTTAGATATCTTGCATTAATCGAATATATCTTTGCGAGATCGAGAGCAAGCTACTAGTGAGCGTTGGCAAGGCCAAAGAAATGTTCAGAGGAAGAAAATACCCCCCGAAGATCCTATATATCTATATAGATGGAGGCTACGATCAACTGTCATTAATTGCTATATATAAAGCTGTATTCTCCTTAAGCACATGTTTTGATTGGCACAAGTTACATAATTAATATGGCCTTTGACGTGAGACGACAGGTCAAAAAGGAAAGTGGTGGTTAATGAATGAAGTCTTAACTTACCCTAAATCCTTATACTAGAAGAGAGTTTGTAGTTTAGTAGCTGAGGGACGAAATTGACCACAAGAGCAAAAACTAAATAGAAGATCCCAACATTCTTGAATTCAAATTTGGGTTTATTTGTAGAAATCAAGAACAGTGAAGTCAACGACGATCCCAGCCAACAATGGAGACTTGAATTGAAGTTGGGTTTCTTTGTAGAAGAAATCAAAAGCAGTGAAGACCTCGTCGATCGCCAGCGGACAGCTGATCCTATCTTTTTTTGTTGGGCTACTTTGCTAATGCATACAACACTTTTAGTAAGGCTACGGCTATCGGCTAACGGCTCCGGCTGTGCCCATATCTAAAATAAATTTTAAATATAATAGAGGAAGCGTGATATAAAATAACCATCATATTTTTAACAAATGTGACACTCGTCACTTTTGAGCAGTTGCTTAATTTACAACCCAAACGACCCCAGTCACAGTTCTAACAAAATTGTACAAACTCATTGTACATTCCCAGCCTCAGAACCCAAAGGGAGGCAAAATGTGCTGCACTGCGACGATTCGGCTGCATTCGCGTGAAGAGTGTTTAGCCATATGCACGGCATCAGAACCAGATGCCCAATTGAATTTTGGCTATTTGCTCTGCTGTCAGAACTACAAACTAAATTCTCTTCAAAAAAACGTTTGGATGGAAACTGGGATACAGGAGAAATACAGACTTTGACAAGATGAAATGTTAGGTTAACGAAACAATCTATGGCTCACTCTCTTCACAGGAATGGCCTAGCTCCCGTTTCTGCATTTGCAGAACACTGCTAAAACTACATATGTACAGTGGGAAGGTGGGTTCGGGGTTCCATCTCGTATTTCAGGAGATTTCATGTTAAGCACACCAGCCAATGGAGACATCGGTGAATGCTTCGATTAAGCAATGACAAGGAAAACCTAACAAAAATGCAGAAAAACCATGTGTCAGATCAATAAACACAACGAATACAAGTGCCAAGTAAGAATATGGTTTCTAAAAAGTGTAAGTGGCGTACCATTAAATATTGTCAGAAATTATCCATCCCCAGTAACCAAGCACTGCCAATCAGCCATGATCGAGTTGAGTCGGACATCATTCTGCAGTAATGAAAAAGTGGAACATGTAGGAAGCTTAAGCAGTGGGGAATGCTCTTATTCCGCCCTTCAGTACCTTGACACCAAATAAAATCATGTAACTTAGAAGTTACAATTGTAAAAGGTTGTAAGCACTACATATTAAGCTTCCGATGCCAGTCATCAATGGCACCTATCATAATCGTGCCTTCCATGCCTCCTCCAACCTGATTTCACAATGGGGATTGACATTCAGCTTAAAGTGCACGGAGAACCAAAAAAAAAACAGTGACTCACAAAATATGTGATGATGCAAAATAATAACGAGTTTCTAGAGGACCAACGTAAGGGCAGAAGGAAATACGAAATAGCATACCTCCTCCATTGGAAACTGGTGGCTCCATTGTCTGTCTGGACTCAGGAGGGTACTTGGATCTCCTGTGAGGCATAGACCACCCAGAACATGGACCTGGTGCTGGTGGAGGCTCCAATGGTTGTCCACAATGAAATTGGTTGGGCGGTGCTTCAAAGTGATCTGGAAACCGGGGACCTGAACGATTGTAAAGGCCAGTGCAGTCAGTGATAAAAACCAGCATCAACTGTATGTCGTTCAAACAGGGTCAACTGGATGTCATTCAGAAAAAAAAAGTGTCAACTGGATGTCATTAAAAAAATTACCGACTGGATACTGACCAGAAGAAAACTGGTTAAGCATAAAATATAATTCATGAAAAAACAATAAACTATTTTTGTATTTCAGCAAAACTGCTCAAAGCAGTTGGATGCAAAACTTCAATGCATAGACAAAAACAAAAAGGAAAATACCTGGTGGAAAGAATGGAGGAAACCTTGCGCCATCCATAACTTCATGGTGCATTTGCCCCCTATCATGAAAGTGGTGCCATCTATCGTCAAAGTGACGCATTCCATCATCAAAGTAATGGCCTCCACCATCAAAGCGATGACCCCTATCATCGAAGTGATGCCCTCTATCATCAAAGTGAGGTCTCCTATTGTATCCATGGTGCCCTCTGTCATGTCCACTCTCAGGATAGGGAGGTCCATAATTCCAAGGTTGTGTTCTCTGTTCTGGTTCAGGTGGGTATGGGAACTGATTTGGACCTGGTGGATGTGGTGGTAGCTGTAAATGGTATGAACTATTAGGTAGTGTTGTTGATGGTGGTTGGTGATAGTTATGATGTGGTACTGAGGGCCCACATAAGCTGCCATGAGGCCCAGAAGGATGGAATGCTGCAATTGGCTGTGGCGGCGGTGGCGGTGGCAGTGGTGGCGGTGGTTGAAATATCTGATTAGTATGCCCTGCATATCCAGAATTGTAGGGTACTGGAGCCTGTGAAGAAGCTACACATGCATCCATGTTGCCTTGGTTGTTTGCAACAGAATAAGGGTGTTGGCCTTCGACATTCTGCAAGAAAACCAAGGAGTAATTATTAGTCACCAAAAAATAAATTTCAGAGCAATCTTTCTGCACAAACAAAGAACAGCTACATACATAATTGGCTCCTCGATGCTGCTGCTCAGCACAATCAGCTGAAACATGTAATGCTCCTTGCACCTGAGAACCTCGAGAGGCAGGATAGGGTGGTGGGCGCGGTAGGGGTGGCGGTGATGATGGCAATGGTGGAGGAGATGGAGCTTTGTCATCAGGTAGGGGCGGAATAGAATTGAGCTCCTGAGCAGTTCTTGTACAACTAGTGTTATTAGTTCGATCTTCTTGGCATGCGGAGTTGGTTTGGGCTCCAGTTGATGGGGCTGCATCCTCCATCTCAAGTTCACCATCCACTTCTTCCAAAATGAGTTGATGTTTTGCCACATGCAATTGGGATGCCTCTTTCTCACTACCACCAGTAACTTCATGTTCAGGAGTAAGACCTTCAAAGCTCCTCTCCTCAGAGGACCTTCCATCCTCATCTTCAAGTAGTTTCGTGCAAATTAAATTCGGAAGATGAAAACCAGCATTGCTGTGAAGAATGGAGCATAGTAAACAGATAGTTACCAGTACAAAATATGATACAGATGTTCAACATGTTTGTTAGTTGTTACATGTACAAAACAAGAGCACCTGGTACACAAATCAAAATTAATGTCTGGAAAGTTTCATATTTTTGTTCGGTCTTCTAAGCACCATCACTTGTCAGTAGTCCCTTAGATCATACTATAATGAAGTTTGAATAGTGAAGTAGAAAATTATTTGAAATGGATGTAGTACATTTACATTTTGCATTAGGGAACATATCAGGTGCAAACCAACCCTTCCGTGCAAACTATGGAAACTTCAATCTGGACCACATGATATTGATCCAAGGGTGCACTCATGGGAGGTGGGAGGAGTGATTTGCAAAACTCAGGGAAGGTGGGAGGGGTGATTTGCAAAGTCGTATTGCAAATCACCCCTCCCACCTCCCCTGAGTGCACCCTTGGATCAATATCGTGTGGTCCAGATTGAAGTTTCCATAGTTTGCACGGAAGGGTTGGTTTGCACCTGATATGTTCCCTTTGCATTATACACACCCTTGAAGTGTCATCAAGAGTCATGACTATAATTTATGTCCTTCATACCTTTTGAACATTTCAGTATTGCTACTCAATATTTTCTATTATTTAATGCATCTGAACTGGTCCGAAACATATTACAAGCACTTAAAATTGCATAGCAGATGGTTCCAATAATGCCAATCTGAGATTGAAGAAAAACAGAAACAGTTTGTCCAGGTTCTAACCAGTGTGGCCCTAGATACTAGCCAAGTATCATGTTTAGGGCGTGTTTGTTTCCGCTTATAATCAGCTTATCGGTCAAAATAAGCGAGAATCCCACCCAAACACCTTGATTATTTTCGCTTATTCTCGATTCTCTGATAATCCATTTCAGAGATTTGAACTACAATAATCGAGAATCAAGAATCAAGAAAATTTTTGCTTATCTTAAAATCTAAGCATAGTTGAGAAAAAGCGGAAACAAACACGCCCTTAGTATTGCATGTGAAATCTAAATCTCATTACAGATTTTTTTTTTTTTGGCTATGAAACAGCCTCAGCAACGTGGTGTATATCCAGGTTTTTTCATGAATAAACACCTTGGGCCTGCTAGTGCAAGTAGCCAAGCACATGTATGAAGCAGGAAAGCAGAGAGGATCATCCAACAAAATCTAGTTTTCTAGTCCAGTTGTACATACTAATCAAATGGAACCTAGGGTGACGCTAAGGTGATGATACGCTATCAGCACCAACCTCATGTACTGGCGATTTTTTCCTTTTATAACTATGTAAATAATAAAAAATCTTAAACTGGTGAAATACTATGCAAAATATTTTGAAATAGGAATAAACAGCATAAACAAGCCTTGGCAGTACATTCATTGAACCTCAGTAATGTCCTTATTGGAGAAGCACAGGCCTACCTTCCATACTCATCAACAAGGAATGCCTCATTATCCCGCAAAGGGTCATTCAGAGCTCTCTCAGTACCTGAAGGGCGGTGAGAGCTTCCAAATGATGCCTCATTAAGAGCTTCAAGCTCTTTAATATGGTGGCGAATGATGTATTCTGAAAGGGTTTTTCTCTCAAGCCAAAGCCTCAAAACCTAATCATCAAGAAAAGAAATGCGTGAAGGAGTGTTAAACACATATGCTTCAATTAGTTACAGAAATCACTTGCCTTAAGACATTGCCTCCGATTCTCCCAAGCAGAATTTCCAGGTGGTGCAGAAGCATACATAATGCGTGGCAAGACTGCCTGGATAAGAGAAGGATAGGCATCACCAGGTCCACCTACATGGTTGATGGCAATAGCTTAGTAGCTTCAAATCTGCCCACTCCAAACTACGAAACAAACCTAAGAATATTATGCATGTACCTTTCTGATTGCGACAGTACCGGATTATTGAATCAACAAGGAAGAACAGATCGACCCTTTTAGATAAATTAGTTTCCTTTTCCAGGTGTTCAATAATGATATCCATTACCTAGATTATTGAACAAAAAAGAGCAGAATCAAATCACATCTACATCACACAGCTTGAAAATGATTGACCGGTCCAATGGCTATAAAAGGCTTTTTAATAGTAAGATCGAAGGCAGCAAAAGCTGTTGCTATGCTCGAACAAAGATACTGAAAATAGTGAAGAGATTGTGCCATAGTGGCGCCCACAAACTTCTAGCCTGTGAATAGCATGCTATGTCATATTGAAGAATGAAACTAGACAAAATCAGCCTTTCAAATGAAATTTTATCTGTATATTGGAAACTAGCCATTAGTTAATATCATCGCAATCAGGGAAGGGGATGGTAAGCTACTAAATGTACAATCAAGTAAATGGTAATAATAAAAGCATAAAACCATGTGGAGCTATACAAAATAGAAGTTCAAGATAAACCAATGAAACAGCATGCCTCTAAAATTAAGGTGATCACAAGGCCTAACCTCACCAGCAATGCCATGCTTGGCACAGTCCAGTGCAAGACGTGTTGCACGAGATATACTTTCCTTTGTTCGTGTCAGTGTACAAACAAAAGCTTCAAACGCCCTCCGTGATGAATTGGCTTCATTACGACCTGCTAATTTGTTCAAGCCCTTTGGTTGCAGATCATCAAAAGGAACCTCACCACTATCCTGTTCAGTACGAACCCTATCTGATGCAGACCTTATCGCACGATTTGAAGGTGAACACCGGTCATTTAATCCTTCCTTGAGCGAAGGTATATTCATATTCACCAAAGGTTCAGAAATAAATTTTGAATCTAGAGAACCATGCATGAATGAATTTGATTGAGAAAATCCACGAGCATGTCCATCAGCAACCAGTTCTTTCGTAGGCATTGAATCTGGAGACATGCTCTTATCTTTTAGGTTTAAACGGTTCAATCCGTGATCCAGGTCCGGTGCAATTACTGAAGAACCATGCCTACAAGATTAAAGATTGAAACTATTATTAACCCTAAACACATGATTAAGAACAGGAGACTTGATAACCACTGTAGTAAGTTACATATTCTTAATGGCACCAGAGAGTAGACAGAAAAGAATCGATCAAATAACGACGCTATGCCATCTGTAGTTGCCAGGAAATATAAGCAGCTGCATTCTACCCATGTATCTATAACTATAGAACAAGCATTTCCACCTTATACTTCTAGGCCATTGATAGAGTTGTATGTTGGCACATAATAGCTGGACTTGCATCATGCTTTAGCAAGTGATTAATAAAAGTACCAAACTATCCAATGTTGACCCCACCTACAATTACCTTCTAGCTTTGCCATTGCTTATTCTTTTATCTTATTTGTACACTCTTGTACAAAACATACAGGCAAGTAAATACTGAAATGCAAAGTTGGGGACAAAACATGTAACTAAGATCTGCAGTAAGTGCAAAAATGTGAACTCTTCAGGTAGACAAACATGCGTATATAGCAAACAAACTGAAAGTTTGCTTTTTGTATGAAATAGAAGACTTACGCTTCAAATGTCCTGGTGCTTGTGTCAGAATGAATACATGAAACTTTAGAAACCAAAGAAGTGGTACTTGTTCTGTCACACACATTAACTGTTGATTCAGCTAAAACAGTGTCATCATGCAGCACAGGATCACAAGTGCCATTACTATAGGAGACAACAGCATTTGCTTGGCTAACTGGCTCAGCAGATACATCGGTAGTTACGCCGAAAGCATTACTAGAGCCTCCAATTGATTCCATAGCCTCATATCCACTTGCTTTATGTGTAGTTACGCCGAAAGCATTACTAGAGCCTCCAATTGATTCCATAGCCTCATATCCACTTGCTTTATGTGAAGGTAGCTGATCAATCTTAGATACAAAGGCTGGCTCTTCCAATTTCATGGAACAGGTTGTAGTTTTTCCAGAGTCATCGCTATCAACGCCAGTACGAACAACCAAATCAGGCACCATATTTTCGCTGTTCATGCAGGCTTCTTCAGAAACTTTGCCTTTTTGTATACTGTCACTGACATCGTCATTTCGAAAATCCAAAGAAACAGGAGAGAGGGCATCCTTGTTCAACATGACAGCTTGTGTGATATGCTTTTGGCCAGTTGTGGCATCTAAAGAATATGCACTCAAAGATACCTTAGGGCTTTTAGCCATTGCAGATTTTGGACTTCTAATAAGTGCATCGGCAGAGTTGTTAGGAGGGGACCTTTCTGTTGAAGCAATGCAGCATTTCAGGGTGATTTCCTCTGAATTTGTAGCTTCAGGCAGATTACTAACAGTTTCAGATCTATTAGCAGACATAGCTTCTAGGGCACGATGAAGGCGTTTTGATGGAGGTAAAGCAGCTTCCGCATCCAATGTAAAAACCTTCGGTTGGTATTCTTTATTGTCCTTAGAAGAATTCTGAACTTCTTCTGATGGCACAGAGAGGTTTATTTCAGGTGAAGCGTCTACGCTAGGAGGTATGTTGTCAGTTGATTGATTTTCTCCAGATATTGCAGACATAGCATGATTATAACACGGATATTCATGTTTGGTTGGCTCTGTTTTGTCATAAGAATGGTCAGGATCATCAACTGTGGCATTCTCCAGTGTAGGTCTTTCCATTCGTACTCTTGCCCTTTTGACCAATGGCAAGTGCTCATCTCCATCTGATTTGCTAATTTCATTCCTTGAATTTGGAGAATATAGAAGATCTCCATATGACTTAGGTTGCAGTTCCCTATCCATATTTGTAACTTCACTACTGACAGGATTATTAGCACGACTAGTGTTTGGCCTTCTTTTTCTTTTAAAAGTCCGTGTTGCGCTCATGGGAAGATCAACTATTCCATTCAGTTTGACATTTTTATCCCTGACTCCAGTTTGGGATACTTCATTACTACAAATAGTTTGTACATTGTCTTCTGTAGTACTCGGTTTATCATCATTACTCGTAACAGAGGGTGCAAGTTGACTGCAGAGTCCTTGACTTGAATGTGACAAGACAGCATCCTTTCTCGTAGATGGGGAACACAGGCTAGGTTTGTCATCCTCAATGCGCTTATGCTGAGCAGAATCTTGCTGCTTGTCACCAGGAATCAAATCAACAGAAAGCAGATTGGTGCCATTCGCCTTGTCACCAGAGTTGTGACTTGATATTGATTCAGCACCTAATGAACTTCCTGGTCTCCATGCCACTGCAGAATGACCATGAGTACAAGATTCTTGTTGCTGTGAGTCTTCTTGTCCCTTATTTGAACATGAACTAGCATACTCTGTACTCTCATGAAGCATAGGTGAATTTTCAATAGGGTCACCATGTGCAGAATTCACAACACAGTGCTCACCCGCCACTGTATTGATATTAGACCGAGGAATTATGACCATAGAAGAGGTGGGACAATCCTCCATCTTGTTGCCACTGGCCAGATCAGAACCATCCTCAGGACCTCTATCCAAACTGCTACTGTTATTGACATGATTTTTTACATCCATCCTCAAGTTATTTTCAGTCAAGGCACTCTTATTATTTCCATCATTAGTCTCTTTCTTTAAAGAATCATAAATCTCAACTATTTCCTTAACTGCTCGGACAAAATCTGCTCCTTTCCCATGTCTCTTAACAAGTAGAGATTTTTTCTTCTCTTCAGTGAATGCCTCAAGGTCAGCATAATTACAAAAAGCACTACAATATAATTTAAAAAAAACTGATGTCATAAAAAGAAATGAATCTTCCAGGGTTGGGTTTATTGATTGAGAAGTAAACATCCAAATCTGATAGTAGCCGTGACGTTGCAACCAGTGCGAGTTTGCCAGTGTATTTAGGCTAACTCATTTCAATGTCAGAAAGAGATCACTACACATAAGATTAATTAACACAAGACTCCTAAGGGCATTTGCAACAACCAAAAAGAGGAACTAAGAGCTGCTAGGCTCTCCAAACCCGAAGATAGCCCACTGCATGGTGATACGTTAATCTAAGAACTGTTGGAACCGGAGCAAGTATATGATGTGGAGAGAACAAACTAAGGTAATAAAAAAGTGGATGTGGAGTGCAGCGAGGGCTTGGGCACTTGCCAGCCAGGACTGGGAGCACTTGGCTTGCATTAATTTATCTGATAGTTAGTATCAGTTGTTGGGATGTAATGAGCTAAACCATTGCAAATCTTTTTGAAAGTTTTACTTTGTGTATGTGGCACCGGACTGTAGATGCTCTAAAAGGGCATTTCTTTAGCTGGCCCTGACTTTGTCAGCACATGAAGTTATTCTTCCAAACTTTTTCAGTTGCCTGGAAGTAAGATACTCCATCTAAATAAAAGTCAATCTGATTCATGCTATGAGATGAAAGTATGCTATACAAAAGGAATTGCACAAAAGTTAGCCAAACAAAACCATTAAATATGGCATTCATCTAGCATAGAGAGCATTTCATGAACTAGATAGACAGCTAATTGTTGATTATGACACTAGTGTTGAGTATGATAACACCACAACTCATGAATAATTTTGTCTGAGAATCTTTCCATAGACTATTGTCCATTTACTGTCTATAGCTCCCATCATATAATTCATAAACAATCATTATCTGGGACACTAATTTGACAGCACATGATCATTGTCTATACTTCTTTGATAGATGCTTTCTTAAAATTAGTACAAATGTACAAACATTTCTTTGTAAAAAAAAATGTAGTTTTGTAAGATTGCATTTGATTCTTCCTTAAAAATCCCAAAAAAATCTTGTAAAAGCATAAACTAATTTACTAGGATCCTACCGACATGTTAGGCTTAACATAAATAAACCTAAATTTGTAATAAAGACATTATATAGTCACTATATCAACTAAAAATAAAAGAAATCCTAAGAAATTAACCACTGACATGCCCATATTTTAACACAAGAGGTGGTGCTCTTCAATAACCGAAACAAAGTTTTTATCAGGTAGGACTATGTTAATCCAACTGGCAACTACAAAGACCTTGAGTGACATAAGGTGAAACCACTTAAATCCTCATTAGGCCTAGGAATATTTGACAGATACTTCTATAAATTATGGAATTATGCAGTAAAAACATGGTTAGATTGCATATTGAAGCTAAAATAGAGATGCTATTTGTGTTCATTGACACAAGGGAATATGTGAAAATATATTGGAACATATACATCACCATGTTACATCCAGTTTCATGCATGGCAGGATCGACAGTCAAATTATTTCTGAATAATACATCTTAAGAAAAAAAAATCTATCTGGTCCATGCAAACAATCAATAGGCAGTATTGGTCTAAAGAAAAAGTTCTTAATCAAAGTGATACTCACACTTGTTTAGTTCCATAAAAGTAGACCAGCAACTTCTTTTTGGATGCAGGAAGAGGAAGGTTCCATTGCTGTGGTTCACTTATCTGTAACGGTATTTCATGAACTGAGACACTCAATGAAGATATTCCAATTTCAACTCAACAACAATGCACAGTAAACAAACACCAGACTAGGAGTGCATAAATAGAACCGGAAAATATAATAAGCTGTTTTGCCCAGGAAATTGCAGCTTAATGGCAAAGATTAATGAAGTTAGCCTCATGAACATGCCATACAATGATACAAACAAGAAACTTGCTGAAATCACCAGGAACTTCTGGGAGAATAGAGACATTATTAAAAGAAACCTTTGGAGAGCAAAGACTTCATAGCTGAAGAACATGAAAAAGGAAAGTCCATCACTTATGACTTATGAGTTATGGCCCATGAAATCTCATGGCGAAATCTAGACTACATCTTAATAAGTTAGCGATAGTCGAAAAGGATATCCTTTTATATTAACACCTAATTAATATAATATAAACTAATATATTATAACTAGAAGATGGACACCTCCAAAATCCAGATCCTAGATAACATGAAAAAGTAAGAAACGCACAAACAGATAACAGCAGGAAAATGAGAAGCAAGTAATTGGCAAAAAAAAAAAAGAAAATATGTAGAGAAATTTGCACAAAATTCTAGCCAGTCCAATTTTAGAGAGATTTATGTTATTGATAGGGCTTATTTCCTCATCACATACAGATTCATTTCAAAACAGAAGTCAACGAACAAGCGGCATTATGTCAAGACTACATCCGACCTCACTTGTTAATGCTTAGAATACTGATCGATTGGTAAAAATACTAAAACTAGTATACATCTTGTCCTTCAATTCCACTGGCTAAAACTCATAAATAAAGGAGCTTACAGTAAAACCTATATCTCAACTGTGCCTTGAGTTCTGTGTTCATGTGGACTAAACATTTGCTTAAACAATACATCAAATGAACAAAAACAAACCATGAATCTGTTACTTCAATGGAGAGTCCATCAAATTTCTAAATCCCCACACTTGTGAGAAAGCAAACAAGAATTTTATCAAACCAATGCATGGTGCCCACCAACCTTATGAGCCAAAATCACCATGGGCCAGGGGGCTAAATCATGCCACGAGAAACTTCAAATAAACCAAGTCAGAGTAGCGCAAGGTTGGTCCACCTTCAAACGCGGAGAGAGTATAAGGATTGACACAAACACAAATTTTCTTTAAAACTAATGTATTTCCATAAATGAAAACATCAACTGTTGCCTCCAAATCTTCACAGTTCACGTACATATATAATCATTAGAGGACCAACTTGAAAGGGATATAGAACAGTATGCAGGCATCAGAAATAATAAAAGCAGCTGTCAAAGAACCATTTGAATCTTCATAGTTCCATATGCACAAGATAATCGCATAACTTTATTGCACATATGCCGTCTGCTGTAAGGGTAACTAGGTGAGAATAGAAAAGAATGGGGCACATCTTCTAAAAAGGAACCAAACAACAGTCTGGGCATCGCCTGGTTCCCAAAAAGTTGGCACAATTCTCCCACACCAGGTAATCAACACATTCCATCGAAGTACCAGGCCTAAGTCATCCAGAAACCACTGAAGTCCATATTATGCTGGTACAAACAAGAAAAAAAAAAACATCTCCGCATTCGCCTGAAGGATAAGGATATACCTAAAATATAGCATAGAACCCTCAAGATTGCGGACATATGGAGTGAGGAACCATCATTTGCTCCAACAAACGTCATTGGTCTACAATAGTATCTTCATTAATACTAAAGCTAAACAAGCTCCCATATACCAGCCAAGTTAACTACAACTCTGTTTTCCAAAAGGAAGAGATCTCGATTGCAGTAACCATTCACTTTTCAAGGCAATCAATATTTAAGAAATACATCAAATTGCAGAGAAAAATCATAACTACGGGCATGTAAGTAGCAGAAACTTGCTAAATGTTCAGAACAGATTCTATTCATCGGTGAGTTACTCACCACTGATCTCGTTCTCATATGCCGAGAAAACCCTAAACATGCCAATACTCACCAAACACAGCATCAAAACCCAAAAAAAAAACTAGCACAGATTAATAAAAGGCTGTCAAATCACAATGAGCAGCGCATAGAAACCTTAACTTTTTACTATGGATCAACGTAGTACAGTAAAAAATCTACTTCCATCAAGCAACGAACCCTAGGGAAGCTCTCCAACTACGGTAAGAATTCCCAAACTGTGTGGTGACGCCCAACTAGTGCGCGGGGTGTCAGATCAGAGAGAACAAGCGGACAGTCGCTCACCATGGCCGGCCACGCCGGGAAGCCCTTCATCTTAGCGAGCACGAGGTCGCCCACCTTCCACTGCGCCGCTGCGGCAGCTGCGGCGGCGGCCGCGGCCGCGGCGGCCCCGCGCTTCTTACGAGCCGGGGGCATCGCTGACCCTCCCGCCCACCCGCCACCGGCGGTCAGAGGGCGCCTCCGTTGCCGATAGCGCCAGGGGCGGCAGCGCCGCCGGATGCTGGGGCGGAAGCGGGTCCAGACTTCGTGGCGGCGGCGGCGAGAGAAGCAGAAGGCATGTGGCGCCGGAGCAGGATGCGGAGTGCAGAGTCCGGCTAGGCTTCCAGAATTCTCCCTCCCGATTTGATTTTACTGGCGCTCTTTCCCAATTTTTTTGTTTTTTTTTTGGTTGGTTGCCTTTAGGAGCTTGGTTAGAAAGAGAGCAATTGGTTGCCTTTTTACGAGTTTCGTTTTGGGCTTTTGGCTACAAAGAGAGCGAGAGTTTCAGGTCTTGGGGGCAGGCGAATTCTGGCTAAATAAAACAATTCTTACTTTCATGGTTAATAGCCACATAAGCACTTACAATTTTAACTTATTTTTCTTGAGAGCTATAGTATTGTGATGATTGTTTTTTGTTTCAAGCTCAGGATTGTGATGATTATTGACAAACTAGTTATAGCTATTTGTATTCTGCTGCAAAAGGGAAAATAGAAAAATAGAAAAGCTATATTTTTTGGGGGAGTCCTACAGAAAACTCTTGATCATGATACCTGTTCGAGAATCTTGAGTCATAAAATTACTACAAAGTCAAATTTGTGCAAGCCCTAAACCAGAGGGCCAACAAAATTACGATTCCGTTGCGTCTTACTTAAAGTACTAACGAGCGGCTAGCTCAGTGGACAAGCTACCAAGGTGGGAACGACAAGTGAAAGCTACAGTTTCTTTAAGAAGTGGGATACAGAGCTGTAAAAACTTGGGCACATGATTTGGGTCCTGTGTTACACTATCAATATTAAAAAACAAACAGAAAACTAGAGAGCATACAAGCGTTCTTGTCCTACGGAACACCACATTCTCGAGTCACCATGGCCATGCTCGGTACACTGATTAGTGCTTCATTAGTTGATTACATAGATACCATGGGAAAAATTGAGCAGAATGCTTCAGTACTCGACTACTGATAAGTGATGATAAAAACCAAGGAGGCCTGGGCTGCTGAAGGTAAATATATGTTCTTCGTTTCTTACTTTCCTTCAGGAAATCACATGGAAATGCATCATCAGGAATTCACAAACTGCACAGCTCGTTGCATAGAAGACTCAAACTTTATCCGCGGCATCCAGGGATGTACCCTCCGAACTTCTGACGGCAGCCAGCTTCTCAGCTAATCTTTGCTCCAGCGCCCGTTGACCCCTCTCCCTGCAATGAGATAAACAATATTTAACCAGACTGAATAGAATCACGGATCTGTGCAACAGCAAGTCGTAAGTTGTAACAGAATTGTGTTATATTAAACCATCAACTGGTGCTACAAGCTACTGCAGGTCTGCAACAATAGAACTAAAACTAAAAAGATAGCAGGAGCAAATGGTGACTCCACTCTAGCTCACCAACTTGTCAACTTCAACTATGTATTGTACAAATCCATGAGGTAGAATGCGAGAAACCAGATGTGATATGAAATGCTAGTTAGTGAATAAGCAGGGCAACAGAAGAAATACGATGGTGTTGCTTGTACTGAAGGATTGTGTATGGACAAAATCATATGAGCAGAAAAAAAAACACAGATAAAAGTAAAGAGAGAGCAGGAAAATTTATGCAGTGATAAAAATTAAGAGAGCCACAAAAGCTAACCTCCTCCTGTTTGCCTCAATAGAATCTGAACCAGGCAATGGCGAGGTATCTAATGTTTGTCCCCTGGTGTCAGATCTTTCGGATCTTCCACAAAGGAGCTTATGGAATATAGATGCTATAGGGTCCAGAATTGGTCTGCATGTTTTGTTAAATCTGTCAGGAGATACTTCAGCTGTAAAATAGTTTAGAGCTTCTATAAAGGGAAAATGTAGTACCTTAGAAATTCAGGGAAGAAGCTTGAGAAAGAGAACTCCTCACTTGGGTCTCCTTTCAGGCCTGTCTCAAGTCTCCTTTGGAAGTAACGCAGGTAAATCCAACTCATATAAATGCCAAACAGCAAAACTGGGAGATAAGACATCAAGTCCTTTACGAAGAAGCTAACAACAATTGAGACCAGGGCAACAAGAGATGGCATCCACTGAATAGCCAGGAAAAAAAAATGTTTGAGAACAATAATGATACCATGAAAACTAGAGATATTTAACATTCAGGACTGAACAAACAGACCTTTGCCTTGACCTTTAGCACAAAAAGATTAAGCTCTTGATCTGGTAGGAGCTGTTTAATGCCCACCAACAATCCTGAAAGAACTCCATAGAATCCAGAAAGAGGTGTATAGCTGAAAAATCAGACAGTAAGAACACCAAAACAGGAATTAGTATGAATGAAACATCAAACAACATGCTCATAAACTTGTAGAGAAAAATACAGTACTTACAGGTAGATCTCTTGCTGAGTTATGTAGTATAGGATAATAGCAGTTATGAAGACACACGCAGAAGTTGAAAAGTTGACAATAAAGATGAACTTCGATAACTCTTTTGAACCCCATAAAGGCTCTAACAGCTTCCCAAATAAAAGAAGACCAATGATGCTGACAATCACCTGGAAGAGTATTGACCATGTAAGTTTGAGGGAGCTCTGTTATGTTCTTGACAAAAATGACATAGTTGTCAAAAAGTTATAATTCTTGAAAATTACGACCAGTAAATAGTTGAATCCACAAATTTGATGATATACTTCATGTACCACACAAACAGCAAATGGCAGATCAACACGCCAAGGAAAAACAGCTATATAAAGAAGAGCAGTATTTCCATTCCCTAAGATGGCATTCAAGTTTACAATGCACATCTAGAAGAACTCACAGGAACCACAAAGGCACAAACAAGAACCATGCTATATGTCCACCGTTGTAATTGTAACAAAAGAAAGCTGGAAGTAAATTAAGTCGGTGTTTCTCCTAGATTGATGCAACTCATTCAATGATACAAGTTAAACCCAAACAAGCAGACAACGGCAAACTGTTCTATAGTCTACCCACCCACCCCTATGTGATTTGGATGTACTCTCCTTTCACATAAAAGTGAAATATGGCCTTGGAAACAATGCCATTTCAGGTCACTTTAGTTCCTTTAGTTGTCTTTAGATAAAAAGAAGAGGACTGAGTGTAAGGACAGTTATGGGGTAGATAAATTCAGAATTAGTTGCTGTGGTCTCTGAATAAATGATAGGATCAAAAAAATTTACCCCAGGAATTGTTTGCTCCACATAGCCAGCAGTTATCAGGTTCCAAGCAAAAGGGATCGTCCTGCAGCAAACAATCGAGAAAATGAAACTGATGAAATATGACTTCACGTTTGGTTTAGTGACTCTTTCTTTAAATAATATCTGATAATTACATTTCATAGGCTGAAATATCCTTCTATGTGGTATGTGCACAAGATGCAATGCTGAATAGGAGTACAATCTAGTGGTGAGACATTGAGACTTGAGAGGGCTGAGACCAACATATCTTTAATCTAGCACACTGACTAATTATTGCCATTACAATAACTAAGCATTTTAAACCTGCATTCCAAATGGATTTGCTGGTAACCATTATCAGTAGCTCTCCTTAACAGTCAGTATTAGCATTAGATTTCACCTCAGAGGGTGACTATGAAACAACTCAGCCATCCAGTGCAAACTATAAAAAAAGCTGTAGGGCAAACTAGGAGCCACGCAAAGATAACAAATCGGAGATCTGAACTTCTACCTTGCGGGGATTAGCGCGAGATAGGTTACAGCCGACGGGAACAGTTGGACTACAAGGTGAACAAGGAGCAATATGACGGCGAGGCCCTTGCACAGCTTCGTGTATCCTCTCAAGAAGCTCCAACTCTGCATTTGAGAAACACGCCGCATCTAATCAGTGACAAACGCAGAGATGTTCCGTAATTTTCGACTATAATTCCGTCGCTAGACATCATCTAGCAGACTAACAAATCTATTAAACTGTAGAGAAAAGCACGCGAACACACTGAGGAATTGGAATTGAATTGATCTTATATATGACAGAATACCATCAGATCAGATGGATGGCACAAGCGGCCCCGGATCTAGAGAGGGGGGAGAGAGAGAGAGAGGGGTACCCCGGCCGGAAGCGGGGGCGTCGGAGGGGAGCTGCCGCTCATCATGGTGGCGGCCGTCGCCCGACGATATCCGGGGCACCGCTCCTGCACCCGCTGCAGCGATTCGTCGCCCCGGCGACTCCGGAGACTACCTGGCTGCTGGAACTTTCGCTCGGGATCGCAGTGGAAGCCTAGCCTCCGTGCAGTGGAGAATTGGCGGTGGCGGAGTGCAGAGCAAGCAAAGCAGTTTGCAGAGAGCAGGTTCAGATCGCTTCCGAATGTGAACGGCAGCGGGTCTGTCGGCTTGGTTCCTGGAACTATCTTCAACAACGACACCCAAAATACAAAATTTATTCCACGTTTGCATAGCGCTACAATCAAAAAGTTCAATACCCATTTTTGGTATTCTCCAACAATAAGATCCATAAGTGAACCCTCTCTGTTGTATCTCTCCTGAAAACCTATTTTGGGTTTAGATATGAGTACTCCGTTGGAGGCTGAAAGAGGATCGTCGGAAACCCAAAATTTTGCATGGATTCCCTCCTCGGCGAGCTTAATTGCATGTGGTTCTATAATTGGTCGTTGGTTAGCGCCAGATATCAATAGGATGTTAAGGGTACTCCGTAACAACAGATAAGTACTCAGGTGACCAATTTCTATTAGAATGACAAGCTTTTTTCACGAGGAACTAGAATGACAAGTTTAAAGGACAGAAAAACCATGAAGGTTCAACTGCAATTTAGTGTACGTTTTTGCCACCTTGCGATTCATCATCCAATTTCCAGTCACAAATCACATGGATATTGCACATAGCTATTCAGATTTCGGACAAGCACAGCCAGGTAAAGACCAAATAAGTTGAAAGTGTGCAAGTGAAAGTCCAAGCATGACTCCACACATACATTTCATTTTATCATTTCAATTGAATACAGTCAATAGTCAAATACAGGCGACTAATTGACAAATCTGGCCTAGCACAAGGTAAACAAGGTAAAAACTGCAGCAAAAAGAACATTCTGTGCCTTCATTTCCACTCTCAAACCTTGCGCCAAACCGCCTTCGCCGTGCCACCTGTGTGCAACTTATGATTCACAGGCTGCCAAGCAACCGTGCTTTGCAGCAATGCAATTGGAATACACTAGTCAGTAGGATATATATTAGCCATAACTCGCTCCACAGTAGCAGCAATAGGGCTAGAACGAGAGAATGGTAGAACTGTAGAAGTCATGACACAAACACGCGCTACAACATTCATGATATGGCACCACAAAAGCACCGGATATAGGAAACACTTTACAATGAAAAAGGCACAAGGAAATCCTCTTCTAGGCTCATCATGGTAGCCGTTAGATTCTTGGTTTCACGCGTCTTCCATTGGCATCGCCACCATCAAGGACTTCAGTTGAATACAAGCAGGGAGTGACAGAGTGCTCTCCTACCTTGGCCACATACTCGAGCAGCTCGGTCAGAAGAGATGGGCAGCTTTGCTGCAAATAATCAAACCCATCGGTTTGCATGACAGCTGCGAAACAAAACATAGTTCAGCAGATGTTAATATATGAAATCAAATACTATAATATCAGTTTCCATTATGCTGTTACTGTGCTCATGCTTCACAGCAAGTAGGCCATGAAAAACATTAGTAGCAACAAAGTGCATTGACTTGTGAAAGATTGTACTGAAACCAAAGTGCCCTGACTTGTGAAAGATTGTACTGAAACATAGTATGATGCAGGGTGAACAGTTCTATTATTGTTTTGCAGCAAACATTGCATGTAGCAAATGATATGATCAGTTAGTCAGTCAAAAAATAAGGAAGGAACACTTGATGACGAATAATGAGGTGTTTTCTGACAAGCTGTCATCAAATTGTCTCAAGACAATCAGTCCATGCATTTTTCCATAGAACGCATATGTTTCACATAGAAAAAACGACCATAAAAGAAAGCACGAATATGCCCCCCACCCCAAAAAAAGGGGATATGATCAGTAACTAGCCAGCCAGAAATAAGAAAGGAACATTTATAATGACTAACGAGATGCCTTCTAACAGGCTGAACTAGTCAGCCAAAATAAATAAAGGAACACTTATAGTGAGTTAGTGACTAATGAGATGCTTTCTGACAAGCTGTCATCAAATTGTCTCGAGATAAAGAAAGAAAGAATCCCCACCCACCCAAAAGAAACGCAAGACCAGTGAACAAGACCAATAATTATGAATTAACCAAAACTGGCTGACTGGTTAATGCTATAACTATAAATAATGGACCACAGTATCCTATTAAGAAATAGCATAGTCCAAGCAAACAGGCTTAAAACCTTTACCAACTATGACCAGCCTATCATATTATCAAATAAATGTATTCCTTAGAATGCACAAAAGCAATTGAGAGATTAGCTCAAGGAGAGTGTGCTGTGGCAGTGGGACCCCCACAGGTAATAAGCTAAAAAAAAGAAGCCCTATTTAAAGCCTTGACATATTATAACTAAATTTCAGAGCTCATGAGAACTGTGATGCATGCCCATCATATCTTTGCATTCATCAACATCAAACTAAGAGGAAATGAGCTTGTGCCCATGCAGCAAAGGTGCCTAATGCTGAAAACAGTGTAACAATTTAAGCTATAGTGCGCAGAATGTAACCAGGTGTTGATGCATCATAGGCCTCTCCAACTCTCCAATCTAATAGTATTACGCCTTAAAATAATATTCCAAGACAAGTGCAGACAAACAATTTATTGCTACAATTTAGTTTTTTTCAGCGCATCATATGAATGTGATCCTAGAACAAGGATAGTCTATTCATACACTCGTAAAAATATGAAGAATCGAGGACAGCTACATCCTCAAATTCACCTTCTAGAGCTAACAGATTCCATGAGAAATAAACATAGATCAAGAAAAATTGTTACTTACCTTTCAAATTCTCAGGCAGGGCCACGAATTTCAAGCAAACAGTTTTTAACTGATAACAATGGTGCTGTTCAGCCAGCGCCAAAGTGTTTGCAACTGTGTTTATTGCAACATCTTCACACAGCTTAAGTTCACAGAGCAACTTTAGTCTCTCCAATGCATAGCGGTCCGCAGCAGCAAGTAAATGCTGAGCCATCAAGGTGGACACCCAAGTTGTATTCACACCAGTAAGCTCTTCAATATCCGGCAACTCATCCCAGTACATGAAATGGAGTAAAGCCTGCAATATTCAATGTGTATAAACTCAGATTAAATAAGTTGCTAGATTTTGACAAGAAAGGAACACGAGTACATCATGCTTCTGCAGAGGAAAGGGAATGTAAGAGTTGGTGCACATACAACGGACCCATTAAAAATGTATCATACAAAGGGAATGTAAATTTAGTGAACATACAACGGAACTGTTAACAATGTACCATACAATGAAACAAGTAATGCTAGATGAACTTGACCCCTTCACTATAGCTATTAAGTAAAACTGAGAAATGCATGCTAGTAGCATATATTGCATCACTGAAATATCCTAAAAATGGACACCATGCATCAGTAATCATCAAACAGAACATTTGCAGCATGTTCTCTGTATTTCCTTCCTCAAGACATTCTAAAGGCAATATAAGGAAAGTCTTGCTTGCTTGAGTCTGATTTTAAGAATTTTACAATCTGGGGCATAGTTAAAGCATGTCTATGTTCCAGTTGTTTATATGAAATGCTGTTATAATAGAAATATGCATGAATGTTTTTAACCAATATATCACAATGAAAGTAGCATGAAGAGACTGCCTTGAGACATAAGGGTAACAAAACCGAAGAAAATGGACAGCAGAAAAAAATTGTGTAAAAAGGTAAAACAGGGAGCCAGGGGGTACCTTGAAAACTGGAGCCTCCATGTCTTCAATCTTTATGCACTTCATATTCTTATCCTTCATGGGACCAAAAAGTTGTGCCCTAAAAACTGGAGACCGGGCAGAAAGAACAACCTTGTGGGCAGGAAACATCTCTCCATCAACTTCGAATGTAATGTCGGTTCTCTTCCCACTTGTCAGTAACTGACCTATATGTTGAGCCATGTTGGATGGCGGTACTGGTATTGTGTATATCTTTGGTCCTTCTGTATGTGATTGTACAACACCAACTGTGCAGTTCACCAAAAGACAATCATCTTTAAGATAGTCTGATGTTTCCAGGGCAGATCGTTTGAAAAAACGCTTGTAGCCCCTGCATGGACAGAAAGATAAATTACTTCCACAATAACTAGTGAACACTGAACGGAAAAAAAATAATCCAGGAAAGAAGCCACAAAATAACAACGCAGCCAGTCAAATAGGATAACAGATAAAAGTGCAATCAAGGAACCACCGTGAGACCAATGATTAACATGTACATCAAAAAACTGAATAATACTAATATCTAATGTGTTGTCCTCGATCGATAGCACTAACCTATATCTCATTAAAAGAAGTTAAGATTACAACTCTGAATGCCAAATATAAGGACAGAAGGTGCAACAAATTTAATAAACACAAGAGCATCCCATCCAACAAAATGTTCACGCTGTAGCCCTCATATTTAGATATAGACATCGCAAACAGTGCACCATTAGCACCAGAAGCATCAAAGTTGCATGTTAGCAATGAGAACATTATGGTAAAGCATCCCCTCTATGGCAGCATAATCCTATCAGACTATGGTAACATAAAATACATTAGCCAAATTTGCATAGAAAAATCCATAAAGGTGAAACAGAACTCATTGAATCTCGAACAGTTTTAGTTGAACAGTTATCATTTGACAGCAGTGTCATTGCATCTAATTGCACAGTCCACTGTCTTAAACACGGCCACTGGCAGACAGAAGGATTTTTTTTTATGCCAAAATTACTGATAGCTAGACACATCATTTAAATTGCACGGTGAACCGGTGGATCCGTTTGCAACTACAAAGCTGCAGCACTGCAGTGCAAAATTAAGCATAGTTCTAAGTGTGGGGCAACTAGCATTAAACTAGTTCACATGCTCGGTAGTTGGTACGAATATGTCAACTACCAGCTTAATAAGGCACAACAAGCACTCAAAAATGTGTTTCTTTGGCCAAATTCAGACATTCTGAAAAATACATGGCTCAAATAATTGCAATAATAATGTCAAGACAACCAAATTAGCCAAAAGCTAGTCAATCAAGAGCACAGCAATTCTGAACATAACTGGAAGCACAGCCCTTTTTCTTAATCCAGAATCATCAAAATCTATATATGGCCCTATTAAAAACAATAGTTTGAGAACCAGATACAAATGTAGCAGGCACAGCATGATTCTACAACACTGTCACCTCATCTATTCACACACTAACAAAACAAAAACAGATTGTTGTCCAAACCACTTAAGACACTTGCTCCACATCCAAAGACCAAAGTGTAACAGAAGCAACAAGCAAGCGCCCTCACATAGCAGTCAGTCCACTCATGCATGAAGTGAACTAGCCAAGTAATTGGATGCATAACAAATCGAATTTGAAACCTGACATGCAGAACCGTGCATAAATGCGGCTAAAAGATTAAAGCCCGCAGAATAATCTCCATACACTGAATCCACCACAATTTCTCCAGAGAACTAAACAACCAAGCCATTTATGTTAATGAACAAAAGTAACTGAAGCACGTAGCAAGTGTTCAGCTATAGCTACTCCGTAGCAGACAGCAACTCAGTATGGAACTTTGGGGCATTAAAAATAAGAAGAATTCACCTAAGAATATGCATTAAACACAAATTGAGTAACAAACCTAGTAAATAGAAGTACCTATAAACACAAATTGACTGACAAACCTAAATGGGATACCGGCCAACCCACATCACTCAAATTTCCAACACACAACTAAATTTCACCAGCATACGTATCTTAGAGCACATATAGCAGTTCCTACTCGATAGAATGACCAAATTAACCAATACCAATTCAACAGGCCAGTTCAATTTCGTAGGCACCACAAAACTGTGTGGCATACACAGACATCTAAGACATGCAAGAAGATTCAGATGTTAAAGAACAAAGGGGGTCCCAAATGCAAACCCATCTAACACATACAGAGGCTTGAGGAAGACTCACCACATACTGCCACGGTACTTGAGGGTGTAGGGGCCGCTCTCGAGCGACCTACCAAAGTGTGTGTGCACCTTGTCCTGCCCCTTGCCGCTCTGGTCAACGAGCGTGAGCTCGAAGAGCGCGCGCACATCTGTGCCCTCGCTGGCGAGGGCTATGAAGAGGGAGACGTAGGCGGCGCCGTCCTCCGCGCTCTTCCCATCGGGGTAGAAGTAGATCGCCCAGTCGAATCCCCCCACGGAGAAGGATTCGGAGGCGATGTACTTCCCCACCCCGATCCCCTTGGAGAGGGAGTAGCCGGCGATCTTAAAGTGGTGCGACCCGTTCACCGTCTTGGTCACCGACGTGGAAGCCGTCTCGGAGGGGGCCGTGAAAGGGGAGGCGGAGGAGGAGGACGCGGCAAGCGGCGGGAACGGCCGCCCCGCAGCGGCGCCGGCGGGGGAGGAGGACGGGCCGCCGCGGCAGACACGGCCGGCGCCCATCAGAGGGGGTCGAGATCAGGCTAGGATTCCGCACCGAGCGACGGCGATTCTGTACGGATCGGACGGATCGGGGCGGGGCGCGCCGGATTCCGACGCGGCGGCGTGTGGATTCGGGGGGGCGGGGGAGATCGATTTGGGGGAATCTGGGGAGGAGGAAATGATGGCGATGACGCGACGGAGGAAGAGGAGGTGGTGGAGTTTGGTCTGGGTTGGGTTTGGGTGGGTATATAAAAACGGCTCGGGTCGGGGCCGTTGGCCCGTTGCCTTGTGAGACTTGCCGACTCGGGACGACCGGGGGACGAGAGACTCGACGACAGGCACCGACGCACCGTGCCGACCTGGCGCTGGCGCAAACAAGGCTGCATCCCAAAATTCGTGCACCGCGGCGGATGGCAGTGGCATGTTGCCGCATTTTGGGGTGTTTAATTCGGGTGAATTGGTGAAAATTGGTAAAAAGTTTATGCGTTGGGCCGTGTGCATGGAAAGAAAAAATAAATTGACACGGTTCTCGAGGTAAAAACTTTTTGCAAAGTTTTCAAAATTAAACAGGCCCTTTGTTCGAGGCCCCAGAATAAAAACTCACGAGACTTTGCCCAAGAAAAAACAAAAACAAGCGTCCTAATCTAGGTTAGATGTCACAACAAATATTATATCCTCTCGCAAAAAGAATAATATGTCATAATTTTTATAGAGGTGTGATTCAATTTATAAAAGAGCCATGGCACCGACCGTCTTTAATTGAACTAGGAGAAGTCCTACTGGCAGAAGTATTAAAGATGAATGGTAAGTCGTGGACAACAGCCTGTATACATGGTGATTTCAATGTTGTACTAAGCCAAAGGGCTCACCTTAGCTCCAAAAATGATAATGTGGTGTGAGGGCATCCTCAATCATGGGCTTAAACCCGACACGATAGGTCCAGACAATACAGAAAGTCAGAGAACCCACAGCAAAACACATACAAAAAAAACTCGGAACATGTGTAAATTGGAACAAATTATGAAATATCCAAACATAGACTAAATTGGTTTATTGATCTCTATTTCAAAGCTCTCTAGCAATAATTTATGCATAGGACGGTTTTGATTACGCTAATAGCAATGAGAACACTAAGCCTTCACTTACTTTCAAAATTATAAAGCCCTCCATGTTCATCCAATATGTCTTTTAAACACCTGTATACAACAAATAGAAAATCTAAAACCCATTTTTAAAAAAAACAATGTTTATGTCTTAATTATTGAGACAATTTGCTAAAAATGTTTTCTTATTTTCCAAGTAATATATATCCAGTAATGGTTCAATTAGTTTTTGTTAGATGTGGTTCAATTAGTTTGAAAGCAAAGAAAAAACTAAAATTGTCAACGCAATGTAGTTATGTAAAAAAAAAAACTCGGAACATATCGTGTCGTGTCCATGCCGCCTCCAGCTCCAGCTGGCGCTGGCTCGTTCCCGCAAGGCGCTTTCCCGTTCGACGCCCCGATAAGTAAGGGGGCTTGCAATTACGCTAACCACCTTCGTCATCCTCCAAGTCCACCAGTCCCCGACTGCCACCCGTCTTCCACTCGTAATCACTCTAGCCCTAATCACCACCTCCGCCATAGCTCCGGGTGATCGCCGCGGGCTCGCCGCCATGGGGAGAGCGGTCAGGAGCTTCGCTACCCGCGACGACGAACGGGCGCACGGCTTCACCTGCGAGCGCGGGCGAAAGGAGGGCAAGAATGCCCGGTTCCGGAGGGACGAGGCGCTCTCCGCTAGGGGCGTCGATCCCGTCGGAGAGGCCCATCTCCACATCCTTGAGTCCGAGCGAATCTTCAGGGATCTGACTCGAGAGGCGGAGGAGCGATACGCAGCCGAGAGGGCGGCGGCTGCCGCTGCTGAGAAAGTGGCTGCTGCCGCCGCTAAGAAAGCAGCGGCCTCGGTCGCCAGTCTCGTCACCGCCGCGGATGGGGACGAGGAGGACGAGGAGTTCGTGCACGAGGAGGCCTTCGGAGATACTGCGGACGTCGACGTCGCCGAGGAAGGCGAGAGCGACGAGTACGGCGACGAGGGCGGGGACGAGGAGAAGAACGACGTCTTCGTCGCCGTGAACGAGGCCTCCGACGACTCCACCGTGGTCGAGAAGGACGGCAAGGAAGACGACACCGAAGAAGGCGGAGAGTTAGTGGACCGCGCCTTCGTCGCTGTGAACGAGGCCTCCGACTCCACCGTGGGGGAGAAGGACGGCGAGGAAGGGACCAAGCGAGCGGGTGACTGTGCGGGCGTCTTCATCGCCGTGAACCCGCCCCCCGAGATGGACGACGAGGCCAAGCGTGAGGGCGAGCACGAGGATGAGCACAAACGTGCGGGTGAAGCTTCGACTGTGTTCGCCGTCGCGTCCGCCGTGGGCGAGAGGGAGGACGACGACGTGGATGACGCCCTCCCCATGGACGCGGTCGTTGCCTCAGCAGCCGTGGCCGTGGGTGGGAACGATGGCGCGGGCAACGCTGCGGGAGTCGCCGTGGACGCGGACTCCGACTAGCCCGCATCGATCTCCTCCAAGGCTCCAACGCGTCCTCCTCCTCCTCCTCCTCCGTGACTTCTTCGAACAAAAGCCGGCCAAGTTCTGATATAACACTAGGTAAAGGCACTTTCCATGGTTAAGCTTTGATTGTGAATATTATCTGTGTTTTGCTTAATTTATCATCGTTTCGATAATTTTCTGTGTTGATAAACTGTTAGCTGGTTGCCTATCTAGTTCTGATACGATAATGTCATGTGGTATGCTGGAATCACTTACTGGAGCTAAATTTGTGCATTAATATCCTTCGGTCATGTGTTTATCTGATGAACTGGGGCACTGGGCTAGTGTTAGCACGGTATGTGATATTACAGCATAATTTGATATAGTCATAGGTGCCTTGAGGTGTTACAGGTCCCCACTTCCCTTTTTGTAACAGTGGCTTTGTTATATCAATTGTAGCATTTCATCGTGACTTCGACCTTTATGAACTAATAATGACATGTTTGGCTTGAAGCTAGTATGAACAAATAATAATGTACATTTTGGCTTGAAACTAGTATAGGGAATTAGGGATAGAATTAGAAATGGGCCAAAAAGTCATGTGAAGTGTATGGATAAACTTTGTTTCTCGTGATGTTTCCTAAAACAGATAAATGTATTTTGAAACATATCATTTGTTGATAAAGGGCCTGCTGTAGTAGCTAGTAATTTGTGATTTGCATTTTGGAACCATCACTAAAGGTGCTAGATAGGCCTAGTGCTTCACAAATCACAATACGTGCCGTCATCGGCCATTCTGGCCAACTGGGTTCGTACTGGTAACAATAAGTGTCTAAATTTTCAGTTTCTGATGTCTATTTGATGCATCACATTTTGATAGGCAATTGACATCAATTTACTTTAACCTATTTTCAGCTCTCGGGATGTTCAAATGGTGGGAAATCTTCTACGTTCAGATTAATCCAAATGGCGAGTTTTGATAGTGGAGAAATATTGATAACTGTGTGTTCCTTACTCTGTTACTCAAACCAAAGTTCTGGTTTATGTGTTCAGGCTGAACTCTGCTGCTGCAGTCTACCTTCCTTAGCTGATAGAATTTGCTGAATCTTTTTTTGGGTTTCGCTGCATGTAGCACACACTGAATTCCAATGACATTGTTGTGTTCATATTGCATTTCAAGCGTTCAACTGCGGGGATATGGATTGCTGAACCATTGATATGTGAATGTGGCTATGATGTATGTAATGCTCTTGCTGCAGTATCACCTGACTGGATGCTGGTAATAGATATTGTTTGAAGCCTGGTAGCATTTCTTTTGATCAGTAGAAGTGTTTAGATTGCTGATTCTTGTGCCAGGGCCTTTTTTAGCTTAAAATGTTCTTTTGCAGATTCGTTTTGCTTGAGCAAATAATACGTCAAGTACTCAAGCGTAGCTTTTATGTGTTTTGGTGAGCTACAGCAACAGGTAAGCAAGAATTGCAGATTTGCAGCTATCCTCCAAATCATAAACTTCGGGGAAGTAACTAGAAGTCGAGAGGTGACTACTTTAGGGCCTGTTTAGATTGGCAAGTTTTGCCACAAAATGGCAACTTTTTTCACACTGATAACCGTGCCCCCTCTCATAAACACGTTTCCTAATGACAACTTTTTTCGGCAACTTTCCCAACTAAACAGGCCCTTAAGCCCACCATCTGAATCACTATAACACCAACGTACACAATCTGAATTAGGTGCAACTTTGATTTGAGACTATAAGTACATCATATTTACTCTACACTCAAATGGTTCCATGTGAAGCATTTCCCAACAGATGTACGCGTACCGGCAAGTGTACAGAAAAATGCATGTTTTCTATAAATTGTGAACCCTATACGATATGATGAAAGAGAGTATAGTTTCATTGTAATCTTCCACATATAACATATTGGTGCAGATGTAGCTCCGTAACATTTACCATTAAGAATCACAGCATAGCATTATATCAAACAAGGCAATCAGAGATCAAAGCTTTGAGAGCTATGTGTTATAAAAGCCACACTAGATTGGATAGAAAAAATGACTCCAAGTAGGTGGGTCGTGGGTGGAAAAGTATGTGTACACCGACACCTTCCCACCAATTCTTTAAATTCCTGCAGGGCACCCCCTGCGAGCTGACCAGTGTAATATTATACCCTCAATCACTGCAAAATTTGTGTCTACTAAAAATAATTTGGGCATGGGAGGAGAACCGGTTCCTTATATTATCCACTACCAAATCTTGTTCATCCTTGTTCTTCGGAAATCCACATTCGCCAAAAGTGGTACTGATTGCATTGCAGTACTCGCAGTATTGTTCCTTCAGAACAACTGCCTGTAAGTTAGAAGCTCGCTTCATTACGGCTCCTATAAATACTATATGTTGTTCTGTTGCATTGAAACCAAAGAGTCGGAGCTCTTTCAATGACAAATGCTGAGGGTGCACAGTGTTTGACACTTGCCATGACGCATTAGTTCTTTCTCCATAAATCTCTTTCTTTTTCTCCTCATCCTCGCATCGATGGTCATACACCTACATGCACATAGCATGAGCATGTATTTATTAAGGAAAATAAACTAAAACTTTTTATTCGATAGTCATAATTCTTTATATGCTGGGAACTAATGGCACTGAGCACAACAAATAGTGCACGACCCGTGTATGTAAAAAGAAGGTGTAGGGCTTGGGGATGCTTTCATGACCTAGCATGATTTAATTGCCCACCTTGGAAAGTTGAAATCGTGTTCAGATCTCCCATGCATAATTTGGTGGGGCCAACACCAATTTTTTTGCAGCAGCATAGATCATCAGGTGGTGCAATATATAATTTTAGGAAGTGTCTACTTGTTAGTACCTCCAAACCAATTTATATATATGCCATTCAGGATATGGAAACAGTCTCTCGTTTACACACATTGCCATTGCCACTGCTTTTTCAAGTATATAATATAATACAACAATGATACTTCCGATGATGAATCTGTTGACAACTTTCTCATGTGATGAGTCTAAATGTTCTTGTATGCATACCAGTGTCAAAGATTCAAAATTCTTTAGTTTTTTCACTAGGTTAAGCTGATTAACGACTAGGAGCATGTGGATTACGAAATTTCAGGGGTGCATATTATCCAAGCCTTCTGATGTAAAATGTTGTACCTTTTCGCAATTATGACCTAAGGTGGTACTAGCAACCACTAGCTCTTATACGAGACAGAGGCATGATACTTGTTAGTGTTTGAAACCATTATAATTGGTGACCCTCTAACAACTAGTGGTAGTCCGAACCAATTAAAGAACTTTGAATCTTTCACCACTAATTGTAAGCCTTTAGTTTTAACTTGCATGAATGTTTGCGTGTGTGTTTTCTGTACCGTGCGTATCTGCCTTGTCAATATAATGATGGCCAGTTCTCTGTCCGATTTGAGGAAAAAACTAGACTGCCCAAAATGAAGGAAATAATGTAAGATTTTAATCACCTTCAATTAGATGATAACAGCAATTTTGTTAGGTGTGACTTTGTCACATTATCTCCCATGAATGCATAAACAATTAAATTATTTTATTTAAATAACTTTCGCTAAATTAATTAAAGAATAAACAAACAAACAAAAGTATACCTCAACTTTGAGTATCTCAATGGATGGAGCAGCATCAAGAAGTGTTGTTGTCCACATAAGGCCAAATCCAACAAAAATATCATGTAGACACAATTCCCTCAAATTACTAAATGCTGAGCGAAGTTGATCTTTTTCTGGTTGTAACCAAATCTGGAGAGATGGGCGCATGAAAACAGGAAGAAAATTAAATGCTTTCTATGTAATTGACCAACTATGCTCACTATGAACGTGCATAATAAAAGAGCTTGAGCTCCAAGAATGTGGATCTAGGCATGAATTATTGGAGCTAGAGCTAAGAGTAGATCAAGGGGATTCGAGAGCGCCATATTGTTACCAATTTAGATCAAAAACCTCATTCCACTTAATTTTAGTCCAGGAACTAGCTCTCAGCCTCCCACACTTTTTTTTGTCAAGGAAGCTCTAAAAGATAAAGAGACACATAAAACCAGTATGGGAATAAATTCGCATCAAATTTTGCTCTAAAATGTGTACTTCGCATAGTCATAAAAGCAAAACTGATGACAATTATGATGATAACAATTAAGGAAAATGAACATGTATTACCTTTCGTCCAAAGAAATCCAATGTTAGAGAATCTATGCATGTTGTGCCACATAGAAGCTCACTTAACTTGAATGGTTCATGATAAGTTGTTCCAGCATAGATTTCTACTTCCTTAAGGCATGGAACATCTCTCAAAGACAAGGGTAAATATCGAGATAGCCAAAAGCCACATATGAGTTGCTTTAGCTTTGGAAGGCAAATCAACTCAACTCGGTCGAAAGAACAGTGAGAAAACTCTAGCACATTGAGTTTTGAGTTCGGTGCATCGATCTTGAATAATGAGTCGTAGCCAGTATCACAATGGTACAGAAAAAGATAATTCAATTGCGTGCACATGTTTGCAAGGATGTTATGTAGATCTGATTCAGCAAATCTTGCATTGTAAAGGGAGAGGCTTGTGAGGCAACAATATATATTAGGATAGTTGTGAAAGAAACTATTCACTCCATCTGCATGATTTACCATGTCTTCATCAATAATGTCACCAGGCATCATCTCAAGCCCACTTGCAAGCTCTATATCTTTTACCATTCCATTTTCAATAGCTTCATTAACAAGATGTCCAATTTCGCTTGAGTACCCGCTGGTTACAAAGAACCAAATGCAAAGCCTTGTGATGATCAACTTTCTGTGAGCAGGAGCCAACATGCTCCTAACTGCTTCTGTCAGGGATGACATTGCTTTATCAATGTGATCATCCATTGTGGGATCAGCATATGGTTCACGAAGGAATTCCTTGATATCTATGATGATCTGTGTGAGCAACCAAGGAAGGCGTCTCCATCGTGTGGATAGGACATTTGCCCTCACTGATGTCATTAAGTTGACATTTTCTAAGATCGAGAGCAAAACATCGTCATTTAACTTGCTTATCATGTCTTCCTCAACTTCCTGCAAGATCACAAACAACTAATAATTTAGTAAAAAAAATTCTACACAAGTTTCATACCAATAAAGAATATGTACTACAGAAATAGCATATACTTCATGTGTGCACATGCCACTTTATTACATATTTCTAACTCGTATCTTCTGACTATAGATCTAAGAAGGCCTTTTTTTTCGTTCATCACTAACTGTAGGACAAGTGGTGTTAAAAAATCAAGTTCTGTTGGCCAACTGCTAAACCACTCTCTTCTATTAAATCTGAGTAGAAAAAAGAATAACAGACTCTAACACTTTTCAGACTTATTTTAATTCCTGAGTCGGCTTCTTGTGTTTTCTGTGTTAGAGGAAAGAGCCTTAAAAAATAGAATGCATATAACATGGAGAATCGTGGTATAAAATCCAGCATGCCCCACAAGTAGCGCAAGATAAAATTCATGTTCATATGTAACAAGCAACACTGTAAAGAAATTTTCCCATTTATTGGAACATACAATTTGATTTAGATAATTAAGGATTATTTGCACAAAGAGATAAATTTGGCAAAGCAACTAGCACAGCATGTGCTTCCTGACAGGAAGAACTTACATGGGTATGTCCGGTATCAGGCGCCATCAATCAAGACTAACAAAGCTTGAAAGCCTGTGAAGCTGTGATGAATATTTCCCAACGCTTGTGTTTATTTATATATAGGCTTGAGTAGACCACTACAAATACAAACCGAACCAATCTTCAGTGTGACTGCAAGCCTTTGGTGCTGCGACGAATAATCGTGTACGCTTGTGTTTATTTATATACAGGCATGAATAGATTATTCCTCAGAATACCAAGCGGACCAGCATTCAACCCGATTCGAACTAGAGAAACCTACGTTTCCCTCCGAAATCAAATCATACATTACAACAGACTGGTTCATTACCAGTCCGAGTCGGCGACGGACGGCATGAAAACGGGGAGAAAAAACAGAGAGGAAGTAATCTGCAGGCCCACCTCAAATCCGTCGATCCACCTTGCACCCTGAGAGAGAATCCAATCGCCACGGGAGATCTGCAATTCACCATCACAATTCACCACGAGATGCGCCTCTAGACGAAAGAAGGATTCTGTCATTCACTCGTTCTGTGGAGGGTAGAACGAGGAGCAGCTTCGCGCCTTCGACGACGTGAGGTCGGCGGCGATAAGGTAAGGGGCACTGCCGCACTGGGCACGGCGGCTGTGGATATCGAGAGCACGGGAGAAAATGGGCCCATTTCGATCCCTGAATTGGGCCGAATTAGACTCTATTCTTCCGCCGGGCCTGTTTGTACCACTCCGGGAATTGCAAATCCTGACTCTCCCACATTTTTTTTGTCTGAGGATAGACTCACTCTGCGTTCCGTTCGGGGAGTAGAGTTCAGATTGGCCTGCAAATTTTTTGTAGCCTACTTTGACCACTAATTAGAGGTATTAAATTAAGTCAGTTTACAAAACTACCTCCACAACTCCCCGCAAATTCGCGAGACGAATCTAATGAGGCATTTGACCGTACGATTAGAGGATGATTACTGTAGCATTACTGTAGCAAATCATGCATTAATTAGGCTCATTAGATTCGTCTCAAAAAGTTACGCTCATCCGTGAAAAGGTTTTGTAAATAGACTTCATTTAGTACTCCATGCATACAAGATTCCTTGGTGATAATTTTTTGACGTGTCCATCTGAACACGTGCACACATAGCTCAATTTGGGTCTGCAAATCTTTATAAGCTGCTAGAAATGTTTGTATTTGCTACTTGTGGTGATTATTTTAGAGTTCCAGAGGCAATGATGCAAGGATCCACTGGTTTGTATCTGCTACTAGTTGCAACCATCTGTGCAAGCAGGGTTGAAAATGATCTCACAGCTGGTAGCTACACAGCTCTGAAAGGCTTGAATTTATGGCCTTGATACAACACAATCTGATCATCCAGCCTTCCACCTGAGCATGGAGACACTATATTCTTAGATGCATTGCCAAGCATCGCAACCGCAATTAGAGCTAGTTGAACTGTAGTATGGTTGTCATTCATGGTGCAACGTTGTCTACCATATGACATGTTAGTATGCAAGATTTTTGGTCTGGCACTGAATTTAACTAGCGAAGAGAAATCAACTGCATTTTTGCTAGGATAGTGTTAGCAAAGAGAAATACACACTGCTGACATGTTTCCAGAAACTGTACAAGGATAGTGTTAAGTTTGCTCATTGGAGGTACTAGTTTGTCCACCAAAGCAAGTCAAATGATCATGCAGATTTCACATATAGATCTTTTTTTTGTGTGTGCATATTTAGGAATTAGGATCTCATAGACTTTGTGTGTTAATACTTTATCATGTCTGTGTTTTCTACTATTCTATTTCATCAGATTGGTTCATTTGGTTTGGTATAGTCACTGACTTGACGCCTATTTGTGTTATGCCAGGCATAAGTGACTCCTGTAACATGGTGGATTGGTGGTACCTGGTCTTCCTTCCTCTGCATTACCGTTATGACGCAGGATTCTTATTATGTTATCCTTGCACAGGGAGAGTAGGCTGCAAAAAAATTTGGCGAAATAGCAACGTGGCCGCTCTGGCGCTCCGTCACCTCCTCTGGAATAAGAACTCAGTGGGCAGCGACTTGACACATGCTAACCTCCAGTACAAACACATACTGCCTGATGAGCAACGTCAACGGTGTGTCTGTGTGGCCTGTATTCTGAATAAAGGTCAACATGGGGTCAAAATTTGGTACCTGCAACAGCAGTACAGCAGCAATTAGGCCTTGTTTAGTTACACAAACTATTCAAACTTTTCACTATTTTCCCGTCACATCAAATGATAGGACGCTAATTAAAAGTATTAAACGTGAATTAATAACAAAACTCATTCCATGACCCCCGGGTAACTTCGCGAGACGAATCTAATGAATCTAATTAGGTCATGATTAGACAACGTTGTGCTACAGTAAAGAATCTCTAATGACGGATTAATTAGACTTAATAGATTTGTCTCGCGATTTTCCGTCCATCCATGTAATTAATTTTATAATTAGATCATATTTAGTCCTCCTAATCTTCGGTTTAAAATTGCCACAGTAAATTTCGTAAACTTTCCATTCCAAACTAAATAGGCCCTTAATATAACGCCCGTACCTCGCGAGCAGGCGATGCCCGTAGTTTATCCCAAGAACCCAAAGCTCGAGTTTATTCGCAAATGCTCAAGCTCCTCCGAAGCAACAATCCCGTGCTCGAGTTTAAGCACGAGCTCCTTCCTAAACAGGGAGGGGGTATCTAGTCTAACTCGAAAAGTATTCCGAAATCGAACTATACACAATTTCCCGGATATTGCGAGAAGAATCTGACGGATTTATCTCCCTTCCCTGCACAATCCTGGCCAGCCTCGGCCCCGGCATAGGGTTCAGCTGAATCCCCAAAGTGCAAGGCTTACAGAAGTGCCCAAACAACCACAAAATTATTGGAAAACAAACAGCATCCACCCAGGCATATTGATTTTGAGCGCTGAAGCAACAGACGAGCAGGGCGCCACGCAGCAAATAAATCCACAACTGACTAGGATTAGTTCCGTTGCCAACAAAAGAAGAAAACCTATGAAGTACGGGACTCCAATCCCAGAGCCTGGGGCACGGAAATTGCAAAAAGGCCGCAGCCACAAGCATTCACTGGAACATCATTCTATCATCAAACAAGCCTCTAACCTCCATACAAATCTGAAAATTATTACATTTTTAACCATGTGCAAAGATAGAATAAGAATTCCACGATGCAATAAGTGTACCATGACACTATTTGAAAAGAAGCCGCGACCTGTTAATTCCCAAAAATTATCTTAACATTGCACTCAGGCATGTCTCTGATAAGTTGCTCAACTGCTAGGTCTTGCTCAAATGGACTTTATTTAAAATTCACAACACCACAAACTGAAGTTAAAAGGGCATTACAGGTCAAGGATCATTAGAGGAAACCGAGAAACAAAATAGTTCAACTCCTTCACACTAATTTCTTTTTTCCCACACAAACTGAGATAAAACACGCTTAGTCACTAGAAAATTTGCAGCGCCTGAAGATTATTTGGCAACTGGATGGAAACCGATTTCTGAGATTATTCACCACCATCTCCTGCTCATTCTCGTTGCTCGGGAACCTGCATTCGCCACAAGTAATCGAGGTGCTGATTGCACTGCAGTCCTTACAGTACTGTTCTTTCAGAACAACGGCCTGTAAGTTTGAAGCTCGTTGCATCACTGCTCCAATGAATTCGATTTGTTCTTCTGTTGAATTGAAACCACAGAGTTTGAGCTCTTTGAGAGGCAAAGACTTGGACGAGCGAGCAAACTCAGACACATCCCATGACGCATTAGTTCTTTCTCCATATAACTGTTTCTCCAGATCATCGTCACCGCACAGATGGTCATGTACCTACATACATGTACCATGAGCATGTTTTCTAAATTGAAAGTGAACTGATACTTTATTTTCAATCACCATATCTTGTTCAGGGAACTAATGACATTGAGCACAACAAAATGCACGTGTCTGTACTTTATTTTACCCGTATGTCAGTGACTATATAAATGGGGGAGAAAAACAGAATGGATGCTCTCAAGACCCTAGGAGAGACACATATCATCCTTGTCTACTTGCTTTTGATTGAATGGCCCGAGGTGGTACCAAAGCAACTGCTACATCTGAGCCCATTGTCGAAAGGTCAAACCATAGCCCATTGTCAATCCAACGGTCATGGTTTTGATCAATGTAAGAGCTTTAGATCTTCACCATTCCTAACTGGTTACTATAAATCAAGAAAAGGACACAAACCATCTTTAATTAACCCTAATTATGATTGGATGAAACCTGCCAACTCTGTTAGGTGCCCTCTTCCCCACAAGAATCACTTGGACTATTCTATTTCCGAAAACAAAAGTAGCTAAATTAAAGAGCAAGGAAAAACAGAACATACCTCAATGTCAAGTGTCTCGAGGGATGCCGCAGCTTCAAGAAGGGCTGCTGTCCACAGTAGGCCAAATCCAACAAAGATACCATGGAGCAATAATTTCCTCAAATTGCTAAATGCAGAGCGAAGTTGATATTTTTCTGGTTGTAACCAAATCTGAAATGATGCAAAAAAAAAAATACAAACAGTAAGTTCTTTAGTGTATCAAAACTATGTCAAAGAAGATCCACTTAGAAGCTCGTGTAGCTTGATTACCTTTTGTCCAAGGAAATCCAATGTTATTGAGTAGTTGTGCATGTTGTACCACTTAGAAGCTCACTTAGCTTGAATGGTTGTTCCTGGTAAGACACTGTAGCAGAATAGATATCTACTTTCTTGAGGCATGGGACAAATCCCAAAGTCAAAGGCAGATATGGTGATGACCAATGACCCAGTATGAGTTGCTCTAGTTTTGGTAGGCAAACTACATCAACGTGGTTCCAAGAACAATAGGCAAATTCTAGAACATTGAGTTTTGAGTTTGGCGCATCTATCTTGAACAATGTGTTAATACCAGTATCACACTGGTTGAGATAAAGATAATACAGCTCTGTGCATGTATTTGCAAGGAGATTATGTAGATCTGATTCGCAAAAGGTTGCATTGTAAAGGAGGAGGCTTCGAAGGCAACATGATATCTTAGGATAGTTACCAATGAATCTATTTATACCATCTGCATGTTTTACCATTTCATGATCAGGAACATCATAAGGAAGCATCTCGACACCACTTATGAGCTCTATATCTTTTACCATTCCATTTTCAACTGCTTCATTAACAATATCACCAATTTCGATAGAGCAGATGTTGGTTAAGAAGAGCCAAATGCTGAGCTTTGAGATGGTGGACTTTCTGCGGGTAGGGGCTAACATGCTCCTAGTAACTTCCGTTAGAGATGGCATTGCTTTATCAATGTCATCAACTGTGGGGTCGGCACACGGTTCATGTAAAAAATCGTTGATATCTATGTTGAGTCGAGTCACCAACCAAGGTAAGTTTTTCCAACGTGTGGATAGGACACTAGCCATCACCACTGTTGTCAACTTTACTTTTTCCAAGATCAAGAGTAAAACATCATCAGTTAACTTGCTTATCATGTCTTCCTCCATTTGCTGCAAAATAATGAGCAATTGATTGATTTAATACGAACTTATCTGTAAATGCTATTAGTGACCCAAAAGAAGTTCAGCAGTAGCAATACAAGTACTCCACAGGCAACTCGCCGGACTTTCTCGGTTTTGGAGCTACGGAGCACGGATTGCGAACTTAATTCCGTGAACGACGCGGCCGGAGAGACGACCAGGGCGGCGGCCAACGACGACCGGCGGCTCGAGCTGCGAAGGAAAACTCCGATGAGCAATTTCAAGCGGAGGAGAGAGCGGGGCCGAACGAGATCAACACGAGAAGGTTCTCCACCTTATTTCGCAGGTCTGGATGGCCGTCTCGTCGTCGGGGTCGCAGAACCGAGCAAGATAGTTGGAGGCGGCCGGCACTTAGAGTTTGCGGGCGCGAGGGATGGCGGCGGAGCGGGCCACGGCTTGTGCTAGGGTTTCAAAAGGGCAATGAGGCGGCGGCGGTGGTGAAGGGTCGGTGCATAGGCGTGCGCTCCAAGAAGGCGAGGGCGGCGCGAGATTGTGCTCGGAACTCAACTCGAGTCCGACCGGAACCGGAGCTCGGGGACGGACCCGACACGTGGGTCCCACCGGTCAGCCAGCTAGAGAGGAGGAGGGAGGCGAAACGGGCCGGACCGGACGGGGCAAAACTGGGCTGTGGGGGCTGGGCTTGGCCCATGGCTGCGGCGGACACGCGGTAGAGAGAAAACGGGCCGAGAGGGAGTATAACTGAGCTGGGCAAGGAGTTCGAGGGGGGAAAATCGAACTCATCAGAAAAACACTAACCTAAACCTCAAACAAATTCAAATCAATTTGTATTCAAACAATTTGAATCCAAACCAGATTTGAACTGAACATTAAAAAAAGCGCAACAGCATGAAATGCATCAAACACTTATTTGTGACTAATAATTAATTATTAAATTGAATAAAATCCTAAATAATTCTAATTAATTCCTAGAAATTTATTTAAGCCTTAAATAAATCTTAGAAAATTCAGGAATTGTTTCTAAAATTTATTGTGATGAAAATTAGGGTGTTACAAAGAGACACCAAACAGTAACAAAAATAGGTGGTACTTGTACCAAAATAGGAAAGGTACTTTTCGGTACCTTACGAAAATAGAAAAGGTACCTTCTTGTACCTCCTGTACCTTTCCGACCATTGTAAAACACCATATATTATATAGATATAAATAGTTGTTTTCTTCATCACTAAGGCAAGTTTGAGCAATTGCTAATCTATTATATTTGTTCTAAATCTAACTATAAAACTAAACTATATACCTTTAAATCCCTCCCTTCTATGTTCTAAGCCTAATCTATAAATACTGGCTAGAAGGATTTTTCTGTTTTAGATTGAACCCACTAAAAGAATAGGTAACAGAATGCACATAACATGAAAAATGGAACTACAGATCCATCATACAGAACAAATGGCACCATAGCAGAGAAAGTTCTAATTTAATTTAACTAGACATAAAATTTGATGTAGATTTCTGGGATCACATAAAGAATATAGCCTTAGCAAAATAAAATAGCCCAAATGTTCTTCTAGATGTGGTATTTCTTTAGTGATTTTTTCGGGATTTCAAGTAAAATAACTTACATGTGTATGTTCAGGCGCCATGAACAACACAAAGCTAAATTCATCATTCAGGTCTATCACCTCCGTTTCTGTCAGAGATGGGTAGCCCCTCCTCCTTTCATTTTGGCTCTCCTCGCATAATGGTTTGGTCCCACACTCTCAGGCCTAATGTTTCTATTTTCCAAAACCGTTTTGATTTGCGCCTGCTCGCAATGAGATAGACATCAGGACATGCGTAGCTCGTGTGTCTTTCCTTACACTCCGAAAGAACCCGTCTAAAAAAACATGTGGCATATATCCCGGATCGACTCTTCTCTTGTCATATTACATTCAAAAGCACTAAAATGAGCATGTATATCAATCAACAAGCATGGCCTTTATTTAAAGCTCAAAATACCACTATTCCCAAAAAAAAAAGCTCAAAATACCACGACCGAAGTTAAAAGGGCAGTACAAGTCAAACAGGATCTTCAGAGCAAAGCAAGAACAGAAAACATGCAATCTGGGATACGAGAATACACTGGAAAAGAAACAGAAAACATGAAATCTGGGATACGAGAATACTTGATCACTGGAAAATTTGTTGTGGCCGAAAGATTATTTCGACAGCCAGAGGCCGTGTTTACTTCCTTCCCAAAAAAATTTGCAAAAGGGAATCTTTCTTGCATGGAGTACTAAATGAAGTCTATTTGCAAAACCTCTTCACGGATGAGCGTAACTTTCCGAGACGAATCTAATGAGCCTAATTAATCCATGATTTGCTACAGTGATGCTACAGTAACCATCTTCTAATCATCCTCTAATCATGCGGTCAAAGGCCTCATTAGATTCTTCTCGGAAATTTACTAGAGGTTGTGGAGGTAGTTTTGTAAACTGACATTATTTAATACCCCTAATTAGTGGTCAAAGCTGCATTTATTACCCTAAAAAAATTTTCAGGACCATCTCCTGTTCATCCTCGTTGTTCGGGAACCTGCATTTGCCTGAAGTAATTAGGGTGCTGATTGCACTGCACTCCTTACAGTACTGTTCTTTCAGAACAACGGCCCGTAAGTTTGAAGCTCGCTGCATCACAGCTCCAATAAATACGATTTGTTCTTCTGTTGCATTGAACTTGAGAGGCAAAGACTTGAAGGAGCGAGTAAACTCAAGACACATCCCATGGCACATTAGTTCTTTCTCCGTATATCTGTTTCTCCTTATCACCATCGCCGCATAGATGGTCATAGACCTACATAAATGTAACATGAGCATGTTTCTAAATTGAAAGTGAACTAACATTTTCTTTTCAGTTGTCATTTCTTATGTGCAGCGAACTAATGACACTGAGCACAACACCGTGCATGTGTCCATGTTTTAATAAAATCTGCGTGACTATGAATAGCGAAAAAAAGGGTTGGCTTTCAAAACCCATGGAGAGACAGGTTTCATCCTTGTCTACTTGCTCTTGATTGTATGGCCCAAGGTGGTATTATGCCTGGGATATTTTTCAAAAGGTCAAACCATTATAGCCCATTGTCAACCCATGGTCATGGTTAAATCGACTTAAGAGATCTTCACCAGTCCTAACTGGTTGCTATAAATAAATCAAGAAAAGGACACAATGAGTGAGTTCTGGTAATAGTGAGAGATGAACTGCACTTTTGAAATTTGGCCAGAGCTCGAGTATCACATCTCCTTCCTTTAGTGCCTCCCAATGAGTTTTTGGATACTGGTCAAGGGTGAAGTTCATGGTAGGCGCGAGAGAGATGTTCTGAGTTCAGTGTGGGTGTGTGTGGTATTTTTATGGGGTTCTAAACCCCCTTTTCATTCTTCTTAATATAATGATACACAGTTCTCCTGGGTGTTCGAGAACAAAAAAAAAACAAAAGAAAAGGACGCAAACCATCCTCAATTAACCCTAAGTATGATTCGATGAAACCTACCAATTCTGTTACGTGCACTCGTTCCCACAAGAATCACTCAGACTACTCCCATAAGGGCTTGTTCGGTTAATCCCCAACCCAAGGGAATTGAGGGGGATTTTAACTTGTAGGGGATTTAATCCTTGCTAATCCCCTCCAATCCTCTTCAATCCCTTTCAAACCGAACAAGCCCTAAATGATGAGTAATAGAGCCATAAAAGGACTGACGATTATTCTCTTTCCAAAAACAAAAGCACGCTAAATTAAAGAGCAAGGTAAAACAGAACATACCTCAATGTCAAGTGTCTTGAGGGATGGCGCAGCTTCAAGGAAGGCTGTTGTCCACAATAGGCCAAATCCCACGAAGATACCATGGATCAATAATTCCCTCAAACTGCTAAATGCTGAGCGAAGTTCATATTTTTCTGGTTGTAACCATATCTGAGGTGAAATAATATAGACAGTAAGTGTTTGGAGTTTATAAAAACTATGTCAAAAAAGCACCACTTAGAACCTCAATTAACTTGATTACCTTTTGTCCAAGGAAATCCAAAGTTAGAGTAGTTATGCATGTTGTACCACTTAGAAGTGCACTTAGCTTGAATGGCTGTTTCTGGTAAAACACTGTTGCAGAATAGATATCTACTTCCTCGAGGCATGGGACACATCCCAAAGTCAACGGCAGAAATGGTGACGACCAATGGCCCAGTATGAGTTGCTCTAGTTTCGGTAGGCAAACTATCTCAACTCGTCTCCAGGGACAATAGGCAAATTCTAGAACATTAAGTTTTGAGTTTGGTGCATCCATCTTGAACCAGTTAATAACAGTATCACACTGGTAGAGATAAAGATACCGCAGCTCTGTGCATGTATTTGCAAGGAGACTATTTAGATCTGATTCGCAAAAGGATGCATTGTAAAGGAGGAGGCTTCGGAGGCAACAAGATATTTTAGGATAGTCACTGAAGAAACTATTAATACCATCTGCATGCTTTACCATTTCATCATCAGGAACATCAAAAGCAAGCCTCTCAACACCACTTATGAGCTCTATATCTTTTACCATTCCATTCTCAACTGCTTCACTAACAATATCACCAATTTCATTTGAGTCTATGTTACTTAAGAAGAGTGAAATCGTGAGCTTTGTGATAATGGACTTTCTGTGTGTAGGAGCCAACATGCTCCTAACCGCTTCTGTTAGAGATGACATTGCTTTATGAATGTGATCATCAACTGTGGGGTCAGCAAACGGTTCATGGAAAAAATCCTTGATATCTATATTGGGTTGAGTCAGCAACCAAGGGAAGTTTCTCCAACGTGTGGATAAAACACTAGCCTTCACTGCTGTTGTTAAGTTGACTTTTTCCAAGATCAAGAGTAAAACATCATCAGTTAACTTGCTTATAATGTCTTCCTCCATTTGCTGCAAGATAATGAGCAACTGATTTATTTATTTAATATGAACTATCTGTAAATGCTATTAAGTGACCCAAAAGAAGTTCAGTAATAATAACAATCCAAGTAGTACTCCACAGGTAGCATGCTATATTACATGTTTCCAACACATCTCCTTTTTATTACAGATATAATAGTTGTTTTGTTTATCACTAAGGTAAGTGGTGTTAAAATATTGCAGCTAACAAGTTCTGTTGAGCAATTGCTAATCTATATTTATTCTAAATCTAACTATAAAACCAAACTATGTACCTTTAAATATCTCTCTTCTAAGTTCCAAGTCTAATTCATAAATACTGGTTAAAAGGAAGCCACTAAAAGAAGAGGTAACAGAATGCACATAACATGAAAATGGAACTACAGATCCATCATACATAACAAATGGCACTGTAGCAGAGAAAGTTCTAATTTAACTAGACATAAAATTTGATGTAGATTTCTGGGATCACCTAAAGAAGAAGAATATAGCCTTAGCAAAATAAAATAGCACAAATGTTTCAAGTAAAATAACTTACATGTGTATGTTCAGGCGCCATCAACAACACAAAGCTCACAAGTCTGAAGCTGCGATGAAACAAGTATGTATGCTTGTCGGCTTATGGTTATTTATATAGGCGTGAGGATCTAGATCCTGCCAAATACCAAACGCACCAGTCTTCAATCCAATTTTACAACCTTGAAGTTGCAATGAATAATTCTGACCCTTTATCTGTGAGTAGAGATCCTTCTAATAAAAAAGGTGTCTCCAACGCGATTTCAAGCCTCACAAGTCTGAAGCTGCGATGAAATGATTCTGTACGCCCGTGTTTATTTATATGTATAGGCGCGAGTAGACCCCTCCGAATCCAAAACGGACAGTCTTCAACCGGTTCCGATTCGAACCAGACGAAATTTTCCTCAACTATTTCGAGATTGGTTGGCAGTCCAATTCCGTGACAGACTTAACAAGAAATCAGAGAGAGAATGAACTGCAGTGTCGATTAATCTTGCACCTGGAAGAGAGAAACCCAATGCAACTGTGTTGATTGGATTCCTAGGACACCACGCAGCACCAAGAATTCACAGTTTACTGAATGATAAAGGCAAAAGGGTTGGGATCCGATTGAGAAAACAATCCCTTCAAACAAATAGATGATAACATACCAACAAGAGAAGAAATCGATCTAGCAGTACACGGCCTAGTCTTTTCTGCACTAGCATCCCGTCCGAATGGTTGAGAGCGAGCATCACAGAACGGCTGCCAGTCTTCCGGTCACCGAGCATAAGGATCGGCTCCCAATTGTTTATTATCCCCGAACAAGAAAGGGAGTCAATCAAACTCCGGTTAGATCTGCAATAAGACTTCAGTACCATTAGAGGAGACGCGCATCTAGACGAAACAAGGATTCTTTGTAAAGAGCAGCTTCGCCGACGTGAGGTCGGCGTCGGCGGCGACAAGAGCATCTCCCGCAGTCTCTCGATACATGTTATGTCTTCTAATAATTTTGTCTTAATAATTTTTTCATGATTATTGGAAGAGTTACTTTTACAGTTTCTCAATAATCTTCTTCCAATCTAACTACCGTATTGGGAGAGTCACAACTCCCCCTCTGTTTGGGAAGAGTTGGAGTGGATTATTGATTTGTCCCAATAATTTTTGGGAAGAGGGAAACATTAAGGGATCTGCTGGAGCACTATTTTTCCAATAACTCTCTCAATATAGTAGTTAGATTGAGGATTGGAAGACTGCTGGAGATGCTCTAAGGCTCCCCACATGCGGCGAGGAGAAGAGGAGTCAGAAAAGGAGAAGCACTGTTTACCTGAGTAAAATACACGCTAGTCCCTAAAATTGTCCAAAAGCACGAACAAGTCCAACTCTCAAACTATCGTTGTTAAAATTGCCAAGCGTTTTAAGTGAGGTCCAAGTCACCATTTACTTGCGCTAAATCACCTGCGTAGCTGGTGATCATGTATTGACGTGGAACCAGTATAAGAGGCCATATGTCAGCACCACCTCCTCTCGTCTCTGCCCTTTCCTTCTTCCTCACCCTCTGATGCTGCCTCCTCGTCGCCACCCCCAATGCAGAGGGTGAAATTTTTTTCGCCCTCCTTTGACCACTAATTAGGGGTATTAAATAAAGTCAGTTTACAAAACTACCTCCACAACCCCTGGCAAATTCGCGAGACGAATCTAATGAGGCCTTTGACCGCACGATTAGAGGATGATTACTGTAGCATTACTACAGCAAATCATAGATTAATTAGGCTCGTTAGATTCGTCGTGCAAAGTTGCACTCATCTGTGGCTGGGTTTTGTAAATAGACTTCATTTAGTACTCCATGCATGCAAGATTCTTTTTTGTAAAAATTTTTGGCCCTCTATGTGAACACGGTAGCAGAGTCGTGCCGCCCGCACAGCACGCTGGCATCATGAACAGCAGCAGCACCGGACTCCTGAGATGACCGCGGCTGTTCCTTGCCCGCGGCTACTCGGCGACGAACTAGGAAGTCCATCCACAGATCGAGAGTTAAGGGGCTGTTTGCTTTGTGCCCGCATGCGCCCAGCCAACGCAAGGGCTCGCCAAAAAGTTGGCGAAGGTTTTGCCCGCCCTCGTCTCGCCATCATGCGGGCGTAAAAATCAACAGCTGCGGGCGTGGGTTCGAGGGCACGCCGATGATTGGCTTCAAACCAAGCAGACAGGGCTAGTTCGGTCAATGACCAATATTTTGGTCGGGCGCCAGTTGGTTGTAAACCAAACGGCCCCTAAATGTTCTAGAATGTGTAGTTATTAGTTATCGATTTTTAATACCACGTGTGTGTCGAGCACTAGAACAAGACCATCGTTTTTGAAATGCAATTTTTATTTTAAAAATCTTTTAAACACGTGTGTGTCGCATGTGCATTTTACTAGTCTTGGTTAAAAGAATTTTCTGTTTATGTAAAACTGAACTTAGAATCCATCCTACATTCATACGTAACAAGTGTCACTATAGAACATAAAAGTTTCTAATTTAAGAAGACGTAGAATTTGAGTTAGATTTTGGGATTGCCTCAGAAAGAAGAATATAGCCTTAGCAAAATAAATAGCACATATATTTCAAGTGAAATAACTTGGGAGTTTTTAAGGTGATTGGCAAAAAATAGAGCCAAGGCTCAAATAACTTACATGTGTATGTTCGAGCGCCATCACCAACACAAGTTTAGGTGTTTGAAGCTGCAATGAAATAGTAAGTCTGTATTCTTGTGTTTATATAGGTGTGAGTAGAACATGCTGAATACAAAACGGAAGTCTTCAGTTCAATTTTATGACCCTGGAGTTCCGACTACTTTCGGATCACGTTGGAATGTGCAGAGGGCTCTTTCACGCAAAAATACGCGTGTGCGGCGCGCGTGAGGTTTGAACCCACGACCTCCTGGTTCGCACGTTATTTCCTTACCATCTCACCTACACACCATAACTAACCAAGTCCCAGATGTTTTTCTTTTGAATTAACCCGTGGAGGACCCTTTGGTACCAGGTCGTAACACCAGGATGGTGTTACCAACCGGTACTAAAAGATCCTCAGGACATATCAAAATTAGACCCGGTACCAATGACTACCGTTGGTACCGGGTCAAAAAAATCCGGGACCGATGAGGGGTTTTCTGGTAGTGTTTTCAACAAGGAAAAACATGTCCGGCTGTATCTTGTCGATGAAGGAGTTGCAGAGATCCGATAGGTCGTGTATTGTAAGTTCTAAACCCAATGATGTTCTCATGGCCTGCCAGCGGTCACTGGTGTATTTTTGTGCCACCTTGGTTGCAGTTCGAGTAGAGCAGTCTTCGTGTTGGACGCCGCAGTTTCTATAGATGAAACATGATCCAAGCGACCAGGTAGCTTATATTTACATGTTCAAATCCTTTGTCACGTTCACCAAACGGACGATTGCAGACTCCCTCCATTTTCTAAGTACAGGAAATTGCATCCAGACTACAAGAATTAGGTAGGTGGCTGTAAATCGGTTCAAGAACTTGTAACTGATTAATCCGATGGAAGAACTTGAAACTCTGATGCATGTGTATACAGTCCAAATGCTTTCATGTTGCGTCTTTGCCCACGGTGGACTACGAGATGGCAGGGTGGGTCATCCATGGTAACAGCCCGGCTCGTCGGGAATGTTGGTCGGGCCCAGCCTGATAGAATTCACATAGTGGTTTACAGTTTACGCTTTTCCACTGCTGGATTAAAGATGTTACCAGAGTATAGGGGTTCCCCGGGACTGTCATCAAGATACTAGCCATAACCATTTTTCACTACTAAAAAAACTCTATACTAGAAAGTTCTCAATTTTGGTTGGGTGCTAGAATTTTTTAAAGCTACAAACATGCATGCTACTGGCGCCAAAAAAAAAAAGTTTCCAAGCTACCATCACCAAAAATAAATGAGATACAATATTTCAGACTCCAAAAATTATGTCAACATAGCAGTAGGCCATATCTGCAATAAGTTGTTTGATTACCATGTCTTGCACTTCCTTGTCCTTCGGGAACACTGCTGCCGGTAATCTTTCAGATCTAGGCAGTGCACTTATCTGCTCGCAGTCCTCACAAGGTGCGTAATCTTTGAGGATAAGAGTTCGGAGGTTGGAGGCTCGTTCCATCACAGCCCTTATAAATGCCATCTGTTGATCCATGGGACTAAATCCAGTAATCTGAACTTCTTTCAATAGCCACTCCTTACCGCTTGTGAACTCAGACATCTTCCATGAAGGATTTGTCCTTTCACCAAAAGTTGTGCCTCTTGCCTCAGTACCCACTGAGCATGGATGTTCCCATATCTGTATTCAAAAGCAAACAGATTGTTTACATATAAAGAAGACTATTTTTGGGCCTCATTTTTTAATTTCTAGGGTGGGGGTTAACCACAGGAAAGATGTAGTTATGTGACACAAGGTCACAACCTACAAGTTTCAATAAATCAAATCACATACCCAGCAATTTTTTATGTTATTTATTCTCAATATCAAATTGGGTAAAAAAAAAACAGGCCATTAAGATGGCCACTTGAATAAAATTGAAAGGTTTCAACTGAACTTAATTTAGGAGAGAGAAAGAATTCAGCACAAATGATGAGAAAAAAAATAGAAGTACCTCAAGATCAAATATCTCAATGGATGGTGCAGCTTCAAGCAGGACTATTGTCCATAGCAGATCAAATTCGACAAATATGTCATGCAGAGATAGCTTCCTTAACTTACTGAATGCAGTGCAGAGTTGTTTTCCTTCAGGTTGCATCCAAAGCTGATAAAACAGAGAAGCACAGTATAAAATTGTGCTCAATCAAGTCCATTTCTTGATTGTATAGGGTGTGCTTCTGTACAATTGCAGATAATATCGTTTCGTATTTTGAAGTAGTTATAAACAAAATGAAGAGATGCACAAGCTAAATCTAGCAGAGTCTGCTATACAACAATAAACAAATATTTTCAACAGTTAATTCAGGTACTATCGAACACATATCCTTATTAAAAAGTTATATATAAGAAGCACACCTACAGCATAAACGTGTAATCTATACAGATTGAAATGACATTGCATGGATTATACCTTTTCTCCTTGGAAATTTAATGTTAAGTTCTGTACCGTGGTATCTCCTAGAACCTCACTTAGCTTGAATCCTTTGAAATAAACAGTTGCACCACATAAGAGATACAATTCCTTGAGGGATGGAACAACACCAAATGACAAGGGGGCATTTGGACACATCCAGCCAACCCAACGAAGCCGCTCCAATTTTGGGAGGTTTAGCGCCTCAAGTTTTCCTAAGAAGCACATATCAAGTTCTAGCACACTAAGATTTGAATCTGGTGCGTGTATCTTCCAAGCTGGAAGTCCCCCAGTATCACAGTTGGAGAGGTACAGATACTGCAGGTGTGTGCAACAATCAAACAGGAAGTGATTCATGTCCCATTCAGCAAAGCAAACATTATATAATGAGAGTCTCGTGAGGCAATGCAGCACACCAGGATAGGCACTGAAAAACCCATCCACAGAACAAGCTTGCTGAAGCATATCCTCGTCATTGCAGTCCTCAGGCTCCTTCACACCCAAGGCCTTGTTTAGATTGGGCCAATTCAACTGAATTCAATGATTGGAGATGCATTGGGAATTGAAAAAGTAAAGAGAGGGCACGTAGTTCAATGCGTCGCCTTTTGATTGAATTGGTGCATTTTCGCGAATCTAAACAGGGCTCAAAATGGAAAGGTCTAAATCTTTTACGGTCTCAACACCAATTGCTTCACTAAGGCCCTGTTTAGATTGGGCCAATTCGATTGAATTCAATGATTGGAGGTGCATTGGGAATTGAAAAAGTAGAAAGAGGGCACGTAGTTCAATACGTGCAATTTGATTGAATTGGTGAATCTAAACAAGGACTAAGTAGCGGTCCAATGACGTCTGAGTAATTGTCTGCCAAATAGAGGGGGTGTTCAATTCCCCCAAAAAATTTTCACCAAAATTTTTCCCAAGGGAATCTTACATACATAGAGTAGTAAACGTGTGTTAATGACAAAACCCATTCCATAACCCCTAGGTAACTTTTCGAGACGAATCTAATGAGCCTAATTAGGCCATGATTTGCAACAGTGATGCTACAGTAACCATCCGCTAAACATCCACTAATTATGGATTAATTACCATCATTAGATTCATCTCGCGATTTCCAGGCGAGATCTATAATTAGTTTTATTATTAGTCTACATTTAGTACTCCAAAATGGTAAAATTCTCTTGCAAAATTTTTCACCAAAATTTTTTCACCCAATTGAACACCCCCAGAGCTTAAGTTGCAGGCTTGAGATGGTAGCACCAGGCTGGTGGGTAGCCAAGAAGCTCTTTATTGCTTTGGACAGCGAGGCCATAGCTGCATTAATATGTTCAGCTGCAACAGGGTTTGGGCACGGGACAGGTAAGAAATCTTTAGCATCAATCATGAGCTCCGGAAGCAACCATGGCAGATGCTTCCACCGTGTTGACAAGGCACCTGTCCTTGCAGCTGCAGTTATATTGACTCTCCCCAAGATGGACAACAAAATATCGTCAGTCAGCAAGCTGATCCTATCTCCGCTCTCGGTTTCCTACAGCAAAGCATATGATTCATAATGTAGTTAGCGAGCAACTACCTTGAAAAATTCAGTGTCAAAACCAACTATGTTTGATGCTAACAATTTGGTATTATTGGGTATCTAATAAAGCAGGCTCAAGGGCGAATTTATTTACAAGTAATCCTGGTAAGCTAATTGTAATGGGAACATATCAGGTGCAAACCAACCCTTCCGTGCAAACTATGGAAACTTCAATCTGGACCACATGATATTGATTCAAGGGTGCACTCATGGGAGGTGGGAGGGGTGATTTGCAAAACTCAGGGAAGGTGGGAGGGGTGATTTGCAAAGTCGTATTGCAAATCACCCCTCCCACCTCCCCTGAGTACACCCTTGGATCAATATCGTATGGTCCAGATTGAAGTTTCCATAGTTTGCACGGAAGGGTTGGTTTGCACCTGATATGTTCCCAATTGTAATAGTAACCTGAATTAATATAATCCCGGTAAGCTAATCGTAGTAGTAAAAGTATTGGGGCAGAGCTGGGAAGATGAGATGAAAAGACATACCTCGCTGTGCCCATTATTTAACTCCATGAATAATCCACCAAGAAAGAAGCACACGGAAACCTCTGGTCTGATGTAACTATATCAAGAACCCAAAGCTCGAATTTATTTGCAAGTACTCGGGTTACTCCGAAGCAACAATGTTATTCTCCCCAAAACTCAATGATCGGAGTTTATTTATCAACGCACGAGCTGCCCCCTCCTAAACTGGGAGGGGGCATGTAGTCCAACTCGATAATTACTCCGAAATCGAACCATACACAACTTCTCAGATACTCCGAGGAGGATCTGACAGAACTCCCCCCCTTCCCCGCACAATCCTGGCTAGCCTCAGCTCCGGCATAGGTTTCAGCTGAATCCCATAAATTATTGAACAATAAACAACACCCGCCCAGGCGAGTTGATTTTGAGCGCGGAAGAACAACAGACGAGCAGGGCACCACGCAGCAAATAGATCCGCAACTAAGGGTCTGTTTACTTCACCCATTCTAGGTAATGCATAACGCACGCTTCTCACTCTCAAAAAAAATGCACGTTTCTCAATGTATTTTTTCTCTCTTTGTAATTACTATGCATAACACAAAAACATTATATATAACGCTGCATCTAAACACCCCCTAACTAGAATTGGTTCAGTTACCAACAAAAGAAGAAAATTGATAAGTCCGGATGGATCTACGCTCCGCGCCAGTCCAAGAGCCAGTGGAGGGCCGAAAAGAGGAAGGTGGCGCCTGTGGTGGCCCGTCGCCGGCGGTGAGGTCGGCACGGCTGCAAACTGTGGCGGCGGTAGCGAGACCGCCGGTGAATGGCGCGACCAAGAGTCCAAGACCTACCGCAGGAAACAAGGCCACGCCCACGAGACCGTGGGAGGCGAGGCGGACCGCGGACGTGTCAAATAGCGGCGTAATTGTTTGATGGGCTGTTTTTCTTCGGCCCATCACAGGATTTTGTGGCTCTGTCAGGCCTATTGACCGTTTCATCCTCTTTTCGAAGCAAGCGAGGCCACGTTGCCACACACACATATACACACGAGACCCATGCCCATGGGCCATGGTACAGAGTCCATACGTGACAATTTTACCGACCCTAGCCTGGTAGTCTGGTACTATCCACCAGACTCTGTCTCTGTGGCCTCTCTTTTTTTTTTTGAGCCTGGATATGAGACTATGACTACGAGCTTATTGTTTCAGTCGCCAAAAAATGAAGTTAAAATATTCACATTAACTATCCAAGAATAGATCTGTCTACATACCCGAAATACTGGGGATTCCTCATTTCTACCAACACAAAAAATGGATGGATTTACATAAGCAGGCACAATGCTCAAGCTTGCAAATTGCAATGTGGCAGCATGGGCTGGCTGGGACTCGAAGAGACCCCTCTTCAACTCTCCAGCTCCAGTTTCGTTTCTTCCACGCCACTGCAAGTCTGCAAGCCGCCGCCTGCTATCACCGGGTCAAATGGCGCTGCGCAGACCAGCTCACCTAGGAATTAAATAAAAGAAGAAAAATGGAGCTGCGCGAGTAGTCAGTCACACGCCGGCGCGCTGGTGCGGGAACCGCGGCGTGGGAACCAGCGGGTCGCGGCCCTCCTGCATCTTGCGCAGCCGCTCCGGGATGGTGTCGTCGAACAGCCGCGACCCTGGGTTCTCGGCGTAGCACACGTAGTAGCACCCCACGCACGCCTGCGGCAGCGCCATGCCGATCCGGGTCATCAGGTACCCGACGAAGAAGGCCAGCAGCGACACGGTCGCCGCGTAGTGCCGGTGCATGGCGAACGCCCAGGACCCCGCCAGCGCCACGCAGAGCGCGCCGCTGGTCACGCCCGTCAGGAAGCACACCGAGCTCGTGATGTCCGAGTCCACCAGCGCCGCCATCCCCGGCAGCGCCTCGAACTGGCCCCACGTGCTCCGCGACGCCTGCACAAACCCCCGGCCGTACGCCGCGATCTGAAACACAAGCAAACCACCTTCATTGTCAGTACCAAATGCATCACCATATTTCAGGAAGCAAGTGAGCTCATGCGCATGCTCACATGGACGAAGGCCCAGCTGTTGCCGAAGCTGAAGATGCCGTTCATGATGTGGAGGCAGCAGTGCGCGCAGGAGAACATGAACTCATCCTCGCCCTCCAGGAGGTTGAGCCCGCGTGCCAGGATGCGGAGCGCCTCGATGGTGGGCACAAAGAGCGAGCCCAGGCAGGCGCTGCCAAGGTTGTAGGTCAGCGCCCGCTGGAAGCTGAACTGCACACTCGACTGCATGCCGCGAAGGTAGTAGAGCGCGATCACCCGGCTTGCCGTCAGGTTCGCCACGTTCCGCATCACCTCGGCTGTCCACATCAGGCTCACCACCAACGCCAGGATCGTCAGCCCAGGGAACCGGAAGTTGGCAGCACCGATCACAGCCATGCACCACACGGAGATCCACACGAACCCAGCCGCCACCATCAGGTATGCAGGGCCGTTCAGCCCGCGGAACTTGTCCACCGGCTGCACGGCGCGCTCGAACACCCTTGCGGTGAAGCCCACTCGGCGCGTCACCCAGCAGGCGTACAGCCCAGTGCCGATGGAGAACACCACCATTGCGACGCCGAGCCCAACGGTGGCCAGCATGGAGAAGCACATGAGCAGCGCACCCACGCCCAATGTGACGCCGAAGCTGGACCAGAGGATGACACGCACCATCACGCGCGGCCACGTACGCACTGCCTTCTGCCACGCAAAGGCCAACACGATGCTGAGTGCCACCGTGCCCTCCACGGGCAGCAGCCAGTCGCGCAGCAGGCTGCGCTCGCGCTGTGCATTGTGGGACCGTGGGTGCTGGCTGATGTCCCGGACAGTCCTGAACACGAAGAACCCAATGGCGAACCCAGCAGCGGCAAGGTGCAGCAGGAAGAGGCACAGCGTTATGCCATTGGTGTACTTGTGTGAGTTAAGCGACGGGAGTGGACCCTGCAATGACAAATCAGTTAGTCAGGTCTTCAGTTAAACTGAATCAGCAGATCATTAGACACTGCAGATTATCAGCTTCAAGCTTAGATTACCACGACGTCACATTCAGACTCAGGGATTCGACTCCACGTAGTGTTACACTCTTGAGGATATTTTAGAGGGAACATTAGTGCCTAAGAAACCCATGAAACATGAATGTAGTAGCTAGTTAACCAAAGCTATAAGTTAGGCGACGTTGATTAATAAACCGTGGCAAACACTACCACCTATGCTCTTTTTTCTATAGTGGGAGGTTGAGCACTTTGATTTCTTATTAAATTGGTTGTGGCGTTCACCTCAAAAGAAAAGACAGATTGCTTGTGGTGTTGGATATTCCATCATGCACTATTCGGTTGTTGTTGAGTGCAGTGTTCCGCTGCATAATTGAAGTACCTAAGGCTAAGATAGACATGCAGAGACACCTTTTCTTTGCCCTTTTGGCATCTAACGAGTAACGACCAACGTATCTGCAAATATCAACAATTCACTTTGCAAGCTGCAAGTAAACTAGTCTTCTGCCCGTTCTAAGCGAAATCAGAAGAAACTATCGCCATCAAAGTATTCTTTATTTAGTCCCTAAGGGCTACTCCTTTTGCAGTACTTTCCAATCCGTACTGTCAATATAGCACAGTGATAGTTTAATTCTGTGATTCTGTCAATGTGGCTTTGTGGTAGAAAATTCAGCAAGCAAGCATGAACTCCAAAAGGTCAGAAGAACAGGACACCGCAAATAAAATAAACCTACTGGTGGGTACCAACAGAATTATTGTACTACCCTCCTCGCCTACCAACCAGCCTAAACTGATACAGTCGGATCACAATCAAGCACACCCACATGTCCTAAAAGGGCCGTGCCAATCCCACTATTTAAACCGAAAAATCCTAATCAATTCAATCGAAATTTTTATTTAGAACAAGAATCTAAGCAATTGGGCTTGGACATTTCTTCCTACCTGCTGTGGGGCCTGCGGGACGGGCTGGTACGCCGCCACCTGCGGCGGCAGCTCGACGGCGCCGGAGGCCACGGACATGGGCGGCGGCGGCGCCTGCGTGGTGACCTGCAGCGGCGCCAGCGACCGCTGCGCCTGGAGCCTCGCTACGGGCGGAGGAGGCGCCTGGTCCACGACCACCACCTTCTCCCCCGCCTCCGGCACCGGCGCCGCCGGCGCCGCTCCCCTGCCTCGCGCACCTTCCTGCCGCGGCGGCGCCTGCACGCGTCACACAGCAAAGCCAAGAAAGCTGATCAGAGCCGCGCCCGTGGCAGAACGGCGGCAAGAAGAAGCGAGCAACCGGCGCGCCACTCGAGAAAGGGGCAATCTTTCCGGGAAGAGGAAGGAAGAAAGAAACCGTACGGCGTTCTCGGCGGCGCCCATGACGCGCCGCTGCTCCCGCCTCCACGGAGAGCGCAGCCGCTGCTCCTTGCTCCTCTTGGCCGGATGGAGAAGTAGGCAGAGGAATGGACCGGTGCCCCCCGGTGGTATGGAGAAGTGGAGGAGGAAGGAAAGGGAAGGGAGCGTGCGAGGATTTGGTTGGGTAAAAACTTGGTGGCGTTGGCGAGAGGAGGCCAAGGAGGGAGAGAGAGACGGGAGTCGAGACGAAACTGCGAGAGCCCAATCTGTGACCGTTGGTGTGGCCTTTTCGCTCGTGCGGTGGCCTGACGCAGGGGCGGGGTGGGGCCGGCGTGGCAGTGAGCGTGGAGAGGGTGTGCCCCGTGCTCCTGTGGCGTATACGTTTTGTTTGGTATATAGGGAGTTAAATGGTTTTTAAAGCTTTTTTTCTCGCTCCTCGTCAGCACTCGGCAGCCTGGAGAGTGGCTGCGCTGTGTGCTGGACCGCAACTTGGCCACGTCTGGTGTCCTAGTGCAGTATCTAGCATGGAGAGAATCTTTCTTTCATGAAGTACTAAATAAAGTCTATTTGTAAAACCTCTTCACGGATGAGCGTAACTTTTCGAGACGAATCTAATGAGCCTAATTAATCGATGATTGGCTACAGTGATGCTGCAGTAACCATCCTCTAATCATGCGGTCAAAGGCCTTCATTAGATTCTTCAGGGTTCCTAGTGCAGGGGTTCTGGAGTTAGTTTTGTAAAATACCTTTATTTAATACCTTTAATTAGTGGTCAAAGTTGTAAACAGTTTCTAGCACTGGAAAACCAAACGGGCCCAATTGGCTCTCCTTTTTTTTTGTCACCCTTTTTAGCATTGGAGTTTGGATTTGGATTTTTTTTTTTTGGTTTTCATGGGCTCTTGGGTTGGCCACACACGTTGAACACACAGGGGAGAATGGAATGGGGGATTTTGTTTTGTTGTTTTTTTTTAACAGACAGTCCCTCCCATGTCCACCAGTTCAGCATGCTGCGCGCCTGATCCACGTGGGCCTTGGGCTGCCTGCCACCTCCCAAGCCCGGGGCCACATCGTCGGTGTGTCCGTGTGGGTAGTACTCCTCGCACGCGGCCTTTTTACCAAGGACGAGACGAGATGCTCGATGCTGAAATGCTGATGCGAATCGTGCGTGACGTCTTTACGTTTTAATATTTTTTTCACCGTGCCAGTAGGAGGAATGACAGAAAGGTAAAATCGCCATCATGTCCTGATAATGCTGGGGGCTGTCACCAAGCATCGTCATGTCCTCGTCGCTCGATGATTTGTGATCCGGCGAGGCGATCATCATCAAATCCTTCCTTTTTAGTTTTTTATCACTCGCTTGTGATCAACGATGGAGATTGCGTGCTCTGCAGCTTCCTGATCCTACCACGAGGTCCCGGCAAGGTCAACGCCCAAAACACGTGCGAAAATAATCTTTGGAGTAGGCGGCGAAGGCAACCGACATCGCTGCTGCAGAGCTCTTCACCCCAGAAGATCACGCACGGATCAGCCAGGCCAACCCTCGTCCGGCGAGCAGGCCAAGTTTTACTTTGACCTGATACGTGTCCAACTGTCTGTCAGTCCGCCGGGCGAAGAAGTAATTGCAGGCTTGCTTGTGGAGGAAATGCGCGTACTATGGTTGGCGTCTTGGCGACGCCGCTCGTCATCGTCCGGCGGATGCGATCCGACGCCGGTGATCGGGCTCGCCGCCGTTTGTTGGACCGTCCGATGCGGCGTATCGGCGGTGGCCGGCAGCATCGAATTGGCGGACGATGGAGGCCCACGGCGACCGGGGACGGCTGTGGTTTCACAGGAGTCTGGGCCTCTTTAGTCGAGGGAGGTAAGATTGCGAATTTTATTGTAGCAATTTTAAATTTAAGATTAGGAGGGCTAAACATGATCTAATTATAAAACCAATTACATGGATGGACGGGAAATCGTGAGACGAATCTATTAAACCTAATTAATCTGGGGAACATATCAGGTGCAAACCAACCCTTAACTATGGAAACTTCAATCTGGACCACATGATATTGATCCAAGGGTGCACTCATGGGAGGTGGGAGGGGTGATTTGCAAAACTCAAGGTGGGAGGGGTGATTTGCAAATCACCCCTCCCACCTCCCCTGAGTGCACCCTTGGATCAATATCGTGTGGTCCAGATTGAAGTTTCCATAGTTTGCACGGAAGGGTTGGTTTGCATCTGATATGTTCCCATTAATCTGTCATTAGATATTGTTTACTGTAGCACGACGTTGTCTAATCATGATCTAATTAGGCTCATTAGATTCGTCTCGCAAAGTTACCCGAGGGTTATGGAATGGGTTTTGTTATTAACACACGTTTACTATTTCATGCATATAAGATTCCTTTTGAAGAATAGTGAAAAATTTGATTCGACGAGAAACTAAACAGACCCTCTAATTGCGATGCCGGAGATAAAAGAAGACATGAATGGTCCTGAATCCCCGACGGCGATGCGCCGCCGATGCGTCTCGACCGCGACGGCGACGCCTCGCTCTTGGTTTTCGTCTCTACTACTATTTTTCTCGCAATTCCTACTACTTGGGCCCTTCTACACGCGAGAATCGAGGGGCTTCCTGATTCCCCTGATGTAGGGCGCGTTTGGTTCTGCGCCATAACTCGCCACGCCAACATATGGCGCGTCACACGAGATTGTCTTTCTGTTTGGTTGAAAGCCATGACATTAAATGCTAGTTTAGCCAGTGCTGATTCTCAGTTGTTTTCTCGCCTCAAGTTAGTCGCCAAATTTTCGCGCCACAGCTCTCTGACCGCCACATGCTTCGTGTGGCATTCACTGGCTGGCAACCAAGCAGGCCCGTAATCCGCAGTGGTTCAGGTCGTAATCCGCCTCCACTTAACACGGAACTGCGGATGTCAGCATGTCTGGTTGAGACGTCAGGGCCAGCTCAAGTCAAGTCACGCGCCATTTCCTTGAGGGGCTGTTTGGATTACTGGAAATAGAGGGTGGGTTGAGAAAATGGAGGATGCAATGAATCTTATCAAGCAATTGTGTTTTGGGTTAGGGAAATAGAGGAGGTTAGGGTTGGGGAAATGAGCCTCTGATTTTTGGCGGTTCGAAACCAAATCGGCGGTTCGAAACCTGTTGGCGGGGCTGGGTTTGGGTGGGATATGGCTGCTGTGGACGTGAAATTACAGTTTTGGCCTTGCAAAAATTTCTGATACTCCCTCCGTCCAAAAAAGAATGCAAGTGTTGTAAGCAGTGCAGGGTCGAGTCAATAAAAAAAATCGTCGGTAGAGCATTAGAGCAGGTTTAATAGACTCGCCAGCATGCGGGCGACTCGCGACTCCGGCCACGAGCTGTGGTGGCGGGCCCCGCAGGCATTTAAGGTGTTGCTCAATGCATGGAAGTAATTGAGTGGAGGAACGGTGGTTTCGCCTGCTTGCGCGGGAGACTCGGCAGTCGCCCGCTCTGTTCTCACTCCTCCTTTCTCTCTCTTCCCTATAGGATGTCGCCCGCTTAAACTTCTCCATTATACTTGCTCTTAGAGGACATAAAAAAATCAGTAGTAAAAATCATTGGCACAAGTTCTCAAGATCGACAGAGGCTCCTGTGACCCAATACTTGAGCTACCCAATATGCCACATGGGTCCCACAAGCTTCGGACCCACCTATCATGGAATATACACGGCCAAGCAGGTCTCGGTTTCCGACCTCTGCACAAGCTGGCCTTGGCATCATTTGTCTCGGTTTCCGACCTCTTCACGTTTCCAGAAGACTCTGTGGAGACTAGTAGGGGTATATGCGTCTTTTTACATGTTTCTTGATTTGTGTGTAAAATGTTAGAATTGCATAATTTTTCGGACGGAGGGAGTATAAAACACCCGCTGCCCAAACTAGAGGTATTTTAGTCTAACATATTATCTAACCCAATCCCTAACCCAGTATCACCAAGCATGGGACAAGGATTTAATCTTCATGTTCATAACCCCAACCTACCTCTTCCTTTCCTCTTGCATATCCCTTTCCTCAACCCTAGGTGCGTCCAAACGCCACCAGATGGGTTCGGGTCTTTGGGATTTCCCGCCGATTGATCTTTTTTTTTGGTACATACAAAAATTCTAGTCGTTGAAGTAGCAAATATATCATGTCACAAGTACAACATTGCAAGTTACGATCACTTAAAAAAGCAAGAATATGGGGTTGTTTTGATAGGTGGAAAGAGTAAAAAGTTTATGCAATAGACTGCGTGCACAGAAAGGAGAAATGAACTGACACGGTTCCCAATGCATAAACTTTATATAAAATATGGTGAACTAAACATGCCCTATGAGAGTATGAGACTCCTTGGTTGTTAAGAACATCTGTACTGGCACGAGGTCCATGCAAAGGTCAACAGCCAAAACACGTGCACTAAGGCCTTATTTAGTTTGCGCGAATTCGATCGAATGCACTGTAGAAAAATGCATTGGAAATCGAAAAAGCAGAGAGGGGACACGTTGTTCAATACGTAAAACAGAGCGCGAATTCGATCGAATCGAGCGAACTAAACAGGGCCTAAAAGGCAGAACATCTTTCTGAGAAATGGCGCACGTGTTGGAGTACTTTAGGCAACAACCGACATCGCTGCAGAGCTCCACAGCCCAGAAGACCACGGACGTGGGACGTGGAGCGACAGCGAGCGCCGGCGCGGCCAAGTTTGACCTTCCCTTCCCTGGTCTGCGCCTAGTCCAACTGTCCGCCGTCCATTGCAGTTGCAGCCATGCAGATGAGACCTCACTGATTTTGGCGACATGGCACGTCGTCGTCGTCATCGTCTATTCCTGTGGATGCGATGCCCAGCAGATGTCTTGTTTGGTTTTCTAGCATCTAGTATTGCAAGAAGAAAATCTTTCTTGCATAGAGTACTAAATGAAGTCTATTTGCAAAATCTCTTCACGGATGAGCGTAACTTTTCGAGACGAATCTAATGAGCCTAATTAATCGATGATTGGCTACAGTGATACTACAGTAACCATCCTCTAATCATGCGGTCAAAGGTCTCATTAGATTCTTCAGGGTTCCTAGTGCAGGGGTTCTGGAGTTAGTTTTGTAAAATACCTTTATTTAATACCTTTAATTAGTGGTCAAAGTTGTAGACAGTATCTAGCTCTGGAAAACCAAACGGGCCCTAGTCTGATCTCTGATGCTCGCAGTCGGAGAGCATGTGGCACGCCAGAACTCGCCGCCATTCGACCGTCCGATCCGCGTGTCGGGGGCAGTGGCCACATCGAATCGGCAGACAAGGTTGGCCAATTTTTTTTATTGCTACAGTAACTCAAATATTTAGATATCAATTAAAAGTATTAAATGTGTATAATTGACAAAACTTATTCTATAACCCCGGTGAAATCACGAGACGAATCTATTAAGCCTAATTAGACTATGATTAGATAATGTCGTGCTACAGTAAACAATCTCTAATGATGGATTAATTAGGCTTAATAGATTCGTCTCGTGATTTTCCGTCCATCCATGTAATTAGTTTTATAATTAGATCATGTTTAGTCCTCCTAATCTTCGATTTAAAATTGCTACAGTAAATTTCACAAAGTTTTTTACCGGATTTAAACACACCCCGAGGCCCGCCTTGACAGCGACCGTGGGTTGGTTTCTTTAATTTTGTTCACGAGCCTGATGCAACGACGGAGAAAAAAAGTAAGACTTGGATGATCCTTGATGGCGATGCGTCTCCAAAGAAATGACGGCGACGGCGAGCTCTTGGGCTTTGTCTCTAGCATTCCTACTACTACCGTACTCGGACCCTTCTAGGCCCTGTTTGGAACGCAGGAATTTTACAGGAATCGTACAGGAATTTCACAGAAAACAGTTCAATTTCACAGGAAAAACACAGGAATAGGAAAAAAAATCCCGCATTCCAAACAGGACCCTAGACTCTCTGATTTGATGCAGGTTTATGCCTGGATGAAATCTCGGCCGTACATGGGACGCTTGGAGATTCCAGTGGATGGGCGAATTTAGGAGTGGTTCAGGTCGTAATCCATCTGAACTTTGGGTGTCAACTCCGGTCGTGACGTGAGATTGGGGCAAGGCGTCACGGACTCACGGCCAGCTAAGGTCCGAGTCAGGCTGATTAATGGCTGATGGCGCCATTTCCTGGACTGTGTGCTGGGCCAAAACCAAGCCATGGCCTATACTCTTCCGATTGCCCCGGCCCAAAAGCGCCCGACAAAGAGCTCTGCAATTCTTTTACAATTCCCTGTTCATTGCACTGCCGTCCAAAGGATTTTCGGGATTTTACAAAAGATTTTTTTCGGGAAATATTTTACGTTCTCACCTTCTCGTCCTAAACAATACTTCTGAAAATCCCCAAAAAAATCACCCTAAAAAGTTATAGATAGCTTTCTCACCAAATAAATAAAATAGTTCCACGCCGCTGTCTAAAAAAAACGAGTGAACCAACTATTAATCCCCAAAAATCATCTGAAAATGGGGTTGGTGGCAATCTCTCTAGTGAGTTGCTTGACTACCACGTCTTGTTCATGCTTGCCCTTTGGGAATACGTGATCTTTTGGTAATCTTTCTGAACGAGGCAGAGCACCTATGGCCTCACAGTCCTCACAAGACTGGAAATCCTTCAGGACAAGAGTTCGTAAGTTGGGAGCTCGCTTCATCAAAGTCCTTATAAAGGTCAACTGCTGCTCCATTGGAGCAAATCCAGTAACTTGTAACTCTCTCAATAGCCATTCTTTATGAGTTGCAAACGCATCCACCTTCCACGAAGGATTTATTCTTTCACTATAACAACGTCTTCTTGCCTCTGTATCCATACATGGATGCTCCCATATCTGTATCCAGAAACATACACGATGTTATATATAAATACAAAGATGATTCAATTCCTTTTAAAAGTAAAAAAAGATTTGTCGATTCAGGTTACAGAAACAAGTACCTCAACGTCAAATATCTCAACGGACGGTGCAGCTTCAAGAAGAACTATTGTCCATAGCAGATCAAACTCAATAAATACGTCATGCAGTGACAGCTTCCTTAGTTTTCTGAACACATTGCAGAGTTGTTTTCCTTCTGGTTGCAACCAAAGCTGACAAAAAAGATGTGAACTGTATGAGAACAAAATGCGACTAAAGAGATGTGAATTGTATGAGAACAAAATGCGACTACTAGTATATTCTTGCAAAGATCTACCATGCTTAGTTAGGCTAATTGTCAATTCACACTTTTAAGTGGTTATGAACAAAAAGACGGCAGTGCACCGGATAAAACTGTGTTGTACAATACAGAGCTACCAAATATTCTACCCACTCTGTTTTCATTTACATGCCATATTGGGTTTTGCCTTAAATCAAACTTGGCCAAAACTCTGACATTATAGGAAAAAATAATAACATTCACAATACCAAAGTTATTTCACTAAAGCTACCAAGAATTATATCTTGACAGTGCATGAGAATCAGCATTGATTTACCTTCTCTCCTTGGAAACTTAAGGTTAGGTTATGTAGAGACGTGGTATCTTTTAGAACTTCACTTAGAATCCTAGAAAATAAATAGCTGCAGGGCATATGAGGTGCAGTTCCGTAAGGGATGGGACAACACCAAGTGACAAGGGCGCATTTGGACTAGTCCAGCAATCCCAACAAAGCCGTTCTAGTCTTGGAAGGTGTAGCACCTCAAGTTTCCCCAAAGAGCAGTTGCCGAGTTCCAGCACAGCAAGATGCGAGTCTGGTGCTTGTATCTTCCATGTCGAGAGCCGTCCCATATCACAATTGGAGAGAAGGAGATACCGAAGTTGCTTGCAACAGTCAAATAGGAGGTGATGCATGTCCCATTCAGCAAAACAGACATTATCTAACGAGAGTCTTGTGAGGCAATGGATCACACTAGGATAGGCGCTGAAGAAGCCATCAACAACAGAAGCTTGATGTAGCATATGCTCATCACTGCAATCTGCAGGCTCCTCCTCATCCACAATGGCAAGGTCTAAATCTTAGAGTCCCAATGTCAATTGCTTCACCAAGTATAGGGCCAACAATATCTGAGTAATTGTTGATCAAATAGAGCTTAAGCTGCAGCCTTGAGATGGTAGCTTCGCTCTGGAGGGTACCCAAGAAGCTCCTAATCGCTTTGGTCAGGGATGCCATAGCAGCATCCATATGCTCAGCTTCAACAGGTTTTGGGTGTGGGGTAGGTAAAAAATCTTTGACGTCAATAATGAGCTCGTGGAGCAACCATGGCAGGTGTTTCCACCGTGTCGACAAGACACTTGTCCGTGCAGCCGTAGTTATCTTGACTCTTGCCAGGATGGACAGTAAAATGTCATCAGTCAGCATGCTCAGCCTATCTTCATCCTCCCCTTTCTACAAGGAAAAAAAACATGGCCAATATGTAATCAGTAAACAGCTACTGTACCATGGAAAACTCACAATGTCAAAACAAACACACGTTCAATTTTGAAAATCTAGCTTTCTTGTAATCAAGTAGGCTCAATGCCTTTTGTTTTGAAAAACATCCTGTTAAGCTGCCTGTGATACTGAAATTCAGAGTAAACATGCGGCGAGGGAGAGGAGGGGACTCACCTGACCCTGTCCGTTATTTAACTCCATGAATGATCTGGTAAGCTGGAAGAGCGCCCAATGGAGCCGAGGCTCGAGTTTACGCACAAAAGCTCAAGCTCTTCGGTTCTCTAAAGACTCAAAACTCGAGTTTATTCATGGAAGGCACAAGCTGCCCCCCTCCGAAACGGAGAGGGGGTACTAATCTGACTCGAAAATCATCCTGTAATCGGATCATACAAGTTCTGAAATCTTCCGTGAAAATCCGACAGAGTTATCCCCTTGTCTCTCGTCTCAAATATACTACTGGGTACGTGGACTTGTCCCATCGCTTGTCGTAGCATGTGGTGTCCCTTGTTACCTCTATCTGCCTGACTGCCTGTCCCATGAGGTCCAACTCGATCGCTCGCGATTCGCAAATCCGTGGGGGCAGGCACCAAGCAGTGAGCGCCTCGGTGGGTGTCGGTGGCCGGCAGTGGCACGGCAGCTGGTCCTCCGCGCTGTCGGGGGTAGACCCCCAAGGGTACCCAGAAGGCGGATTGGCCCAATCAGCAAGGGGGCGGCCCGGTCCGAGTGCAACTGGATCGGTTTGTCAGACTGGGTGGCCCACCAGTCGGGAGGCCCACCAGTCGGACGAGCCGGATGGGCGTGACGGCGCGCGCGGCAAGGAAGCAGACGGCGTATCCCGCAAGAAACTCGGAGATCGAGATAAACTAGCCAGAATTATAGGGAAAGATATCTGTAATCGTTATAGGATCGCATCCTTGTATTTCGGGTAGGTTACGATCTCTAGCCGACTTGTAACTCAAGGCAGCCGGACTATATATGGCGCCTTTAGACCCCCCCCTCCAAAACACGAGCAATCATTCAACCTAGGACAGAACCCAACTACGGAGATCCTTCAGAAACTTCATACACAGCAATACAATCACCCCCAACACAGGACGTAGGGTATTACGTCATCTCGACGGCCCGAACCTGTTCAATCCTTGCGTCTTGTGTTACCATCGACTTCTGATCCTCGATCTGTCCCTCAACAAAATCAACCACGTAGGCTACCCTGTGTGGACTGCCGGGTCCAAACATCCGACAGTTGGCGCGCCAGGTAGGGGTTGATCGACGAGATCAATCTGCAAGCTCGATGGCATCTACTTCCGCCGTCATCACGCCGGCTTCCATGAAGATTTCCATCGCTGAGGGGGCAATGTTCTTCTTCGGATCCAT
>CM014271.1:3677470-3720866 GCA_004135705.1 Alloteropsis semialata | reverse complement strand
GTCTTGGCGACGCCGCCCGTCATCGTCCGGCGGATGCGATCCGACGCCGGTGATCGGGCTCGCCGCCGTTTGTTGGACCGTCCGATGCGGCGTATCGGCGGTGGCCGGCAGCATCGAATTGGCGGACGATGGAGGCCCACGGCGACCGGGGACGGCTGTGGTTTCACAGGAGTCTGGGCCTCTTTAGTTGAGGTAGGTAAGATTGCGAATTTTATTGTAGCAATTTTAAATTTAAGATTAGGAGGACTAAATATGATCTAATTATAAAACCAATTACATGGATGGACGGAAATCGCGAGACGAATCTATTAAACCTAATTAATCTGGGGAACATATCAGGTGCAAACCAACCCTTCCGTGCAAACTATAGAAACTTCAATCTGGACCACATGATATTGATCCAAGGGTGCACTCATGGGAGGTGGGAGGGGTGATTTGCAAAACTCAGGGAAGGTGGGAGGGGTGATTTGCAAAGTCGTATTGCAAATCACCCCTCCCACCTCCCCTGAGTGCACCCTTGGATCAATATCATGTGGTCCAGATTGAAGTTTCCATAGTTTGCACGGAAGGGTTGGTTTGCACCTGATATGTTCCCATTAATCTGTCATTAGATATTGTTTACTGTAGCACGACGTTGTCTAATCATGACCTAATTAGGCTCATTAGATTCGTCTCGCAAAGTTACCCGGGGTTATGGAATGGGTTTTGTTATTAACACACGTTTACTATTTCATGCATATAAGATTCCTTTTGATGAATAGTGAAAAATTTGATTCGACGAGAAACTAAACAGACCCTCTAATTGCGATGCCGGAGATAAAAGAAGACATGAATGATCCTGAATCCCCGACGGCGATGCGCCGCCGATGCGTCTCGACCGCGACGGCGACGCCTCGCTCTTGGTTTTCGTCTCTACTACTATTTTTCTCGCAATTCCTACTACTTGGGCCCTTCTACACGCGAGAATCGAGGGGCTTCCTGATTCCCCTGATGTAGGGCGCGTTTGGTTCTGCGCCATAACTCGCCACGCCAACATATGGCGCGCCACACGAGATTGTCTTTCTGTTTGGTTAAAAGCCACGACATTAAATGCTAGTTTAGCCAGTGCTGATTCTCAATTGTTTTCTCGCCTCAAGTTAGTCGCCAAATTTTCGCGCCACGGCTCTCTGGCCGTCACATGCTTCGTGTGGCATTCACTGGCTGGCAACCAAGCAGGCCCGTAATCCGCTTTGGGAGTGGTTCAGGTCGTAATCCGCCTCCACTTAACACGGAACTGCGGATGTCAGCATGTCTGGTTGAGACGTCAGGGCCAGCTCAAGTCAAGTCACGCGCCATTTCCTTGAGGGGCTGTTTGGATTACTGGAAATAGAGGGTGGGTTGAGAAAATGGAGGATGCAATGAATCTTATCAAGCAATTGTGTTTTGGGTTAGGGAAATAGAGGAGGTTAGGGTTGGGGAAATGAGCCTCTGATTTTTGGCGGTTCGAAACCAAATCGGCGGTTCGAAACCTGTTGGCGGGGCTGGGTTTGGGTGGGATATGGCTGCTGTGGACGTGAAATTACAGTTTTGGCCTTGCAAAAATTTCTGGTACTCCTCCGTCCAGAAAAGAATGCAAGTGTTGTAAACAGTGCAGGGTCGAGTCAATAAAAAAAATCGTCGGTAGAGCATTAGAGCAGGTTTAATAGACTCGCCAGCATGCGGGCGACTCGCGACTCCGGCCACGAGCTGTGGTGGCGGGCCCCGCAGGCATTTAAGGTGTTGCTCAATGCATGGAAGTAATTGAGTGGAGGAACGGTGGTTTCGCCTGCTTGCGCCGGAGACTCGGCAGTCGCCCGCTCTGTTCTCTCTCCTCCTTTCTCTCTCTTCCCTATAGGATGTCGCCCGCTTAAACTTCTCCATTATACTTGCTCTTAGAGGACAAAAAAAAATCAGTAGTAAAAATCATTGGCACAAGTTCTCAAGATCGACAGAGGCTCCTGTGACCCAATACTTGAGCTACCCAATATGCCACATGGGTCCCACAAGCTTCGGACCCACCTATCATGGAATATACACGGCCAAGCAGGTCTCGGTTTCCGACCTCTGCACAAGCTGGCCTTGGCATCATTTGTCTCGGTTTCCGACCTCTTCACGTTTCCAGAAGACTCTGTGGAGACTAGTAGGGGTATATGCGTCTTTTTACATGTTTCTTGATTTGTGTGAAGAATGTTAGAATTGCATAATTTTCCGGATGGAGGGAGTATAAAACACCCGCTGCCCAAACTAGAGGTATTTTAGTCTAACTAGAGGTATCACCAAGCATGGGACAAGGATTTAATCTTCATGTTCATAACCCCAACCTACCTCTTCCTTTCCTCTTGCATATCCCTTTCCTCAACCCTAGGTGCGTCCAAACGCCACCAGATGGGTTCGGGTCTTTGGGATTTCCCGCCGATTGATCTTTTTTTTTGGTACATACAAAAATTCTAGTCGTTGAAGTAGCAAATATATCATGTCACAAGTACAACATTGCAAGTTACGATCACTTAAAAAAGCAAGAATACGGGGTTGTTTAGATAGGTGGAATGAGTAAAAAGTTTATGCAATAGACTGCGTGCACAGAAAGGAGAAATGAACTGACACGGTTCTCAATGCATAAACTTTATATAAAATATGGTGAACTAAACATGCCCTATGAGAGTATGAGACTCCTTGGTTGTTAAGAACATCTGTACTGGCACGAGGTCCAGGCAAAGGTCAACAGCCAAAACACGTGCACTAAGGCCTTGTTTGCGCGAATTCGATTGAATGCACTGTAGAAAAATGCATTGGGAATTGAAAAAGCAGAGAGGGGACACGTTGTTCAATACGTAAAACAAAGCGCGAATTCGATCGAATCGAGCGAACTAAACAGGGCCTAAAAGGCAGAACATCTTTCTGAGAAATGGCGCACGTGTTGGAGTACTTTAGGCAACAACCGACATCGCTGCAGAGCTCCACAGCCCAGAAGATCACGGACGTGGGACGTGGAGCGACAGCGAGCGCCGGCGCGGCCAAGTTTGACCTTCCCTGCCCTGGTCTGCGCCAAGTCCAACTGTCCGCCGTCCATTGCAGTTGCAGCCATGCTGATGAGACCTCACTGATTTTGGCGACATGGCACGTCGTCGTCGTCATTGTCTATTCCTGTGGATGCGATGCCCAGCAGATGCCTGGTTTGGTTTTCTAGCGTCTAGTATTGTAAGGAGAAATTTTTTTTGCATAGAGTACTAAATGAAGTCTATTTGCAAAACCTCTTCACGGATGAGCGTAACTTTCGAGACGAATCTAATGAGCCTAATTAATCGATGATTGGCTACAGTGATACTACAGTAACCATCCTCTAATCATGTGGTCAAAGGCCTTATTAGATTCTTCAAAGCTCCTAGTGCAGGGGTTCTGGAGTTAGTTTTGTAAAATATCTTTATTTAATACCTTTAATTAGTGGTCAAAGTTGTGGACAGTATCTAGCTCTGAAAAAACAAACGGGCCTAGTCTGATCTCTGATGCTCGCAGTCGGAGAGCATGTGGCACGCCAGAACTCGCCGCCATTCGACCGTCCGATCCGCGTGTCGGGGGCAGTGGGCAGTGGCCACATCGAATCGGCAGACAAGGTTCGCCAACTTTTTTTTATTGCTACAGTAACTCAAATATTTAGATATTAATTAAAAGTATTAAATGTGTATAATTGATAAAACTTATTCTATAACCCCGGTGAAATCACGAGACGAATCTATTAAGCCTAATTAGACCATGATTAGATAATGTCGTGCTACAGTAAACAATCTCTAATGATAGATTAATTAGGTTTAATAGATTCGTCTCGTGATTTTCCGTCCATCCATGTAATTAGTTTTATAATTAGATCATGTTTAGTCCTCCTAATCTTCGGTTTAAAATTACTACAGTAAATTTCACAAAGTTTTTTACCGGATTTAAACACACCCCGAGGCCCGTCTTGACAGCGACCGTGGGTTGGTTTCTTTAATTTTGTTCACGAGCCTGATGCAACGACGGAGAAAAAAGTAAGACTTGGATGATCCTTGATGGCGATGCGTCTCCAAAGAAATGACGGCGACGGCGAGCTCTTGGGCTTTGTCTCTAGCATTCCTACTACTACCGTACTCGGACCCTTCTAGGCCCTGTTTGGAACGCAGGAATTTTACAGGAATCGTACAGGAATTTTACAGGAAACAGTTCAATTCTACAGGAAAAACACAGGAATAGGAAAAAAAATCCCGCATTCCAAACAGGACCCTAGACTCTCTGATTTGATGCAGGTTTATGCCTGGATCAAATCTCGGCCGTACATGGGACGCTTGGAGATTCCAGTGGATGGGCGAATTTAGGAGTGGTTCAGGTCGTAATCCATCTGAACTTTGGGTGTCAACTCCGGTCGTGACGTGAGATTGGGGCAAGGCGTCACGGACTCACGGCCAGCTAAGGTCCGAGTCAGGCTGATTAATGGCTGATGGCGCCATTTCCTGGACTGTGTGCTGGGCCAAAACCAAGCCATGGCCTATACTCTTCCGATTGCCCCGGCCCAAAAGCGCCCGACAAAGAGCTCTGCAATTCTTTTACAATTCCCTGTTCATTGCACTGCCGTCCAAAGGATTTTCGGGATTTTACAAAAGATTTTTTTCGGGAAATATTTTACGTTCTCACCTTCTCGTCCTAAACAATACTTCTGAAAATCCCCAAAAAAATCACCCTAAAAAGTTATAGATAGCTTTCTCACCAAATAAATAAAATAGTTCCACGCCGCTGTCTAAAAAAAACGAGTGAACCAACTATTAATCCCCAAAAATCATCTGAAAATGGGGTTGGTGGCAATCTCTCTAGTGAGTTGCTTGACTACCACGTCTTGTTCATGCTTGCCCTTTGGGAATACGTGATCTTTTGGTAATCTTTCTGAACGAGGCAGAGCACCTATGGCCTCACAGTCCTCACAAGACTGGAAATCCTTCAGGACAAGAGATCGTAAGTTGGGAGCTCGCTTCATCAAAGTCCTTATAAAGGTCAACTGCTGCTCCATTGGAGCAAATCCAGTAACTTGTAACTCTTTCAATAGCCATTCTTTATGAGTTGCAAACGCAGCCACCTTCCACGAAGGATTTATTCTTTCACTATAACAACGTCTTCTTGCCTCTGTATCCATACATGGATGCTCCCATATCTGTATCCAGAAACATACACGATGTTATATATAAATACAAAGATGATTCAATTCCTTTTAAAAGTAAAAAAAGATTTGTCGATTCAGGTTACAGAAACAAGTACCTCAACGTCAAATATCTCAACGGACGGTGCAGCTTCAAGAAGAACTATTGTCCATAGCAGATCAAACTCAATAAATATGTCATGCAGTGACAGCTTCCTTAGTTTTCTGAACACATTGCAGAGTTGTTTTCCTTCTGGTTGCAACCAAAGCTGACAAAAAAGATGTGAACTGTATGAGAACAAAATGCGACTAAAGAGATGTGAATTGTATGAGAACAAAATGCGACTACTAGTATATTCTTGCAAAGATCTACCATGCTTAGTTAGGCTAATTGTCAATTCACACTTTTAAGTGGTTATGAACAAAAAGACGGCAGTGCACCGGATAAAACTGTGTGGTACAATACAGAGCTACCAAATATTCTACCCACTCTGTTTTCTTTTTTTTGAACGAACCGGCACGAGATTGTGCCAATTTCATTGATAAAGAAGAGTTTTATAGTTACAGCCGGCTAACCGGAAAGAACAAAATAAAGCTTACTCTCTCGCTATTAGACTCGCTAGCTCTATGGCACCGGCTGCAGCCCACGCCGACGCCTCGGATTTAATTTTTGAGATGATGGCCGTGGAGGAGCACTCCCTGCGGTTGAAGACACGCGCATTCCTTTCGATCCAGACTTCCCATATTATGAGCAGTGTAAGGCTCCTCATAGCTTTCCTAGGCACCAAGCGGGTATCGGCTATGTTGGACCACCAGTCGGACACTGTGTCTGAATGCGGCCAGTTTTCTGGTAGTATCTCTGGTCGGGCGAGCCAAGTAGCTATGGCGGTCCATATTCGCCTGGTATACCTGCAGTCCGCAAACAGGTGATGCGCAGTCTCGTTTACCCTTCGACAGAGCTGACAGAGTGGCGTGTGCGGCCATCCACGCCTGGCCAGTCGATCCGCAGTCCACACTCTGTTCTGCGTGATCAACCAGGCAAAGAACTTGCATTTTGGTGGGGCCCATGTTTTCCATAGTTTGACGTTCTGGGGTTTGGAGACTGAACCGAGAAACTGCGCTTTATAAGCAGATGCGGCGGAATAGGTGCCATCGACTGTTAGCTTCCATGTTATGGTATCCTGGACATGCGGTCGTAGTTGCACCTCGTTGACTAGCCGCCACAATTCTACGAACTCCCGAAGTAGGGCCAACGTGATTCCTCTTGAAATATCTAAATCATTGACCCACAAGTCATTTGCCATTGCCTCTGCCACAGACCGCTTCTTGCGTTTGGAGATGGCGTAGACTGCTGGAGCGATATCCTTAGGCCGGCGACCCTGAAGCCAAGCTGTGTCCCAGAATGCCGCTGACTTGCCATCTCCTAAGCCGAAGTTTGTGCATGCCGCGAATAGTAGCCGGTCTACCTCGTCGCAAGGTGTTTCCGTGCCTACCCATGCCTTGTCCGGTGAGGCCCATTCTTGCCATAACCACCGGAGGCGTAGGGCTCTTGCAAATTTGTCGAGGTTGAGTACACCTAGTCCGCCGTTTTGTTTTGGCATGCCGCATTTCGTCCAGCTTACCTTACATTTACCTCCCGTCAGCGCCGCGTCGCCTGCCCATAAAAATTTCCTCCGCAGCTTGTCTAGTTCCACCAGGGCCTCTTTGTTTCCTTTGATCACTGTTAACATGTAGATGGCCTGTGAGGTGAGCACGGTTTTGGTGAGGCATGTGCGTCCTGCGACGTTGAGGTTCTTCCCGTGCCAACTAGATAGCTTCCCTGCCGCTTTGTCGATTATTGGCTGAAAGTCAATTCGTCGAAGTCTTCTGACGGTCAACGGCAGGCCGAGATAGCGTATTGGAAAGGCTACGCGTGTCACCGGCAGTTCCACTAGGATCGTGTCCAGGTCGATGTCTTGGCAGCTGATTGGCGTTAGGCTGGACTTGTGCAAGTTCGTGACCAGGCCCGTTGCCTCTCCAAATAGGTGTAGCAGTCGTTGAGTGTTTCGCGCATCTTTGGGAGTAGGCTTGATGAAGATTGCAGCATCGTCGGCATATAAGGATGCCCGATACCGTGCGACGCGGCCACCCAACTTATTTAGTAGTCCCTTCGTAGTGGCCGTGTGTAGTAGATGATGCAGGGGGTCTATCGCAAGGACGAACAGAAGGGGTGATAGCGGATCACCCTGTCTGACCTCTGCCATGGGTGATCGGTTCCGATGGTATTCCATTGAGCAGTATTTTGGATGTCGAGGTTCGTAGGGACGCCGCTATCCAATCACACCATCTGGCCGGAAAGCCTCTACGCTGCATTAGGGAGAGGAGGTAATCCCAGCGTACCGAATCGAAGGCTTTGGAGATGTCGAGCTTTATGAGAAGTGCCGGCGTTTTGTTTCGATGGAAGCGTCGAGCGATATTCCTGACGTATAGGAAGTTGTCATGTATGCTACGGCCTCTGATGAACGCGCTTTGGCACGGGGTTACAAGAGAGGACATGTGCGGTGCCAGCCGGAGCGCGAGAAGCTTGCTAATGATCTTAGCGATTGCGTGGATGAGGCTGATTGGTCTGTAGTCTTGTAAGCATTCTGCTCCTTCCTTTTTGGGAAGTAGCACTACGTTTGCCGAGTTTAAAAGGTTGAGGTCTTCACAACGTAGATTATGGAAGGAGTTAATCGCAGCCATGACATCTCCCTTAACCGTTGCCCAACATTTTTTGAAGAATAATCCAGTGAAGCCATCTGGACCGGGCGCTTTATCATGTGGCAGCTGCAATATGGCCTTATGTACTTCTTCCTCGGTGAAAGGCTCGGCCAGCGTCGATAGGTCAACCGTCGGGAACTGGAGGTCTGTCCAGTTTAGATCTGTAGTGCGTGGAGGCGGGTCGCTCATGACAGCCTGGAAGTGTTCCACTGTTGCTGCTTGTTTTTCCTGGTGTGATATAGCCCATCCGGCTCCCACTCGCAGCCTCTGAATGAATTTTTTGCGGCGTCTGGAGTTCGCCCGCAAGTGGAAGTATTTGGTGTTTGCGTCGCCCTCTCGTAGGTATGAGATTCTGGAACATTGCTTTTTTCTTGCTTTTTCAATGACTGCCCATCCTAGCAGCCGTTTCTTCAGTCTTGCGCGAAACCAAAATTCGGCGTCGGAGAGGGGCCTCCAGTCTTGTTCCGTATCGAGGATAAGGATGACCTCTCGAGCAATGTGCATTTTAGCTTTGATGTCCGAAGTGAACGACTTGCTCCATCTGCGGAGAGACAAGGCTAGGGAGTGAAGCTTGTGTCCCAGACGGTGGAAAGGTTCCGTGTGCGAAGTTGGCTTGGTCCAGACGTCGGTTACCAGTTGCTGGAAGCCTGGCAGGCGGGTCCAGAAATTCTCAAATTTGAAGGGCGTGGGACGTCTAGGCCCGGAATGCTGAGCTAGTAACAGGGGGCAGTGGTCAGAGTGTGACGATGAGAGCGCATGAAGGACATGGTTCTGGAACTCAATGTCCCAGGGAGCGTTGCAGAACATTCTATCTAGCCGTACAAGCGTTGGATGCCGCTGCTCGTTGCTCCAGGTGAACTTTCGGTTCTGTAGGTGTAGTTCCTTTAGCCCGCAGAAAGTCAGGGCAGCTCTAAAGCTGCGCATCAGGCGCCGAGGAAGGTTTCGATTGTTTTTGTCCCAGGCACGATAGATTAAATTGAAATCTCCTGTGACAAGCCATTTCTCTTCGCCGGCCGGTTTAAGATTTTTAAGGTGCTGGATAAAAGCTGGCTGTCTATTTCTTCTCGAGGGTCCGTAAACCGTGGTTAGGCGGAAAGTTGAGGCGCAAATGTTCACGGTGACGTCAGCCGTAACCGAAAAATTGCCAATGTGGATGTTTTGCAGATCTAAAAAGCTGTCGTTCCATAGGATTAGGATTCCGCCTTTGGTTCCTAGCGCCGGTTTGTATGCAAAGCAATTGAGCCTGTATGCCCCCAGGAAGTTGGCAAGCGCTGCGTCGATGTTTTGTAGCTTCGTTTCTTGCAAGCAGGCTATATGGCAGGTTGTGTCTTTAATCAAATCGTGTACGGCCAGGCAACGGGCGGCCGCGTTCAGACCGCGCACATTCCAGTTGATTATGTTAAAGTTGCCTTTTATCATGGTGACGATGGTAGCAGCTCGTGCGGGTGACATAAGCGATGAAGTACTGAAGGTTCAATGCTAGCAGTGCCAATTCGAAAGGAGTCAGCCCGAAGGTCACAGCCAGCAGGGCATGGTCTAGTTCGCATAGATGTCGCCCGAAGGTCGCAGCCAGCAGGGCTTGGTCCAAGTCGTCGTGCCCGAAGGTCGCAGCCAGCAGGGCACCGACAACAATAGCGAGCAGGAAGTAAATGTACTGTCGTGGATACATTGAGAATTAGGAGACTCGGTGATGGGGCTTTTCATGCACCGCGTCCCAGCAGCCCATCTTGTTCAGCCTGCAGCTCAGCCACTCCTTCCCCAGCGTGCTGGAGGAGTGCCTCCGCCACTCCGCCATCGTCAAGGTCGAGTAGAGTAGCAAGCGCCGCTATGACGTAGTCCGGGAGAGGCCCTTTGATCGACCCGACATACTCCTTCAGTACGTCCTCGATCGGCTTCAATTCTTCAACCTGGAGACCAAGTTTGCGGAGTAAGTTTCGTTGTGCGCGCTGCATAGATGGCATCGATGGTCGGTTTGCAAGTCTGGCGCTTCGCCTAGGAGCTGTCATGTTGAAAGTACGCTTTTGTCGTCGAGAACCCACTCTGTTTTCATTTACATGCCATATTGGGTTTTGCCTTAAATCAAACTTGGCCAAAACTCTGACATTATAGGAAAAAATAATAACATTCACAATACCAAAGTTATTTCACTAAAGCTACCAAGAATTATATCTTGACAGTGCATGAGAATCAGCATTGATTTACCTTCTCTCCTTGGAAACTTAAGGTTAGGTTATGTAGAGACGTGGTATCTTTTAGAACTTCGCTTAACTTGAATCCTAGAAAATAAATAGCTGCAGGGCATATGAGGTGCAGTTCCGTAAGGGATGGGACAACACCAAGTGACAAGGGCGCATTTGGACTAGTCCAGCAATCCCAACAAAGCCGTTCTAGTCTTGGAAGGTGTAGCACCTCAAGTTTCCCCAAAGAGCAGTTGCCGAGTTCCAGCACAGCAAGATGTGAGTCTGGTGCTTGTATCTTCCATGTCGAGAGCCGTCCCATATCACAATTGGAGAGAAGGAGATACCGAAGTTGCTTGCAACAGTCAAATAGGAGGTGATGCATGTCCCATTCAGCAAAACAGACATTATCTAACGAGAGTCTTGTGAGGCAATGGATCACACTAGGATAGGCGCTGAAGAAGCCATCAACAACAGAAGCTTGATGTAGCATATGCTCATCACTGCAATCTGCAGGCTCCTCCTCATCCACAATGGCAAGGTCTAAATCTTAGAGTCCCAATGTCAATTGCTTCACCAAGTATAGGGCCAACAATATCTGAGTAATTGTTGATCAAATAGAGCTTAAGCTGCAGCCTTGAGATGGTAGCTTCGCTCTGGAGGGTACCCAAGAAGCTCCTAATCGCTTTGGTCAGGGATGCCATAGCAGCATCCATATGCTCAGCTTCAACAGGTTTTGGGTGTGGGGTAGGTAAAAAATCTTTGACGTCAATAATGAGCTCGTGGAGCAACCATGGCAGGTGTTTCCACCGTGTCGACAAGACACTTGTCCGTGCAGCCGTAGTTATCTTGACTCTTGCCAGGATGGACAGTAAAATGTCATCAGTCAGCATGCTCAGCCTATCTTCATCCTCCCCTTTCTACAAGGAAAAAAAACATGGCCAATATGTAATCAGTAAACAGCTACTGTACCATGGAAAACTCACAATGTCAAAACAAACACACGTTCAATTTTGAAAATCTAGCTTTCTTGTAATCAAGTAGGCTCAATGCCTTTTGTTTTGAAAAACATCCTGTTAAGCTGCCTGTGATACTGAAATTCAGAGTAAACATGCGGCGAGGGAGAGGAGGGGACTCACCTGACCCTGTCCGTTATTTAACTCCATGAATGATCTGGTAAGCTGGAAGAGCGCCCAATGGAGCCGAGGCTCGAGTTTACGCACAAAAGCTCAAGCTCTTCGGTTCTCTAAAGACTCAAAACTCGAGTTTATTCATGGAAGGCACAAGCTGCCCCCCTCCGAAACGGAGAGGGGGTACTAATCTGACTCGAAAACCATCCTGTAATCGGATCATACAAGTTCTGAAATATTCCGTGAAAATCCGACAGAGTTATCCCCTTGTCTCTCGTCTCAAATATACGACTTGTCCCATCGCTTGTCGTAGCATGTGGTGTCCCTTGTTACCTCTATCTGCCTGACTGCCTGTCCCATGAGGTCCAACTCGATCGCTCGCGATTCGCAAATCCGTGGGGGCAGGCACCAAGCAGTGAGCGCCTCGGTGGGTGTCGGTGGCCGGCAGTGGCACGGCAGCTGGTCCTCCGCGCTGCACCCCGATGTCGCGCGCTGGCCGGGCACCTCGTCCGTTTGTGTCATGACCCATATATGCCAAGAAGAAGCCCAAAGTGTCAAAGCCCATTTGCCTACTTGCAGCCCAAAAGAAGCCCATGATCAAGACTACAAAGGAGCCTATGCACAGCCAGCCAAAAGGCATCGAAGAGAAATCAGTCAGAAGAGAACGGAACAGGAGGTCGTCTTCCTCCTCCGGTCCTCCGAGATCCTATCCCCCTCTCGATCCCCTCCTGTGATTTGCTCACGTCCCCGGAGTTGATCTCACCGGCGGCTACGGGCCATTACAGTTTGCCGGCTCCCTCGCTTCTTTCACCCTGTCCCTGTGGCAGGCGTCCATGGGCACGGGGCCGGCTCGCCGCTGCAGAATAGGATAAGCTATGGCGTAATGGCAGTTCGGCGACGCAACCGCGTGACGCGCCGGATCGAGGGGGTTTGTCTCTCCGGGTCGTGCCGTTGCACGCCAAGGCACACATCGCCGGCACGAGAGGAGATAGCGCCCCAAGCTTGCACGCGTACGCGAGTGCGGCAAAGGGGGCAAGGGGCTCGGTGATGTGCACGCCTGCACGGGACCTGTTTCTTGTTGCGGCGGCGGGTGCAGGGCCGTCTCTACCATTTCAAGGCCCTAGAGCGAACCCAACACTATGAGCCCTTACGCTAAATTTTTTTAGCATAATAATAGTACTAATAATGTATGTTTCACTCAAAAAAAACTAATAATGTATGTTTAATTTTTAAAATCAATATCGATAGTACAAACTAAAAGAGCAGCAAAATAAAATAAGTATGATCACCTCAAATAAAAATCAAGCTTCACGACACCATCAATTTTTGTTAAAAATTAAGAACCTAATGACATAAATAAATTGTAGAATTGAAAGGTTAAACACAAATTATCCAATAACTCACCATAACCGTCACACCAACGCGGCATCTGCGTCTCAGCGTGACGCAACAAGCACTCACGCGTGATCGAATCAAGGAGACGAGTGACAAGGGCGTGAGGTGAGTCGGAGAGATGTGTCCGTGTGTGTGTGCGCCCTAGAGGCCATGTTCGAATGGAAGGATCAAAAAATTGTCCCCAAGAAATCTTGCAGGCATGGAGTACTAAATGAAGTCTATTTATAAAACTTTTTCACAGATGAGTGCAACTTTGTGCTACGAATCTAACGAGCCTAATTAATCCATGATTTGCTACAGTAATACTACAGTATTTATCCTCTAATCATGCGGTCAAAGGCTTCATTAGATTTGTCTCACGAATTTGTCAGGAGAGATAGTTTTGTAAACTGATTTCATTTAATACCCCTAATTAATGATCAAAATAGGGTGCAAAAAATTTACCCCCAATCTGAACACGGCCCTAGTCAGGCGCGGCCGCGCGGCTCTTGTCGGGACTCAGATTGGACGCGATGACACGAAAAATGACGGACGGGACAGGACCTGGCGTCGCTCCAACTCCAAGAGTGATCATGATGACTCTGGACTGGACTGGACCAAGTTCAGTTTATATCTAGGATTTTGGGCCCCTCTCTGACTGGGCCCCCGGCCATCGCCCCTCCTGCCCTACCGTCAGAGCCGGGCCTGGGCGGGTGCTCATGCCGCTATCTTGACGGGCTTCACCTTGTCTACAGAATCTGTTGTGTAGCATGCGTTGTTGTTCTTGACACGATAGCCATGTTCTGAACATACTGTCATGTTCGCCATTTGGGAGGTTCGTTTGGAGCAAGGATTATTAGGCAAGTAAAGCAGCTCTGGAGGTACTCAAGGCTGATGTTCCACAAAAAAGTAGTATTGAACTGTCCAGTTCATTTTCTTGTCTGTGTTCCACTGAAAAACTGCATGGACGCTGCCAATCATTGAATGATCGAAGCAGTAATAAGTCGATGACTGGTCCATCACTCCATCAGTATGGGAACTAGAAACATTCACAGAAAAAAATCAGCAGCAAATTAAAGGCTTGTTTAGTTCGAACAGTGTAAACTTGCTGAATCGTAAAAATGGGATGTCGGAAGGGGTAATACTAATAAAAAAACTAATTACACAACTCGTCTAGAAATTAAATTTCGAATCTATTAAGCCTAATTAATCCGTCATTAGAGATTGTTTACTGTAGCACGACGTTGTCTAATCATGACCTAATTAGGCTCTCGCGAATTTATCCGGAGGTTATGGAATGAGTTTTATCATTAATCCACGTTTAATACCTCTAATATCCTAACATTGGATGTGATGGATAAATAGTAAAAATTTGCTAGAAACTTGCCGATCTAATTAGGCCCCTGCAATTCAGCACCCTTCCGTTCCGGAGCTTCAGGTTTAGGATGCTTCCAGCCGATCAGCGCAATCGGCACGCAGTAAACAGATGCGCACGAACTGTCGGGTTAAGGCTCATTCGCGAAAAGTCACCAATTCAATCAAAAGGCAACGCATTGAACTACGTGTCCTTTCTCTACTTTTTCAATTCCCAATGCATCTCCAATCATTGAATTCAGTTGAATTGGCCCAATCTAAACAAGGCCTAAGAACTTAAACAACAGGACAGGGACAGGGACAGGGCTCACCATCTCTTCCCCTATCCATCTCTTTTATAAGCCCTTCGGAAGGCACGGCTTGTGTGTCCACGGCCTTCCTGCTCCCTCTCCTCCGGTCCATATGCAGAGAAGAACCATGAAGAAGCTCATGGTACAGGTGATACTGATAGTGCTAGCGGCGGCGGCAGCTCATGTCCTGCTGCTGACGCTGCCGACGGCGCAATGCTACTGGCTCAACCCGGAGGTCTACGACACCGGCGGGCTGAGCCGCCGCGCCTTCCCGGAGGGGTTTGTCTTCGGGACGGCCGCGTCGGCCTACCAGGTCGAGGGGATGGCCAAGCAGGGAGGCCGGGGCCCCAGCATCTGGGACGCCTTCATCGAGGTGCCAGGTACTACGAAATAGCAGAGCACTTTTACCACGTTTCAAGAACAAGCATGATTTTGGGATAAATGGAGATAGTGATACTTGAAACTGTGTTCTTGTTGCCAAAAGGCACAATCCCTAACAATGCCACCGCTGATGTGACGGTCGACGAGTATCATCGGTACAAGGTGTGTCATATGCTGTATAGGGTATTCTGAATTTCTGATTGCTTTTGTTTTTGTGGCGCCCTTGTTTGATTCCTGATGGATGTTCTTTGGGGGTGTAGGAAGATGTGAACATAATGAAGAACATGGGCTTTGATGCGTACCGGTTTTCGATCTCCTGGTCTAGGATTTTCCCAAGTAAGTGTTCTCCATTTCAAAATTTTCTTGGGTCCAGGCAATTTGTGAGGTAGTATTTTGCACGAAATTTAGATGGAACTGGTAAGGTGAACCAGGAAGGAGTGGATTACTACAACAGGCTCATAGATTACATGATTCAGCAAGGTAAACTTCTAAACCGACTTGACTAACCTTATACAGAAAACAATATTTTGTTTCAGATTACTGACTTATGGTTCTGATTAAAAATCAGGAATAACCCCATATGCAAACCTCTACCACTATGACCTTCCATTGGCACTCCATGAGCAATACCTTGGCTGGCTTAGCCCCAAGATTGTGTAAGAATTTCAAACCATGAAACCAGGAACTGAGATACCGAATTTCAGATTGATCCAATCATGTGACTGACACAACTGTACATTGTACAAATGAAGGGAGGCGTTTGCAGACTATGCTGAATTCTGCTTCCAGACGTTTGGAGACAGGGTAAAGAACTGGTTTACCTTCAACGAGCCGAGGTGCGTTGCTGCCCTGGGCTACGACAATGGCTTACACGCACCAGGAAGGTGTTCCGATTGTGCTGCTGGAGGCAACTCAACAACAGAGCCATACCTTGTCGCGCACCATCTCATCCTTTCTCATGCAGCTGCGGTGAAGCGATATCGCGATAAATATCAGGTGAAAATGGCAAATCAGTTCAATGTTCAGAAGTGTGCACTGCACAGTGCAATTTTGGTTCAGTTGAAATTTCAGTGTTTCTTCCTACTGAACAGCTATACCAAAAGGGGAGGATTGGAATTCTCTTGGATTTTGTGTGGTATGAACCTCTCAGCAACAGCAGCTCGGATCAAGCTGCAGCACAGAGAGCCAGGGACTTCCACCTCGGCTGGTAAGAACCTGAAAATTACTTCATTCCCTGTCTAATACCATTGCTCACCTTAAAAGTCTAGTGGATCAGTGATGTCTGACGTTGTTACAGACTTACAGTGTAAGCAAGCCACCAACTGGTGCTCGTTTCAAAGAAACAAACTGATGTTACAATCTTTTTATAGGTTCCTTGACCCTATTATAAATGGCCGGTACCCCTACTCAATGCAAGAGATTGTCAAGGACAGGCTGCCATTATTCAGGGATGAAGAGTCCAGGATGGTGAAAGGCTCCATAGATTATGTTGGCATCAACCACTACACTTCTTTCTACATGAAGGACCCTGGGACATGGAACCTGACGCCGGTCAGCTACCAGGATGATTGGCATGTTGGTTTTGTCTGTAAGTCCTGACTCCATAGCACCAAATCCTTGGATTCTGGAACATATATCACTTGTGTGCAGTTTATTCTGCTGCTGTCAATTGTGACAAGATGCTCATTCAGTTACATGCTTCTCACATGTTTCTGCAGATGAAAGAAACGGTGTTCCTATTGGCGCTCATGTAAGTGTACTGCTAGATGTCTACTGCAAATATCAATGGAAGGGAGAACTGAAAGTTAGTTTTGCCTCTGCTTACGTAACAGTAAATTCTTTGAGCTATGCAGGCAAACTCCTACTGGCTGTACATTGTACCATGGGGAATCAACAAGGCTGTCGACTATGTTAAGGAAACCTATGGAAATCCGACAATGATCCTTGCTGAAAATGGTAACTCATGATTCAAAAATTTAATTTCCATGGAAGAATGATCTATGGCTTCGTTATAATCAGTGTTAAGCTCGTACAGGAATGGACCAACCTGGTAACGTCAGTATTACTCAGGGTGTGCATGACACGATAAGAATCCGGTATTATAGAGACTACATAACTGAGCTCAAGAAGGCAGTAGATGATGGTGCCAAAGTCATTGGGTACTTTGCCTGGTCTCTGCTTGACAACTTCGAGTGGAGGCTCGGGTACACTTCACGGTTTGGCCTCGTCTACGTGGACTACAAGACGCTGAAAAGGTACCCCAAGGATTCAGCTTTCTGGTTCAAGCACATGCTCTCCAAGAAGAGGAGCTAGGACTGCAGAAAAGAGGGTCAATGCTCTCAGGTGTCCCACAACAGCTCATTCTGCATATCTTCCTCTTAGATTTCAGATTAAACTTTGAGGAAACCATGCAAATAATTGGGTTTCAAGGCTTGATGTCTCTAGATTTGTTAATTGTAGCAAAAGTAAGGTAATAAACTGGTATCTTCAAACACCTTGAGCCTCAATAACATTTCAATTAGAAGCACAGCGATTGGATGACAGGCGGATGACACAAAATTCAATAAGGCCAAATGAAAATATGAATTACATTGCATCTAAGAGACTGAAACATGAATCCATTATATTAATTATCCAAAAATTATATTTGATTATATGATATATCAGCTCAACATAAATGAACAAAACGAGCATGGTAGCTGCATCGCCATACTTTCTATACTAAACTTATACTTTAGATCCTATATCTCTCTCCATTTTTCTGTCCAAGAGCTTATTTTCACCGTGCTAACATGACAACTTAACTTCTATCCTATACTTCTCCGAAGGAATGCAAGACTGAGACATTAAGACAACAGGTTGCAGAAATTACTAAATACTCTTCAGAAGATAACTTGGCCTCTCCAATAGCCTCACAGTAAACATCTCCATTGCTATAAACACAACTTACTTAACTTCACCGGGTCAGCCTGCAACCTGAAATTTCATTCAGAAAGTTAGTGTACACGCTAAATCATGTGAGTCAATAACTATAGTACATATTCTGCAAAATTAGAAACCCAGGATATGGTTAAAACTGCTACTCATGCTCGCGACAAGTTCCTAAATCCTAATTTGGTTACTACTCGCTATGCTCCTACAACCACAGCACTTTTACAAATTCTACATTCTACTTATTTGATGTTCCTGGCTGTGTACTGGCTTTCAGCCTGTTCAACTTTACGGAATGTACTACTATAAAAGTCAAGTAAGATCTTTGTAAAATAGGAAAGCCTAAATCAGGTTTAGCTAATTCATTTCAACTTTTCAATTGTTTATTCTATATTGGGTCACCACAAAATGCTAATTGCTAACTGTTTCAATCCAAACTTTGCACACTGACAAGGGCCATACAGACACAGTATCTGAATCTCATAATTCTAAAGCCCTTATCTGACAACTAATCACCTACAACTAATCACCTACAAGTATTTTTACAAACACCACAATTCATGAAAATGAGAAAAAAAAATTCAGCCCCTGGCTTTGCAGTGAGCAGCAGTCTTTAGGGTTTCAACTTTCTACTAACCACCGTATCTCTGTAATTCGCAGAACTTATAATTAATATTTCTAGAACTTACAGCTTCCAGAAATATTAAAGTCCAGAATGACCAGTGTAGCAATTCTTTCAACTTTTAAATGCTCATTCTATGCTGGGCCACCTCATACTGGTGAAGTACTGTATTCTGAAAGGTGAATAGCTAATTGATCTCTGTCTCCAACCCAAAATTTGCACATAACACAGGGCCATACAGATCCAGTCCCAAGTTTCTATAACCAACTAGCAATCTTCAGTCAACAACCCAATGAATGCACATTAATAATTGAAAATTTTAATTCCAACTACCATCCTAATTCAAGTACTCTGCACGAATTTCACATACCATATAAACATACGGATCCGAGGGTCCGCCAGTGCCTGCTCGCCGCAAGCCCCCCTCCTGCTTCAGCAGCCTGCAAAAGTTTGCACGAGCAGAAGGCCAAGCAAGCAGGTAGCCAGGTACACAGATTTAGACAGCAATCGGGCAACCATATCAAACCGCTTCAAATGGGAGTTCGAGGCAGAGTTCTGCTCACCAGCGTATTGCTTTGCTCGTCCCGGAGTTGTCACCGACGGCGGCGCGGATGTCGTTCTCCGTGGCCGGCCCAGCTTGCGGCCGCGAAAACCACTGCATGATCACGTCCGCCCTCCTCGGCGCCTTCTCACCACCACCATCACCGCTCGCCCGCGGAGGCCGGCGGCATCTCCCCGACGTGGCCGTGGAGCCCGCGGACGCGGCGGCCGTGACGGTGCTCCCCTCGCTGGCCACCGCACTGCTCCTCTCGCTCGGGTCCTCGTCGTCGTCGTAGCTTTCGATCTCGATCCACACGCCCTTCCGCTTCTTCTCTGCCCCCTTATGGAACAGCGTGCTTGTGGCCTCGACGAGCACCTGGAAGCAACGAACAGAGCCATCAATGCGTAACTGCAGAAGAGACGGCCTGCAATCGTGGCGCTGATCAGTAATAGATGAATCGGATCGCTCACCTTAGGGTTGATGCGGCGGAGGGAGGCGACGACGGAGAGCACGCGGAGGGGGTCGACGGGACGGCCGCGCCGCGCCGAGTCGGAGACGCACGACCTGGCCGACGCGCCGGAGTGGGAAGAGGAGGAGGAGGAGCCCGAGTAACACGAGAACTCGTCGCTGCAATGCGGAGAAGCGCGCCGCAACAGATGGTCGATTAAATTGCGACGACGAATTGCGAGCGGGCATGAAATTCGGCGGTGCGACGTGAGGCAGGCGAGGAACGAACCTGAGAGCGGGAGGAGGCGCGGGCGAGGAGTCGGAGAGGAAGAGGAGGGCGCGGGCCCCCGAGACGTCGGCGAAGGTGGGGTAGTCCTCTCCCATGCCGCCGCCGTGCCGGTAAAGGAGGGGCAGTCGCCGGAGTGGAGGCAGCGGTTGCCGCCTCGCCGGGGGCCGGGGCTGGGATTTTGTTGGGGATTTTCGAAAAGTTTTGGTGGTATGTGGCGTGACTCGTGAGGCTGACAGGGAGGGTTTGACAGGGGAGCAGCGCCATTTCGAATTTCAAGCGCCTCGGCCTCTCGGGGAGGCGTGCGGATTTGGGATTCCTTTTTTCTTCTTTTTTTTTCTGAGACCAGCGCGTTTGGAATTCCTGGAGGGCCTTCTACAATTAATGGGCTGAATCTGGATCCTAACTCGGCCCATACCAGGAAAGAGGCCCGCAGCTCGGTCCAAATCCACTTCCGTTACAGCCTACTCCCAGTGTCCACACACACAGAGTCCACGCCTTCCGCCCTTTCGGTCCCCTTCGCCGGCCGAAGTGCCGAACCACCCCAGCGGCGCCGCGGCCGTCGCGCTTGGCCAGGCGGCGTTGAACCCCCGCCAGCCACCACGCCCTGAACGTCATCAAGTCACCTCACCCTTTCCCTTCCCCGCCCCGCACCCACGCCGACCAGGGACCACGCCCAAATGCCACCGCGTGCCTCCCTCACCTCCGCCTCCAAGCGCGTCGTCTACGTCCTCCTCGCCGCGCTCGCCTCGGCACCTTTCCTTCTCCTCCTCCTCTACGGCGGCGCCTCCCCCTCCGCGCTCTGCCCCGCCTCCTTCCGCGCCCCACGCCGCCTCCCCTACCCGTCCGTGCTCTGGTCCCGCGTGCCCCCACTCCCGGCGCTCCCCACCTCGCCGCACCCGGCCCTCCGTGCCTCCCGCTGGATCGTCTTCAGCGCGTCACCGCATGCCCCGCGGCACCGCCCGCTGCGCGTGGTCACCGGGTGGCAGCTCCTCGCCGTCGCCGACGAGGCGACCCCAGCGGATTGGTCCCACCCGGGCGCTGCGCTGCTCACGCTCGCCGACCAGGCCCGCCTCGGCTTCCGCTCCTTCGCCTTTCTTCCCGCGAGGGGCCCGGCGCGCAAGGCCGTGGCGTACCTCTTCGCCGTGCAGCGCGGGGCGCGGGTCATCTACGACGCGGACGCGCGCAACGCCGTCCTGGGCGAGAACCTCACCAGGCACTTCGATGTCGATCTGGACCAGCGTCAGGGAAGTGCCGTGCTGCTGCAGTACAGCCACGCCGATCCTAACCGGACGGTCGTGAACCCATTCGTGCACTTTGGGCAGCCGTCGGTCTGGCCGCGAGGTTTGCCACTGGAAAAAGCCGGGGAGGTGGGTGCTGAGGAGTTCTACACTGAGGTATTCAGCGGTGGGCAATTCATACAGCAGGGGATGTGCAATGGCCTTCCAGATGTTGATGCAGTGTTCTACTTCACTCGTAAGTCATTAGAGATGGAGGCATTCGATTTCCAGTTTGATGTGGATGCACCCAAGGTCGCACTGCCACAGGGCATGATGGCGCCAGTCAACTCAGTTAACACATTGTTCCACTCACCGGCGTTCTGGGGGCTTGCAATGCCAGTATCAGTGAGTCCAATGGCATCAGATGTCATACGTGGATACTGGGCACAGAGGATACTATGGGAAATTGGAGGGTACCTAGTGGTCTATCCACCAACTGTGCACCGGATCGATAATGTGCATGCTCACCCATTTGATGATGAGAAGGATATCCATGTCAATATGGGGAGGTTGATAAAGTTCCTAATGGAGTGGCGGTCCAGTAAGCGGACACTGTTCGAGCGTATTCTTGATCTGAGCTATGTGATGACAGAGGAAGGGTTCTGGGGTGAAAAGGATTTGCATTTCATGGCTGCGTGGCTGCAAGATCTAGTTGCTGTTGGGTACCAGCAACCACGATTGCTGTCACTGGGTATTGACCGGCCGAGAGCAACCATTGGACATGGGGACAAGAAGGAGTTTGTTCGCAAGAAGCTGCCTTCTGTGCATCTTGGGGTTGAGGAGATTGGAGAAGTAAGCACTGAGATTGGCAATCTTATAAAATGGAGGAAGCATTTTGGTGACATTGTGCTCATAGTGCATTGCACCGAACCTGTGGACCGAACTGCACTAGAGTGGAGGCTGCTTTATGGTCGGATATTTCGGGCAGTTGTTATTCATTCAGAGCAAAGTAATTCTGATCTTGCTGTAGAATTTAGCAACTTGGCACAAGCCTACAAGTGAGTGAAAATAGCTTAATTTCTTATCATGTTGAATAAAATCTCGCAGCACTAAATTAATCTTACTGATAGCTGCATCCAGTGAGGCTTCATTCCCTTGGTATTTTTAAGCATGTACTGATAATTTTGCATTGCAGGTACCTGCCAAAGGTGTTTGATCGGTTCGCAGGTGCTCAAGGATTTCTGTTCCTTCAGGATCATGTGGTCCTCAATTACTGGAACCTCTTGAATGCTGATAAGGCTAAGCTCTGGATAACCAATCAGGTGGGGATCAATGTCATTATTTACAGAACCATATGAAATAAAGAACTTCTGAAGGTTTTGATCTGATCAAATTAACCTCTCTCCAGGTGAAGGAATCATGGTCGGATGTGACTCTACAAGGTAACAAAATTGAGTGGCTTGTGAACCAAGGAGATATGGTTAAAAAGGCAGTCAGCAATTTCTCACCACACCATCAAAACAACTATAGGAGGAGTGTAGGTGAAAATAAGATAATTCATTGCAGCAGTGAGATATTTTACATACCTCAACAGCATATTGGTGACTTCTCATACCTTGTTAAAGCTATTGGTAGCTTAGATATTCATCACAGTTTTGCAGTCCCCATGCTATTCCTTGCAATGGATTCACCAAGCAACTTTGAATCCAAAGCTTTGACAAAACTTGTCTATAGGGCAGATCTGCCATCAAATACCACTTTCTTGTCAATTTATACTGCTGAAGCGGATGCAGTGTACCCATTGAAGGTTCGGAATGAGATGGAATTTGTAAAGCTAATCAGAGTAATGGCTTCAGGAGATCCATTTCTTATGGAATTAGTCTGATCAAGGGTTCCACTTTTTTCTTGGAAAAAGAAGGGTTGGAAAGGGAAAGCAAAACAATATTCAAGGTATTGGTTTGTTCCTTGTAGTCCTCCTTTCAGCTGTAAGTTCAATTTAACATCCATCTTAGTAAAGATAATCTAGGGTCACTTGATCTCACTTTACATGTACAATCAGAGAATAGAAACGTACTTGCTTGTGTTGGAATGTTCACAATTCAAGTATTGAGGTGTTCTTGTTTTTATACTTGGGAACTAAAAGGGAAAGAAAACAATGTTCAAGATACTTTTTTCTTCCCCATTTGTCCTCCATTTCATCTGTCAGTTCAATTTTATACTCGTCTTTTTGAGAAAAATAATCTAGTATAACTTGATCTCAGTGTGTACATGTACAATCAAATTACAGAAAATTACTTGAAGTGGAATCAACAATTTCAACTACTAAGTTGCTCTCATTTTTAGTCCCACAAGGCCCCTAAGAGCATCAGTAAATGTCGAATTTTTCTACTTCTGCAATTGAAATGCAAAACTTGGACAGAATACTTCCAAAATTTCAGTGTTATTTTGTTGAACCAGGGTAAGTCTGATATGTGTTTAGATCTCGAATCTGTTATATGAATGAACAGGTGAAGAATTGTTTCTCTGTTGGATAAAGGAAGATAAAATTAATTTACAAATCCAATCCCTTGGCCTTCCCTTTCATGCTTCCTGGTGCATCACAATCAGACGCACAAGACTGGCCACTCGACCTGCTTGTTGATGTTTCCTGGCAGTTCAGCAATGGATTTCTCCTTGTTGATGCCCATTATTCTAGTATCCCGGCGCCAAAATTGAGCATCAGCCACTGTTTCCCTCCGAACCATCCGCAGCGGTGTTGGCCTGCTGGGCCGGACCGGGCCAATTATTCAAATTCTATTTGTAATCCTCTGTTTCAAAACATTGCTTGATCTGATGATGCCAGACAGCGGATTACAAAAGAGTTCGAAGACAAAGGAGATTAGAGGAGAGGCGTATTCCTAAAAGCTAAAACTAGGCCAGGCAGGAGGGGAGGAGGAGAAGAGGCGGCCGCCGAGCACAGTGAGATCAATCGATCCGGTCGCCCCACGGAGAAGCTTCGGATCCGGCGGTTTCGTGTCCGCCTGTCCGGCCGTTCGGGTCAGCCCTACACGGACTCGCGATTGCGAATCCATTTCGGAATTCGATTCCTCTTCGATTGCAACACTGCTGCAGGGCGGCGGCGCTCTCTATTTATTCTAAAAAGGTTTGCTTTGCATCGGCAGATCGATCCACAAGCAAGGGAGGGGAGGCATCCACCCGCCTGCTGAATTGCGGGTATTTTTCAGATCCACCGCAGCGCATCGGCTTGGAGGAAAGAGATGCCTAAGCGGCGGGGGCAGGAGTCCCAGAACCAGCGCCGCGGCGACGACTTGGCCGGCAAAAGGTCACAGCCATCCCGGCGGCGGAAGCACCTCTATCTGGTTTTGGATGACTGGGAGAAAGGGTTCAGCTTCCACAAGGTCGACACGGACAATTTCGACTCAGACTCCGACGACGACGAGGAGGACGGCAGAGTTGCTACTGCAGTGCACCTCCCGGAACCTCCGGCCCTGCGGTTGGAGTCACCAGGGGACCCGGACATGTCCTTCGCCTCCATGGGCAGCAAGATCTTCATTGTTCATGACGCACGCTATGGACAGACCCCGGCCCTCGTCTACGACGCCGAGACTGCGGGACTGGCGATTGGCCCTGCCGTTCCTGCTCGGCTGCAATGTGGCTTCAGTGTTGTCGTGGCTGCCCGTGAGATGCTCTTCGCATTCTCACCTCCAGCCTGCAACAAGCAGCACTCCTTTGAAGTGATGTCGTGCGCACCCACTGGCTCGCATGATCCTGGTGGTGAAGGCTGGTCCTGGAGGAGCCTCCCAGCACCGCCACCGCCGTTCGACATGTACGAGATCATCACCTGCTATGCCGTGCACTCAGACGGGCGCACCATCTTCATGACCACCTCCTACTGCGACCGCCCGGGTCTCCAGAAGAGCACCTACTCCTTCAACACTAAGTACTGTGTGTGGAGGTGGCACCCCTGGGTTCTGCCTTTTAGAGACCAAGGTTACTTTGACAGCGAGCTGGATGCGTGGGTTGGGCTTCACAAGGATGGGTATATTTGTTCCTGCGAACTTCCCTCGGACATTGGAAGCGAAACTCCAATAGAGCTCGGAACGGTGGAGTTGGATTGGCAAATGGTGGACGACAAATTGTTTCGCAAGGATACTGAGAAGCACTTGAGGGCCTCTCTCACCTACATGGGCAGGAGCAAGTTTTGCCTTCTCCAGAGTGCGATGCGCAAGGGAGCCAAGGCGAAGTACCACTTGGGTGAAGATGACAGCTGCGTGCTCCATCTGACCATGTTTGGCCTCAAGTACAATAATAAGGGAGAGCTGCGCATCACAAATCACAAGTCCTCGCACTCCTACCGAGTAACTAGGCATGCAGATTTCTTTTCTCCTGTAGCGTTTTTATTGTAGATGATGTTTGGTTCGTTACAATATGCTTCACCTTTTAGAATCCACAATAGTTGTCGCTCACAAAAAGGCTGGCCTATGTTGTGCACTGTGGATAGTAGCCACTTATATATGTGTATTCAAGATCTCAGTTGGGTTTGGAATTCACCTGATCGGTTAGTTTTCATATGTCAATTCTGGAAGCATATGTTTCAGGGGGAGGTACTCTGAAATTATCCTATATTTTTGCCACGAGTTCAAATCTGATGTCTTGATTGTCACTGAAATTACTTGTTTTACAGACAAGTTAATGTAGTAAGAATTCAACTCAGTAACAAATACATTCAGGAAAAACCAATATGATGGATGTTGAAAGCAACACACTAACCCCGCAAAATTATGGGATTAACTGGAACAAATCACTGCTTTCGTTGCTCTAGTCCTCTGCATTGAAAACAAAAAACCTTTCTTCCATGACCATTCTCCTCTTTTGAGTAGGCGCGTTGGATAAAAAAGAGATCATTGTATGTTTCTTGATTAACATTAGACAGCATGCAATATATGTTTCTTGAGGTTATCAGACTTTCCAGGTGACCTTGCAACAGAGATGAACGGTTCTCTCCTTGAAATGCATATTATAACCTGACGAAGTGCCTAGCAATAAATAATAATAATTGTCAGTCAAGAAAAGCATTTCTGCACATAAAGTTCTATTTTATAAGCGGAGGAGGTAAACATGTATCATGTAGGAGTATGTATGAGCTAGAGGTGATGCCAAGTTGCCAGCTATCTTGGAAAGTAAGCTCGCGCGAGACGACTCCGCCATGTTCTATTTTATACAGTAAGCTCTGGCCTTCAGAGTGGGTCCATTGGCATTGCTATTCGCTGCATGCCCAGTACTCCGGCCAGGCTCGCGCGAGACGACTCCGCCACCAGAATCTTTGGCCGCGGCGGCCGTCGTTTTTGACATCACAGGCAACGCGGCGTGTTCTGCGCCGTCGCTAGGACGCTAGCCAGGCTTTCTCGAGCGCGCGCACCAGCCGTGGTCCAGGAACTGGCACAAGGTTGGCAAAGCACGACGGACCAACCACCAACGGACTGGTAGAACGGCAGCGGCGAGGGCATGGAGTTGGCGCAACACTTGTGACTTGTACGCCGCGTGGCTCAGGTCCGTGGTGTAGCTTGTACGCCGAGACGGACCGGGAGTATGTAGGAGTAGAGCAAGCACGCCACCCTGCGCATGCTGACGATTTTGCTGGAGATCGGGTCTCCGAGTATGCCAAGGCCTTCTATGTCTCTGGCAATTCCTTTGTCCGGTAAATTCTGGCCATTGGAGGATGATTCGGAGAGCGTTTGCGAGGATCTTGGAAAGGCGGAAACCATTACCAAGGTATGTCCCTACTACAAAACTGGCTTTTTTAGTTTAGTTGAGAACTGGATTTAGTACCGATTTTTCAACCGGACTACCTGCTTGGAAATAAAAGGAGAGACTTTTAGTCCGTGTAAAGGTGCTCCTTCCGAACAGAAAAAAAAAGCCTGCTGGCGGTTCACCATCCCGTCTGCCCCACCAGTACCGTTTCCTCACATCCCCTCTGTTTCCTCTTCCCTCCCTGATTCAGTTCCCTTCTCCATCGATTCCCCAACAGCGGTGAATCAATCACGAAACATTGAATCGACCAATAAAAAAATCAATAGGCCCCGCAAATCAATCAAAAAATCCATCACAAAATAGATACAGTCAATCCTATATACACCTGCATTTCAGAAAAGTAAAAAAAACAAAAATCGCTGGCGGCACACGGCGGCAGCGGCGGCCAGCAGGCGCACTCGCCAGCAGCCGCGGCAGCGGCCGGTGAGCCCTTCCAATTTTTCCTCGCACCCACCAGCAGCCGCCGCGGCGGCTGGTGAGCCCTTCCAATTTTTCCTCGACAGATTATCCTTGGTAGAATAACCCCCTTTTATAGGTACCAAAGGAAAATCTTAATTTTTAAGGAAATTTTAAGTTTCCAAATCAGTCTATGACGGAAAGAAAAATTATGATTTATTAGGTGGAGATACATAGAGCAGACCGTAAATTGTCCGCTCTTGGTTAAGTATCATCCAAAAGTATTTCTTGAGTCAAATTGAAGTTGGAGACTTGTGCTACTGGTATTAACCATTCATTTAATTTCTCTCCCACCAACGTTCTTCTAAAGAAAATGTTCTGCTTTGGGCTCACTTGTGAGTCTCACTTGTGAGTCACTTGTATCCGCTCATGCAACCAACCAAACAAATCCACACAAATCACTGTATCATCTCGTGCAACCAACCAAACGCATTACATTTCAGGGCAATTACATCCGCTCAGCCTACTTCCACTCATACGAATAACCAAATACAAGACCTCATACGAATAACCAAATACACCCTGAGAATTCGGCCAGACCACCACAGCCCGGCTCCTCTCACATTTCTCTTTTTTTAAGGCTAAACAATCCTAGTGACTATTCTTTGACGACATGGTAATTCTTTGCTGCTGTGTTGGTTCTTGCGGTGTGTTTGGCAAGCGAAAGAAAAGGGCATGTGAATTATAGATTGGTTGAGAGAAGAAATTCACGTGAGAGTTGTACTTTTACTTTTAGTTTTTTGTTTGGCTTGTCACGAGGATTAAAATGAGAACTTATCTTTTGTTTGTGTATTTACATAAATTTTTGAAAACGAGCGGTTAAATTTAGAGTCAAAAAATTCAAACTAATTATAATTTAGAATGGAGTAGCATTTTCCATTCTCAAACCCGTTTTTGGCTCATTGGACCCTCAAGATATACCATTGATTTGTCGATGGAGGGCCTGGATGGAGCTACAGAAAACTTCGCCGTTGGCTCGCATCCTCAACGGATCAAAAGGCGAAATCAGAATCCCTCCCGCTCTGTTTCTTGATCTCCTCCTTTCCCTTCGCCTCCAGCCTCTGCAAACCCAAAGAACCCCCTCCCCCAACCCACACCAATTCCCCTTCTGCTCTAGCACGATCGGAGCTCGAGAGTTCACCGGTCACCCATCTCTCCTCCGCCTCCGCGCCGGATCAGATCCTCCCTGGCGAGAAGCGGCTCCCGTCTTCCCTCGTGCGGGGAGGAGTCGCCGAGGAAGTACGCTTTGTGGGCCAAGAACGCCCCGCCACATCGACGAGAGGAGAACCCGGCGTCGCTTCGCTCTCATCCCCCGCTCCGTTGTTCCTGTTGAGCCGCCGCCGCCGCTGCAACACCCTTCCAGGGGCAAGAACTCATATCCACCCACGCAGCCGTCAAGAAGTTGATCCAGTGTTGCTGCGCATCCGTCATCTCCACTCCGTAGGTATCTTGGAACCGCCGCGGTTGAGGAGAGGGACGCAGAGTTGCGGCGCAGCCGTCCTCCCCATTCCCGAGTTCCTGCAGAGCGGGCGCAGCAATACTCGGGATTCCGCCCTTGCTCCTCCACCTGATGGAGGCCCAGGCCGGCCCTCCTCCAGACGTACTGACGTAGTGGTAAGTTCTCTGAGATTTCCCGTCCTAGTGCCCAGCCTGTTCGATACTTCATTCTTTTATTCTGAACAAAATTTATTGGTTCAAATATGGCTCAAAATTTGGTGAATATATTTGCTAGGCTTCAGTCATTCAATCTCATATTTTGTTTTCAAACTCATCTGATTGAGACGCTAGTAGGAAAATGACTGAGTTCTTGTTTCTAAATTTTTTCAATTCTGATTATAAATGGCGTGCATGCATCTGTTCAATAACGATAGTCAAGCTGAATTGAAAATAATCTGAGATTTTGTTTGTCAGTTGTGATCATATATTATGTGAACCCGTCTGATCTCAATTTTTCTAGTTCTTTAAGTCCGATTCACGATTTGTTATGAATCCTGCTATTTAGCTTTGAACGCAAAACGATAAGGAAAAATTAAAACAAGGGTTGTCTTGAAATATTATGCATACTGGCAAGCGTGCCATTTGAAAAGTCCATATCTGTGGTATTGTTGTTTGTAGTTTTGAAATATCTGTTCTTATGTTCCTAATCTGATCTATTTTAATATTATTCGTTCTGTTATTCATAGGTATAATTTTGTCCTCAGAAAGTTTCCCGAATAGAATACATGCTGTACATACTTCCTGTAGATACATTATTTGGGGTTACTTCAGTTTGTTCCAATAATTGGGCAAGCAATAAGAGAAACAATAGCTAATTTTTCAAACCATATAATGTATGTTTGTAACAGTATATCTGTCTGCAGAATCAGTTATGATTATAGATTTCATGATTTTTTTTCTTAGGGCTTGTTTGACTCTGAATCAGTTATGATTATAGATTTCATGAATTTTTTCCTTAGGGCTTGTTTGAGTCAGAATCAGTTATGATTACAAATTTGTGCTGAATCTGAGATGTTCTTTGTCCTTTACCCTCAGTTATTTCTACATTTTTCTCAATTCTGAGTATCTATTATGCGAATCTGTCAAATCCATTTTTCTTAGGGCTTGTTTGAGTCAGAATTAGTTATGATTACAAATTTGTGCTGAATCTGAGATGATCTTTGTCGATTCCCCTCAGTTATTTCTATCATTTTTGTCAATTTTGATTATCTATTACGTGAATCTGTCAAATCCATTTTTTCTAGTTTCTATAGGCCATGCCAGAAAATGGATACAAATCTCACTATTTTGTTTTGATATGAAAGCTATATGGAATAAAGTTGAACGAAGAAATGACAAGTGTATCATAGGTTAACTTGTTCTTTTACTGTTTGAGATTTGAACATCTGTTGATTTATGCCAATCTGATCAGTTGTTAGTATCATATATGTTTCGTTGTTGTTTTCAGGAATAGAATATTACTTCCATCCCAAACACATTAGGTTGTTGACAGCTAAACATAGTCCTTGATGTGGTTTCCCTTGTACAATCGATGCTGTGTGTGCTTCCTGTTTATACATCCTTCACAGTTTTCCTTCCAATAATCCCCCTATTTAGATGGGATTGGGACCAATGAGAGAAAAAATGTTAAAGCTTAGAACCATATAATCCATGAGCATGATACCTCTGTTTGCTGAATCTTCTTCATAACTCATAAGTATGATGCCTTATCTTTTTGCAGATGGGAAACTCAAACTGGCACCATTTCGTCCACTGTCCTCTGAATGACCCGCAATGCCGCACTTTGATTCAGTATGCATCGAGTGAGGCTTTGACTGAAGCTATCATCATACCAGGCCACAGGTCTGTGCCTGGAAGAAGAGCAGCTGTCAAAACAAAGATGGTCCTCAGGCGGAGCTTCAGGGCAATGTTGGCTTCACATAGAGCTGGATTAAGCATGGGAGGACACTTTACTGGCCTCAACTTTCTTATTGATCCTCAGTTATTTGTGAAGCTACACAACGTCCATTTTATACACTTCAAACCAGATGAAGGTGACAGGGATTATATCCAGTTCATTAGAGTTCTTGTACATGAGGTTTTTGTTAGGGAGCCTATTCCCCCAGAAGTTTCCAGATGGCTTCAGCTCATTGGCAGAGGAATTCAGGGATATGAGTATGTTATATCATAATAGCATGATGGAACACCATCAGGCTATTACAACACATATGTCCTTGTACATGATCTTCGAGGAGTTGAAGCACAAGAACCCAATGCTTCGGAAGCTTATCATTTCTTGGCAACCAAAGTATGATGGATGGGAAAAAGGCAGGACATACTGCGTCAATGCACTGATGACCAAGGCCAGAAGATACGTGCATCCAAAGACCAGAGCCATGTCTAAATATCATGATGACATAAGGGGGATCTTGAAGCTCGTTCGCAATTGTTGGCAACACCCTTGTCGGTTCTTTGAAGGAATCCTTACCCTTATTATCGCTGTGGATTTCCCAAATCATCTGTCCGATTTTCAGGAGGCTATGTTCGATGCAGCCCAGCTAGGACAGCTGAACCTTGAATCAACCATGGAGTGACTGTTCTTTGGTACGCCAATTCAACTTGTGCATACATTGCCACGAGGCTTTGCTGGCTTTAGTAGATGTCTGCGTGAAACACCTGTACTAGATCGAATTTGTTATGTGTTAGTGTAGGAAATGCAACATTGTGTTAGATGGCATAACACACCTTCAGGATGTGTATGGGAAGTTGACCCCCTTTCTGTCCAAGGGCGACGCAGCTCATTGATTAAGATCAGATCACCTTGGCCAGTAACAGTGATCTTGTACTTCGGCACTTATGGTGGTTGTATACTTGTATATCTTCGGCACTTATGGTGTTTGCTGCATAGTAGTAGCAGTGTTGGTTGCTAATGAAGCTGTCAGGATAGCATGTATCACTCATCCCAAAACTGTTTACCTGGAGGCTGATGCTCTTCCAGCACATCTTAGACTTAGTGTGTGCATGAGGATGTAAACTACTGATGGTTGTATTTGTGTAGTTGTTCGTGCAAGTATGTCAGTCACAACAGTTACCCAAGCTGTTATCCTTGTTTGCAATGAATGACAGCCAATGGCTCAATGTGTTGTGTTCAACTGGAATGTCCGAACAGGTGAGCACAGTCCTCTTCCTGAAGGCAGAAAGGACATTGGCTGGTCGCCTGGTCGGCTGCATGTTACAGTAGTGAAGTCTTGCATTTGTGCTGTGGCGTTGTCGATGTAATAACCAGAGGAGAACTTGCATTTTTGCGGGACGAAGTTGTGCCAGATTTCTGAGAAGAAGTTATCTTTCTCCACAGAACCGAATGTCAACAAGTAGTGTTCCTTGGAGGAGGGGATTTTACCGTTGTGCCTGAATACTCCTGCATCCGTTGCGTTTTCAGATAAGTCAATTGCAGAGACTAGAGATTAATTGCAGCTCCTCGGTGGTTCCTTCCCTGGGTAGTCTTTCCGTTGGCTGCCAAACTAGGCCGGAGTTCATTTGAAGTAGCCCGAGTTAGTTTGGGCCTGAGGGATAAAAGAAGAAGTGGAGAGGACAACACCCTGTGAACACATACATTTGGCCTTGTGACATGAGTAAAAAGAGCAGGGAAAGCTGTTGCCAGAGTTTGAGTTCCACACCGATCCAACCAAAAAGACGCCATTCTACCGTTACCAATGAGGACTTTTGTTTCACCTCGAAAGGAGGGAAGCTGAGCATACATATCTTTCCAGATAGGGGAAATATCAGTTATTTCATCTCCAAAGTCACGGTTGTCATTCCAACCATATTGCAAACGCAGCCAGTCAATCCATGGGGCAGCAGGTGCACAATGAAATTTGTACAACAATTTCTTCTGAAGACTTATTTTTGTTCTTGAGGTCTGGAATGCATGGCAACACCACACATGGGACGAGATCATGAGAATATGCGCCGGACGCCCACACTAGCCGGCTTCCTCTCGTCGGCATCCACGACTCTTGTAGCACAAGAGAATCGAGTGATTGCAGCGGCCTCGCCGGTCTGGCCCGGGAGCCCGGACCATCGCGCGCGGGGTGATCTTCTTCTCGTCGCGTCTCTCATCTCGCTTTCGTTCCTCCACCGTGCGAATCGCATGAACATGATGAGCCGCACGGCCCCAGAACCCACCCGCCGGCGAGCGGCGCCGCTCGCCACAAATATCGATCGCCGTGTCACGACAAGCGAAATGACCAGTTGTGACGGCGGCAGGTCGCGGCTGATGTACCGATGGTTCGTTTAGTTCACGGCTTGCCTCGCACAGTCACACACCAACACACGAGCCGGCGGTGGTCTTGCCAGGGCTAGCTATCTGCCGCCGCGGTAGGCGGCCACTGCACGGCTCGTGGCGGCGGCTGTCCACCGCGCCGGCACGCACAATGGCGCACTAAGACCTTCTTCTCTCTCAGTGGCAAGCGTTGAGGCGCTCCAGTACAAGCCTCGCGGCTGGAGGGCACCAAGCTCCAGTACTCTCACATGGATCTCACGTCTCTTCCTTGCGGATTGGGCCAGCATCGCCTCGCCGTCTGTCTGCCCGGAACCAATGAACCTGCATCCACACCACTCGCGTCGCGCGTGCTCGCTGTCGTGTTCCACGGGCGATCGTCGATCGAGTGGCGCGTGTTCCACGCGCCGGAACAAACCAAGAGCTATCTGCGCTCGCGTGGGGACGCACCCCGACAGTGACGCCGCGCGATATATGCCCAGGGTATTCTCTCTTCTCTCGCCGCGCCTCTGCCCACCTCTCCCTTCAGATCACTATTCCCGCTACCCTCCAACCCGGCCTTGCACCACCGCACGTAAGCCGCGGGGGCAGCTGCTCAGCTCGAACCCCACCGGCACGTGCCGGAGGCAGGAGCAGCCGCTAGCGGCGACCGGTCGCTCGGGCCGTCGTTGTTCTCCGCGAAGATGGCTCTCCTGCTGAGCGGCTGCGTCGCGCCGGCCGACGTTGCCCGTTGCCTCGGCGCTCCGGCCGCCGGCGGGGCTGCTCTTGCCGCGCCGGCGGCTGGCCCGGCTCGTGGCGGTAGCCTCGGCGGCGGCGTCCTCCACGTCGTCCGGCCAGGTGGCGTCGTCGCAGGCCCTCGACTACCGGAGCGCCGGCGGGACCAACGGCGCCGTCGCGCCCACGGCCAAGGCCACCGCCATCGAGACCACCGTCGAGAGGGTACACTCGCGCTTCTTCGCTCGTTCCAAGATTCGCACCGGTAGATAGATTATGATGTTGCGGCGGATTGCACACGCTGATGCTGTTGATGGCGCAGGTGATCTTTGATTTCCGGTTCCTGGCCCTCCTCGCGATCGCCGGGTCACTGGCCGGCTCCCTGCTGTGCTTCCTTAACGTAAGCGATCTTGGATTCCAGCCTGTTCTGCTCCTAGTCTTTGACGGTTGCAGATTACCAGTTAGTTAGTGTTAGCATTCCATTCGGGCTGGGATCTGCAAGTAATTGTTGAGCTGATTATAGTTTGTTACCATGACTTTTTTTTTTCATCTTGGCCATAATTTCTAGCCCTATTTTTCGATTCCTTTCTTGCTGATTGTTCCTTGTAAACCTGTTCACTTCCAGAAAATGTTAGTGTGATCTCAATTTTTCAATGGGAGATCCACAAGCTGTCACACTGTGTTTCATTCTTAAGCGTCAATGCACTACTACTGATACTGAACAGCGGGGCTCATGGATCTGCTTGTCTGACATCTACTCGTGATCGATCAGGGCTGTGTCTACATCAAAGAGGCATACCAAGTTTATTGGTCGAGCTGTATCAGGGGAGTTCATTCGGGGCAGATGGTCCTCAAAGTCGTCGAGGCCATCGGTGAGACGTTCTTCCAGCCTATTTGTTCAGTCAGTTAGCACGAGCAGTGGTTTTTGCCACAGCAATGCGTGTCTCTGTGACGTCTCTCTGAAGTCTGAACTGCTGCTTTGCGGCATCGACGTTTTGCAGATGTGTATCTTGCTGGAACAGTCATGCTGATATTTGGGATGGGTCTTTACGGGCTGTTCATCAGCAATACTTCCACCGATGTGCCTTCGGAATCAGATCGTGCCCTCAGGGGATCATCATTGTTCGGGATGTTCGCTTTGAAGGTAACATCAGTGTTCAGACTCAAAAAATTTTACAAGTTTTTTAGCTGAAAGCTTTTAATCATTCAGCAGTCTTCGGTTGGACTCACACACTCGTATCTTGTATCTCCAATGGCGTTGCATTGCTTGTTTCGCTTGCTATTCAGTCAACTGCTCAATTCAGACTGACTAAACTACTGAAAAAAAATCAGACTAACAATAACTGAAGCATAAATAGACTGTATATTACTAGCACAAAACATTTCCATTTCAACAACTTTCTTCTAACTTGAGAAACACAAAAGGAGCCTTAATTGCTGTTTTCTGGTTCATACAGGAACGGCCAAAGTGGATGAAGATCACATCCCTCGACGAGCTCAAGACGAAAGTTGGGCATGTCATTGTGATGATTCTGCTGGTGAAGATGTTCGAGAGGAGCAAGATGGTAAAGATAACCACAGGGCTGGATCTCCTCAGCTACTCCATCTGCATCTTCTTGTCGTCGGCTTCTCTCTACATCCTGCACAATCTCCACAAGGGCGAACACGAGGAGACTGTAATTCCGCATTTGTGAGTGTAAAATTATATAATGACCAAATCAGATTTCTTGTAGCTATTGAATGGAGAACTAGAAAATTTTTGTGCATAATCGTTGATCTCACAGCCTTCAATTAAAAAAAAACATTGCCCACTTGTTTTCTCTGTGACGTGGCACCTGGACCCACATGTCTTGTAGCAAGAGGATGGCACTATGGCAGATATCTACGTGCCAATTTAGTGATGGAACTTAGCAGAGACCTGGATTGAATAACTCTCGTTGCCTCGTTGGCAAGTTCCTGGTCTCCACTACATGCCGCGCTGAAGATATACCCTTGTGAGCATGATTATGGACAAGGCTGAAAAGATTTTAAGATTTACGGTTGCTTAATTGGGTTTTTTAGTCAGCTTTAGATGAGGAGGGTTTATTAGCAGTGTGAGTGAAGAACTTGTTTAGCTGTAGTGTTTTAACACCATTTGCACTACAGTTTAAGAAACTTGTAACATTTATAGTCAGAATTGATGTGTTAGAGACAGGCAGTATAGCATGCACACAATCATGCAGTACTTGGATAGATACCATCCTAATTCCTAACTAAACGCTGTTGTTGTAATATTTTTTTCCATCGGTTAATTGGACTGACTCGTGAAATCAGACTGAACAATCCCGTCATTTTTTTTATCTTGCATTGCTGCTAACAGGTAAGACATGATCAGCAGGTTAATTGAGATATTTTAGTCTTGATCTTGGAAAAGGTCAAATTGACAACAGTTGTGTGATGGCTAGTGTCCTATCCACACGATGGAGACACCTCCCTTGGTTGCTCAGTCAACTCAGCATAGATATCAAGGACTTCCTTCATGAACCCCTGCGCTATCCCGCATTGGATGATCACATTGATAAAGCAATGTCATGCTTAACAGAAGAAATTAGGAGCATGTTCATGTCTACCACATGTTGGTGTGTCTACTACAGAAGGTCTATCATCACAAACCTCCGCATCATCTTACCAATGAAGCAATTTGAAAAAGGAATGAAGATATAATGCTCACAGGTCACTAGTGGTGTGTTGAGAATTGAGAGGCTCCCATTTGATGTTAGCGATGAGGAAATGGTAAAACATGATGGTGTGAATAGTTTCTTTGTTGACTATCCTAATATGTATCTTGTTGCCTCACAAGTCTCATCCTTTACAACGCAACATTTGTTGAGTCGGATCTGCATAATCTCCTTGCAAATACATACTGTTGAATAGTTTCTTTGTTGACTATCCTAATACTGGCATCAACACATTGTTCAAGATAGATGCGCCCAACTCAATACTCAAAATTGTAGAATTTGCCCATTGTTCTTATATAAGATAGTTGAGGTAGTCTGACCTCCAAATATGGAGCAACATATATGTGGCTATTGATCATCTCCGTATCTACCATTGACTTTAGGATGTGGCACGAGACACATAAATATTCGAACATTGGATTTCCTTGGATAAAAGGTAACTTTTATTACACTGGTTTATGCCTACCTCATTGTAGTAACTTTTATTACAGTTATTCTCATTGCCTGTGCTTTATGCCTACGTCAAATATGAATTTCAGAATCAGTAGGGATTTTCCCCACCTGTTTCATCAAAAAAAAAACATAGCAAAACTTGAGGAGAGGTTATTCTCACACCGATTTGTGTGCATCTTAAATTTTGGGGGACTACATTGGTATATTTTTTATTGCATTCCATGATGCTCATATAAGTGATAGATTTATTTTCATTAACATTTCATTCTCAAAACACTTCTACCTGTTTTCATTCTAAAAACATTTCTTCCCTTTTTCGTTCTTTCCCATCTCCGCAGATTTGGAGGCAACCAGAAAAAAATCAACTTTGCTCAGCATTTAGCAATGTGTGGAAATTGTCTGTACATGTACATGGTATCTACGTTGGATTTGTCCTACTGTGGTCTGTGGACAACAACCCTTCTTGAAGCTGCCCCAGCCCTTGAGATACTTGACATTGCATTGAGGTATATGACCATCTATGCGATAATGGGGAGGAGCCTTTGCCCCTGAAAGAGCTCCAACTCCGAGGTTTCAGAGCAACCAAAGCACAGACAGTATTTATCGGAGCCGTTATGGAGAGAGCTTCCAACTTACAGCTATTCTGACAGAACAGCATTGCACAAAAGTGCAGTGAACTCAGTACTCCGATTACTTCAGGCAAATGCAGATTTCTGATGAATGAAGACGAACAAGAGGCAAATCTGAATAATCTCAGAAACTGATTCTCCTCCCCTGCCCAAATAATTTCCATGTGTTACCATTTTTACCGTGATTAATGGTGTGTTATCATCCATTTGTACTGCTCACCCAGCGGCTGCGGGAGGTGCGAGGTTGGTTCTGAATCAAGTGTACTGCTCAAATAATTTTCAGAGAAGACAAATTTAGCATGATTAAAGGTGTCGGATGGTCCACAGTGTACTGCTCAGTTTGAAAGAGAAGTTTGGTTCGAAATGAAACGTGGTGTTTTGCAGTAACCGAAGGCTTCAGTAGGACTGTAGGAGTAGATGAGTAGTCCCTACAGGCCACAGGGTGCATAGCTTGGAAGCCATCTCCTCTTGGTGGCTGTTGCACACGACGTGCGGGTGAGCGTGGTCGGTGGTCCTGTTCCTGCAGAAGATAGGACGAGGAGGACCGGTTCGGTTGATCAGGTCAGGTCGTGTGACAGGCGAGCTGTGCGCTGGGGCATGTTAGGGTAGAGCAAGGAATAGATCGAATTCAGGGAGTTGAGGAGGAAGAACAGAGGATGAGTTCGGAGGTCAGATTCCTTGATAGAGATTTCTGTTCGATTACAACTTGCGTTCCTCCTTCCACACGCTACAGTCTTATACGCACACATGGATCACACAGTCCATTCTGGCCCTATTACATATGGATTGGGCTTGGTCACACGTCTTGCCTTCTGGGCCGTCGCTCCTGGGCCTGCAGAGTCACCTGGGCTCCGGTCGGTGACACTCCCCCCTTCTTGAATACCTGCTTGTTTCCAAGCAGGTGCACGTGGGAACAGCTGCTTCAGAGACTCAACATCCTCCCAAGTAGCCAAAGACTCTGGTAATCCCGACCATTGAACTAAAACTTGAACCACTGATGCATTATCCCGAGAGATCATCCGGCGTTGCAAAACTTTCAGAGGATACTGCAGTGGGAGAGTAGGATCAGGAACCTCTGAAGTTACCTGATGCTTTGCACCGAGAGCAGCTTTCAGTTGTGAAACATGAAAGACAGGATGAATCTTGCTAGCTTCTGGCAGTTTCAGCTTGTATGCCACGGCTCCCACTCCAGCAATTATCTCATAGGGTCCAAAGAATTTGAAGGAAAGCTTGGCACAAGATCGCCGAGACACTGATGTTTGCACATAAGGTTGTAGCTTCAAGTAGACCATGTCACCCACAGCAAAAACTCTTTCAGACCTCTGTTTATCTGCCTGAAACTTCATTCGCTGCTGAGCTCTTAACAGATGCTGCTTAAGGAGATCATTCATAAGCTGACGTTGCTACAACCATTCTGTTAGTTCTGAAACTGGGCCTACTGAGTCCACTGAGAGGCCGAACTGGCGAGGATGGTGTCCATACAGAGCTTGAAAAGGTGTATGCTGCAAGGCAGTATGAAAACATGTGTTATACCAGAACTCGGCCAATGCCAACCAAGAAACCCACTGGGAGGGGCAGCAATGGACAAAACAGCGAAGATATGTCTCGAGACACTGGTTAACACGCTCCGTCTGGCCGTCAGTTTGGGGGTGATATGCCGAGCTCATGCGCAATTGAGTACCCGACAGTTTGAACAACTCCTGCCAAAGTTTGCTGGTAAACACCTTATCCCTATCTGAGATGATGGACTGAGGCATTCCATGCAATTTATAGACGTTGTTCATGAAGGCCAGAGCAACTGTAAGGGCAGTGAAGGGGTGCTGCAGTGGTAGAAAATGTGCATATCTGGTGAATTTATCCACCACCACCAGTATGCAATTGTATTTCTTTGAGCGTGGAAGCCCCTCAATGAAATCCATGGAAATGATTTCCCAGGCTTGGTTGGGAATGGGTAGTGGTTGAAGAAGGCCTGGCTTCTTAGTTCTGTCAGGCTTGGCCTTGAGGCAAATATCACAACTCTGAACCCACTGCTTAACCTGAGATTTCATGGAAGGCCAATAAAAGAGTTGCTTGATCCGCCTATAAGTGACAGGAAAGCCTGAGTGTCCTCCCACTGAACTGCTATGGAGTGCATCAAAAATTCTCTTGTGCAGAATTGCATTGGATCCCAACCAAATTTTCCCTTTGTACCTGATCAGACCATCAGACAGTGTGTAAGGTCCTAGAGCAGTACCCAGAATTGATAGCTGTTTCAGAAGATCCTGAGCTCTGTTATCTTGAACATAACCTTCTACAATAGCTTCAGTCCAGAGTGGAACCGAGGAGGATACAGCCAAGAGCTGTGCAGGTGGAGCAGGATGTCTGGAGAGAGCATCAGCCACACAATTGTCCACTCCGCGTTTGTATAGTATCTTGTATTGGAAGCCCAAAAGTTTGGTGAAAACCTTCTGTTGCCAAGCAGTGTGCAATCTCTGATCATTCAGTTGGATGAGGCTTTTCTGATCAGTAAAGATGCTGAATTCACCATACTGAAGATAGGCTCGCCACTGCTCAATGGCTAATAAGATGGCCATGTATTCTTTCTCATAAGTGGAAAGCCCCTTAGTTCTGGGTCCCAAGGATTTGCTCACATATGCCAAGGGGTGACCATCTTGAAGAAGAACTGCACCTATACCTCCACCACTAGCATCAGTTTCAATCGAGAAGGGTTTACTAAAATCAGGGAGAGCTAACACTGGTGCAGAGGTTAGAGCAAGCTTCAATGTCTGAAATGCAACTTCAGTAACAGAAGTCCACACAAAAATGCAATTCTTCTTCAGTAAGTTAGTGAGAGGCTTACTCAAGAGGGCAAAATTTTGAACAAACTTTCTGTAATACCCAGCTAAGCCCAAAAAGCTTCTTAATTCTTTGACATTAGAGGGAGAAGGCCACTCAGCAATGGCTCTAATTTTAGCAGGATCTGTTGCTACCCCTTGTTCACTGATAACATGCCCCAGATATGCTATGGATCTCTGAGCAAAGGTACATTTGGAGGGTTTAACCTTCCAACCATCTTTTTGGAGCAACTGCAGAACAGCTTCAATATGTGTCAGATGATCTGCCAAAGTAGCACTATAGATCAAGATATCATCGAGAAAAACCAGAACACACTTGCGAAGTAAAGGTGCCAGGGTGCCATTCATTGCATTCTGGAAGGTAGCTGGACCACCAGTTAAGCCAAAAGCCATTTCCATAAACTCATAGTGACCAGAGTGAGTTTGAAATGCAGTTTTATACTCTTCTCCAGGCTGCAGCAGAATTTGGTGAAATCCAGAACGGAGATCCAATTTGGTAAACCAACTGGCATGAGAAAGTTCATCCAGGAACTCATCTATGATGGGCAATGGAAACTTGTTTTTAATGGTGAGTGCGTTTAGGTGCCTGTAGTCCACACAGAAGCGCCAAGTACCATCTTTCTTCTTAATCATCACAACAGAAGAAGAGAAAGGACTAGTGCTCGGTCTGATAATACCTTCTTCCAGCATCTTGAATACTTGTGCTTCTATCTTACTTTTCAATGCAGGGGAATAGCGATAGGGTCGTATAACAAAAGGCTGGGCACCTGAGATCAATGGTATGGAATGGTTGCATGCTCGGGATGGAGGTAAACCAGTAGGTTCAGCAAACACATCAGCATATTGGTCCAGCAGTATCTGTACCTCTGGTAACACCGGTGATTCCTCAGAGTTCTCTACAATCACACATAATTCCACTATAGACAGCTCATAATCATCTGGTAAGTCGCCTTGCAAGGTAATTGTGGTGCCCTTGTAAGGAAGTTTCATCCATTTATGTCTCCAATGTACTTGCATTGATGAGAAATGTTCCAACCAATCCATGCCAACAATGATATCATAAGCAGTAAGAGGGAGCACTTTCATATCAGACTGAAACTGATAGCCCTGCACAGACCAAGTAGCTTGAAGGATCTCTGTAGAACACTTCATGATTCCTCCATTGGCTATCTGAACTGTAATAGGTGTTGCAGAAGTGATTAAGCCTTGCAACTGCTCTGCCAATTGCTGACTGAGAAAAGTGTGAGAACTCCCAGAATCAACTAGAATCATAACTGGGTGACCTTGAATCTGCCCCATGAGCTTCAAGGTTTTTGGAGTGGTCTTCCCAGATACAGCTTCCTTAGAAATAGCCACAAAGAGTTGTGTCTCTGGAAACTCTTGCGCTGAAGCAGTGTCCTGATCAGGTGAATCACTGGACATCTGAAATAATTCCCAGATTTCTTGAACAACATGTAACTGTACTGATTCAGAACATTTGTGACCTGGATGCCACTTGTCAGCACACTTGAAGCATTGTCCCAACGCCTTTCTGTAAGCCTTGAGGGCAGCCAGTTTCTCTGCTTCAGGAGTAGAAGGAACTGAAGAAGGAACCCCAACTCGTGCAGCCTCGACACCACGGCGGTCTGAAGCCTTCCAGGGAGCACAGTTCAGGCCCAGATTGATGCATTTGAGAAGCTCTGCCTTGGCCAATTTGGACGTAATCGTTCAGGACCTATACTCAAAGGTGCTCTCCCAGATCCAGAATTGATCAAGAAGACAACTGATGCTCGGGAGTACCATGTCAACATGACAGAGATGATTCACCAAGCTGTTCATCATGCATTGATTAACCAGTCAGGCACTTTGGTGAATTCTTTAGATAATCTCATCAAGAAGGCGGTGGATGATTCCATCTGTTTGAAAGGTCCAGTCTTTATAGCAGATTCTGCAGGGGCATCAGGATCAGGAAAAAGCAAGGAAACTGAAGACAATGCTATGACCGTTGCTCCACAAAATCCAACGATTCCACCACCTATTCAGCTGGCCAACGGTTTCCTGTTGATGGCCGATGGAACGATTGTCGGCCCGCATGGTGAAAAATATGCTAGGACTCTGAACGAAGAAGAAAAGCAACCTGCAGCTGCAAGGCTACGTGCAGAGATTACTCCACATCAGCGTATGGTCAGTGATTACAACAATTACAAGACGGATATGAATCAAGCTGGTGGAATGCCACTCGGAGGACAGGAGTCCGATTGGTCACGGAAAATAGCCGAGGTGATTCAGAATCAATTCGGCTTGAAGCCTAAAGATGAAGCGAGGTTGTATCGGCACCCATACCCATCCTATTTTGATGCAGTACCACTTCCTCCACGTTACAGAGTGCCGGATTTTTCAAAATTCTCCAGGCAGGATGATATGACCACCATCGAGTATGTGAGCCGATTCTTGGCTCAATGTGGTGAGGCTGCTTCTGAAGAGGGACTCAGACTTAGATTCTTCCCTCTGTCATTATCAGGGCCGGCATTTACGTGGTTTACGTCGTTGCCAGCAGGATCGGTCACTGGATGGTCCGATATGGAGAAGCAGTTCCATAAATACTTCTTTTCTGGTCTCAATGAGATGAAGATTTCTGATTTAATTGCTGTCAGGCAAAGGAATGACGAGTCCGTTAAGGAGTATGTTCAACGGTTCCGTGAAATCAGGAATCGATGCTATAGTTTGAAGCTATCTGATATGCAGTTGGCTGAGCTTGCATTCCAGGGTTTGCTCGCGCCAATCAAGGAGAGGTTTTCGGCTCAGGAGTTTGAAACGCTTGGACAACTGGTGCAGAAGGTGTCAGCCCATGAGGTCCGATATCAAGAGATGAAGCGCACAAAGTTTTCCAAACAAGTATCTTATCTTTCTGATTCTGAAGAAGAGGCTGATATCAACATAGCTGAATGGACCAAGTCTAAAAAGCCAGTATCATTACCATGGAGTAAACAGAACCCTGAGAAGTTTGGTTTTGATATAACAAAGGCCGATAAGATTTTTGATTTGTTGCTCAGTGAAAAGCTTATCCAACTTTCTGCAAATCATTCTATTCCATCGGCCGACGAGTTGAAAAAGCGCAAATATTGCAAATGGCACAATTCAACTTCTCATGAGACAAATGAATGCAAGGTATTCAGGAGGGAGATCCAATTGGCTATTGAATCTGGCAAGATCAAATTTGAAGACAACAAGAAAGCCATGAAGATCGACGGTCATCCCTTTCCTAATAAGTTTGTCGATTTCTCCTTTTCTATTAATATGGTTGATGCTGATGAGAAGAAGAAGTTCAAGGTGCTTACATCGGACCATGCTAAGAGTTCT
>CM014271.1:3654678-3672516 GCA_004135705.1 Alloteropsis semialata | reverse complement strand
ACGTGTGTGTACGGCCGTATGTACCTGCAGGCCGACCAGGGGTAGTCGAGGCGAGTGACGTTAGCGTGGAGCGCCCTCTGCACGTCCGGGTCGTTGAGGTAGGCGTCCACGTAATAATCCGTGCACGGATCGAAGCTGTCGATCTGCAGCAGCCACATTGTACACATCACGTAAGATCCAAGCCACCACATCATTACTGGCAGATGCTTCGGCCACATGATAATCAGCCATGATTAATTAGCTCGACCGGCACATCATCGTTATCATCATATCGATGGCGGCCGGCCGGCGAGGCATCATGGTACGATATGATACGCACCGAGGGGGCGATCGGCGGCGTGACGAGGCCGGCGGACTGGCAGTTGGGCGCGTAGATGTTGTAGATGTCGATGTCCCGCAGGTCCTCGTCCGCCTCCGACGTCGCCTCGTCGCACTTGTCCGAGTCCGCCGCGCCGCCGGTGAAGTTGCCGCAGTACCTGCTGATGCCCTCCGCCGCCTCGTCGGAGATGAGCGCGTGCGTCCAGAAGAAGTCGTACATCCCCTTGGTGTCCGTCACGTCGTTGATCACCGCGTTCCCGATCTTCAGTTAGTTCCAACCACACATATATATCATCATCAGTAATTACTACTGGAGTATTCATTCATCAACCCACACGGCACGGCAACTAATTGGTGGTTACTTGGACGCGTTGTTAGCTCCAGTGTTTAGCGCACACACACACACTGCGCGGCCACGGACGTACCATGATGCCTTTGAGGTTGATGGGCGAGGAGGCCTTGGCGGCGTGGCGGAGGATGGCGTGGGCGAGCTGCGGCACGTAGTGGCCGGCGTAGCTCTCGCCGGCGAGGTACAAGTCGCGGCCCTTGTACTCGGGGAACTTGTCCATCCAGTTGAGCAGGAACAGGAGCGCGTCGGCGGCGGTCTTGTTGTCGCCGCTCCGGCTGTAGTCCGCCGTCGTGTTGGAGTAGGAGAACCCCACCCCGGCGGGGCTCTCCAGGAACAGCACGTTCGCCGCGTTGTTCCACGCGTAGGGGTTCCGGTACAGCGTCCTCCCGTCGCTCTTCACGCGGAACGGGCCCAGCTCCTCCATGGCGCCGTACCCCAGCGACGAGCACCCGGGCCCGCCGTTCAGCCACAGGAGCAGCGGCCTCGACGCCGCCGCCGACCCGCTGCCGCCGGCGGCCTCGGCGAGGTAGTAGAACAGCGCGCGCCCGGCCGCCGCGTCCACCGTCACGTACCCGGCGTACTGCGCGAAGTCCACGCCCGCGGGCTGCCCCGGCAGCCGGTCCACGCGGTCGTCCTCCTTGCGCCCGACGACCGGAGGGGTCGACGCCCCGTGCCGCTGCGCTTCGTCTGTCGACGCGACCGCCAGCGACGACTCGACCTGCCACGACTGGCGCGCGGACGCCGGCGACCCGCGCAGGCGGTTCAGGTAGTCGCCCTGCCGCGGCCGGGCCTTGATGGCCGCGCCGGGGAGCGGCAGCGCGAGGCAGAGCACCGCTGCTAGCGCCAAGAGCGGCAGCGCGGTCCTGGTGGTGGTCCTCATGGCGCGTGCGTGCTGTGTCCGGTGGTTACGCACCTGGACGAGCACGTCGCACCGGAGAGCGTCCGGTATATATAGGCATGGATGGATTGCGAGCTGAAATCTTTTTTTTTCCTTTCTGTTTTTGAATGATATAAATTGCTGAATTCGATGTGGGGCGAGACAAATGACAGGCAGGAATTGGTGGCAGGATTCCACATTTCAATCAAGAGGATCACCCGCTACTAGGCATGTATGATGATTGTGCCTGCCCTGTCCCAATGCTACTGTAACTGTCCGGTTTCCATGGCTACTCTGTTCTTACCTGGAAAGGAAAAGGGTAAGCTTCCAAGAACTATTACCACCAAGCTGTTGGATTTTGATTTGGTCGATGGGATGAACTGATGAAGTGATGAGCAGATAGTTCTTCCGCCAGATTTTTACTTCTACATTGAAATCAGTCGTTCGTCGATAATTTTGATTCAGACATGGCAATTTTCAAGGAACATCTTCAGTGTTTTTATCAGTGGAACTATTGTGGAATTTCCTCTTGTTAGACAATGATATGATCTGATTTTGCTTGATGAGCCTTAAAAGCGTGAAGGAACCAGCACCAGCTTAAAACTTAACCTTGAAGGTTGAGACTAACACCGGAAAAAATGCTACCTAGCTCCAGATGACATCAAAACCATCAACAAAAGGAGATCAAAATATCAACAAACGGGCGCGTTGCAGAAGAACATTGCATTTTTCCATAGATATGAATTAGTGTCAACATTATCTACGGACAGTCTCAGTCAAAATTATGTAATTGAGATAACAATGATATCCCGTCAATAAAGCTATAAGGTGACCATGATCATCTAGAAGTTGATTTCTTCAACAAGATCATACGCGGTATTTTGGCCAGGCCATTTTTTTCTCTCGACGCATCATTGTATCAAAAAGGAAAAGGAAGTTCGTTACACGCTCACGACGCGGACCACAAGTGCTCACACGACCACTGAGAGTTCTTGAGTAATACACCTCAAGAATTGAATAATACCTCCTCTTCTTTTTTTACCCTTTGCAGTGCGTGGAGGGAGGGAGTGGAAAGTATCTTTTGGCCTCTCTGTCCTGACTGCTCCAGCTATGTTATCCATAATCTGGTTGTGCAAGTACACAATCAGGTACCACTAATTACCACGTGACTGAGAGCTATGTTTGGTCAGCATTTTGGGGCCTTCCACTAAAAAAGGCCTACCACTCTTGCATTCTGTGATTAATAAACTTCTTAAAGCATGTTGGTTATCCTTTTCAGTGGCCATCCCGTGTATATACGGTGCCTGATTACTCTTTTTTCAGTCAAAAAAGTGGTGTCACGGAGAATATGCAAGAGTGCAAACTGTAGGTAAGTGCCTGATATATACTGCACCCCCTTCATTCTCAAATATATGACATTTGGGACGTGTGCAAACTGTAGGTAAAGTCTAAAAAAATTGAACCTTAATATACACAAAGATATTAAGATTAATCATATGGAAATATGATTAATAGATTTGTTATGGAAAATACTTTAAAGTGAATATATGTGGTGCACATTCAAGATTACTCAACTGTTAGTCAAAAAGGATGATGTCATTCGTACGTACTACTCCCCATTTCTCAAATAGATCATGTTTAGGAGGCATGCATACCAGACTGCACACAAATATAACACAAAAGTATTAAGATTTGTTATATGGAAATATTATTAGTAGCTTTTTCATGACAAATACTTTCAAATGCATACAGTTTTAAATAATTTTCGACTCTAGAAAAAGCTAATGGTCAAATACATTCTTTGGTGATTTAATATCCTTCTCTTTACCGAGTGCCTATCGTGTACGTGCATGGTCCATCAAAAACACAAACTCCCCAAAATGGTGTCCACATGGCGAAAGGGCTGCCAGGAGAAGAGAACTGAACAAGAGCATGGCTCCGTTTTAGAAAACGATAGTGTAACAGATAAGAATATAAGATGCCTGCCTTGCTAGAGCTCCAAGAGTGTTCGTCCATGGGTTCCGTGTAAAAGTTTCACCGAAGAAGAATCGTCCTGACGATGTGCAGCATGCCTGAATCTGGCCAGGTCAGCAAAAGGAAACCTTTTTACAGTGCTCGGGTAAAGTTTCAGCACGATGCAGTTAAAAATTGAAGACCCTGTTGGAGGTGCGGCGGCATATGCATGAGTCACGTACGCAGCCAAATGCGCCCAATTTGGACTGGGATCCGCGTTTCGCCGTGCGACAGGGACGCTGCAGTGCCGACTGGCCTGGCCTCAACCGACGTCCAAATCCGGTCGCCGTCGACGCCGATCGAATGAGTGGAGCCCGTCGCGTCATCGCCGCGCACGAATCGGGGCAGATTGTGCAATCAGAGGCAGAACGAACTGAATGATGATGCTCCCCGCCGTTGGAGACGACTTAGACCATGAATGCATCCCAATATCCCATTTGTTGCTTCGAGAACAAAACATAGCATCCCGTTTGGCCCCCATTGCTATTTTATTGGTGAGGTCCATTTGAATCCAATAACTTTTACTAGTTTTGCTCAATAAATTTTATGTGTGTTCCTTTTACTCGGAGGCAGAGTCGGAGTTGGAGAAGACGACGGCACGAGAGATAGAGCGAAATGAGCTGTCATCTTCGGCTTCTCCAATAAGCTAGCTGCTAGCTGTTCTAAGATAGTGCCATCAGCCTAACTGCAGTCCAAATTAGACCGGATGTGGAGACAGGAATTTGACTGATTGAGATGTAATGATCAATGCCGCTGCCATTATCTCTTCAACGTCTCCTCTCCTCTCTCGCCGTCATCGCATCTGGGGCGGCTCTTGCGTCACTTTCAGGTGTAGTGCTGAAACGACCCGGATTTTCAATTACGAGAATCCGAATCCCTGTACCATTGTGATAGTCCCAGAATCAACAGCTATCACGTACAGAACTCATTTCAGCTGGATATCACATCCATACATCGAAAAACAATCATCAGAGTTAGATTTACATCAAGGATACAACGGAAAGCGTATTGGTACATGCCCTTTGGGCTAAACGACATTGTGAAAACCAACGCAGCGGTAACTAGGCTTCACGCCAGCTTCATCATAAGAGCTCCATTTCCACAGGCAACACTTGAGCATAGCACAGCAACCTTTTCACCAACTCCACCGGAATTGGTCTTGCACTTCGAGTCTTCACCTGTTCATTCACAAACTGCCCCCAAGGATTGGGACAGGTCCACGTCACCATCCGTAATGCAAGCTTTAAGGTGGCCTAAATCTAGTATAAGAAATATCAAGGATAGGCTTAAGGTTAATCCTATGCAAGCAGCAGCATCTCCATCCCAAAACCATTCTCACAACACCACGAGCGATCCTGGCGCACCAGGTACCCGTCACCAATATCTTCCACTCATCACTCTCTAGGCGATGTGAAAGCTCCCACCCTTCACATCTCAACTGCCCGAGGCAGGCCCTACTCTAGAGGGGAGGTAGAAATCCCTAAAACAATGGCGGAGATAACATGTCACCCAGGAATCGTCCCTTGTCCGCGGACGGCGGCTATATATATAGATTAGACTCTGCAGAGCTTGTACTCCTGGAACCACTCGGGCTGCAAGCCGGGGATCAACCGACTGAGACACAACCCACAGCACAGACCCTAGCCAGTGAACGGTACCCTCCTGCTTTTCCCGGCTTAGGATACACTGAAGACGCAACTCGGTGTCCGAGAACTGTGATGGCCTCCCCCGCGGTGGCCAAGTCCCGGGGTATGAGCCTCCTTCGGGGGAACAAAGGTCTCCGCCTTTTCCCCCACACACTTCCGCTAACTCCTTACAGTCCGGGTACCGCACTTAACTAGGCTGGCTGGAACACCCCCCATAAGATGTAAGTGGTGAGCACGGAAAGTCCTGGGGCAAGGTATAACCAACTCGGTTTTTGGTGCCGGGGTGAGCGTCACCGTCAAATAGCGTATCCACCTCCAGTGGTCCGCTCGCGCACCCATTACAGGTATTGCCGCCAAACTCCTCAAGTAACACAAAGAACATGTACCCGCCACAGGTACCACACAGGATGCGCCTAAGTTCGCACCCCAAGCCCTCGATACGAGATCGAGTTAAGCTGCTCACCCCCGCAAGGTTCCCAAAACCCCTTACTCCTTTCCCGGGTTTTTGCCCCACACACGCCAAGAATCCTATCACACCCATCCCATACACATGCAAGCATAGCAAGTTCATAGCATCAAAGTGTATCGGGTTTATCAAGGATAACGTTAAGTAAATAAGGCCATGCAATAGGTCATAATCGTCATCATGCGAGAAAGTAAAGCGCTAGCATACTAGTAGCAATGCCTAATAGGATTCAAAGCAGGATGGGCGTGGACACCTGTGACTTTGCGATCCAATCTCATCTTGATGTAGTCGTACAAGTCTTTATTTGCCAAAGTCCAAGTTGACGAAGTCCACGAAGTCTTCTAGATCTTCCTCAGATCCTAACACACGTTAAAATAAACAACGACTTCTAAGCAAATAAACTCCAAATAAGAAGCAATAAGAGCCAAAAGCACTCAACTCCTATTCTAACGCGTAGAGCATGATTTTAGAAAATTATAGAAACTGGTTTCATAATTTTCTGAGCTAGGATCAATTTATTATGAATTTTCTTAGACTAATCCTATTTCTAAAATTCCGAAAAGAAAAAGAAAACACACCTGACACGTGGCAGCACAGGGGAGTGACACGTGTCAGTGCTGACGTCAGCATGACATCATCAGTGGGGTCCGCCTCTGATGACGTCAGCGTTGACCAAGTCAACGGTCAATGTTGACCGGGTCAACAGGTCAGAGGTCAGTGGGTCAGCGGGGTCCACCAGTCAGAGACACAGAGAGGATGACATGTGGGGTCAGGTGGCCAGCTGTGGAAAAAGGAAAAGAGGGAGAGCGGGCTGTCTTTTGGGCCGGTTTCCACTTGGGCTCAAGATAGTTGAAGGGGCATTCATGGACTTTTGGTCTGGTCCGAAGGGGAAAAGAGGTAATGGGCCGCGACTATTTTGGCCCATGGCCTTTTTGGTTGCTGCGGTGGAGGGGGCTGATGGAAGGCTGACGAGGCGGGTCCACTAGAGGGAAAAGGACGGAGCTACGTGGGGCCCAGTGGTCAGTGAGACGGTCGTCGGGTCCACAGAACAGTGAGATAAGGCGGAGGATGACAGGTGGGGTCCGCGTGTCAGTGACTCGCGGTGTATGACAGGTGGGCCCCGGTAGTCAGTATGGTCACGGGCCGGATCTGATAAGGATCTGGGCTTTTATTGGGCTGAAAGCTAAGGCGACTCGGGCTTGGAAAGGAGAAAGGGCGAGTGGGCCGCAAGGATTTGGCCCACGGCCACTTTGTGGTTGCGGTGATGGACAGAAGAAGGAGCAGAGCAGGCTGACAGGGCGGGCCCATCGGTCAGCGACACAGGCACTCAGGCCCACAGGTCAGAGAGATGGAGGGAGCAGAGGCGAGATCTGCTGTGGCTTGTGTGGCTTGTCGAGCATGTGGTCCTCCGTGTGGCGTTGCGCGTCGGGCAGCAGAGTGTGGATGCGTTCGCGGCGGCGGCGTCCTTCTGGCGCGATTCCTTGACGCGGTGGGCGGCTTCAGGGCACGGTGCTCTCGGGGTGGACCTCCTGTCCGTGGCCCATGGCGAGCGGTTCAAGGAAACAGATCAAGGGAGGGGTGGTGAGGGGTGGTGAGCAGAGAGGAGGAGCGGCTCCGGAGCTCTACGGTGATGATCGATGGTGACCCCGGTGACACGGCCGTGAAGCAAGCATCCCGGGGAGGCAACGAGCTTCGCGGGCACAGGCCTCCTGCCCATGGCGCTCGGCATGCAACAGCATAAGGGTGCGGACAGAAGGAGCGGAAGAAACGGAACGGTTGACAACGAGTGCCGGGATCACGGCGGTGAGCGGCGGACACAGGGGGTGGAGAAGAAAAGGAAGATGGCTTGATTGGGGTCCCTGCAGAAACGGGTGCGGCACGGAGGCCAGCCTGGCATGATCATCAAGAGCGGCACGAGGGCCGGCATTACACAGAGTGGCACAGCGGCGGCCATGGCGCGGCGGCGAGCAGAGCATCCACGGTGGCGCGACAAGGGAGGGAAGATGGGGACTCACGGGTAGGGGAGGATGAGTGGGTTCGTCTTGACGAAGACGTGGTACTGCTTGCGGTACTGCTCGCGGAACTCGGCAGTCTCCTCGTCGGCGTCCCTCCTGACTCCGGCGCGGCGGCGACTCGGCAGTAGCGACTCGGCGTCGTGGTACTGCTTCTCGCAGGCGGCTTCCTCCTCCGTAGACGGCTTCCTCTTCTCCTCCGAGACGGAATTGAGGTGCAGTGATTGGGCAGGGCTTCGCCCTGGTGGTCTCGGTGGCCGGAATAGAGAGGGAAGGGGAGTTTTATAGAGGGGGAAAGCTTGGCCGAGGGGTTGATGGTTGGGGAGGGATAAGGATGGGGCTTCCTTGGCGGCCAAGGGGGTGCGGGGCAGAGGCACATGGGTGTGGGACCGGGTGGTTGCGGCGCAGCGCGAATCGCGACGGGGCTGGCGCGGGCGCGCGCGGCAGAGAGAGGAGCGCAGCGCAGCGTCGCGTGGGGAAGAAGAAGCACAGGAGCGTCGGGGTAGGCCGATGCCGGTGCTGGGCCGCGTGCGGGGAAAGGAGAAAGAAAGGGAGGTGGGCCGGTGGGGCGTTGGGCCAGACTGGGCCGCGTGGAGAGAGTAGGGGAAGAAAGGAGTTGGGCCGGTCCGAGAGAAGGAGAGGGAAGGGGGTTAGCTGGGCCGGGCCGTTGGGTTAGGGAAGTTTGGGTCCAAGAAGATTAGTTAGAAGGTTAAGTTAGTTTTGAATTTGTATTTGAATGGTTTGAATTCAAATACAAATTCCACTCAAGCACACACATAAAACCAAAAAGAGCCAAAACACTCTAGCACGAATTGCCCTAAGCAAAAATTAAAGGTAAATTTTAATTTCCTAGGAATTTAGGGAGATTCACAAGAAGACATTCTAGATGTTTACACAACAATGCACGAAAAATTTTGAAACCCACATTTTTACAAACAAAGGAACATTCCGAAAAATCCGGGATGTTACAGACTCCCCCCCTCAGAAGAATCTCGTCCTCGAGATTAGGGCTGCACTGGGTTGACAGGGGTTCTTCCGTTTCTTCAAGTTGCCTTCTTGCTTCTCGATGATTCCAATATAGTCGATGTCACTTTTCCAAAGTGGCATACATTTCTTTAATCCAATTTTTTTTTGCCAATTCTGAGTTGCGACTCAAAATCCAATATATACTTTATCTTGATCAGTTGATATGGTGAATCTTGTCGTCTTAGTGGTGCCTTGTATGTTCTTCCTTAATTAATCCACAACATATGGGTGCACATCTTTCTTTTTCCCATGTTGGCTCCAAACTGATAAGCTTGTATCGTCTTGATACTCTCAGTTAGCCTAATACACCTTAGTTGTCAATTGTTCTTCCTTTCTAGGGTATCGTATTCCATGAGGGAGATCCTCGAATCAATTGGATTCTTCTTTTCGCGAATATCCATGTCTTCCTCTCACATCTTGAATCCTAAATGTGGTTGTCCGAGAAGAAGGTCAGGCCACGAGAGAGTTCCTTTCCTTTTTTTCCAATGTAGATGGCATATCCACGGGTTATTTGTTCGAGGTGAATCCTTAACCTCCCGTTTCAAGTCTTGTAGCTTAGATAGCTATTTCTTAAGCTACCTTAACTAATTCCAATAAGGAGTGGCATCTTGATTCCGTGTAAATTATGTCCTCCTTTCAGCTTCTAACTCCTAGTGGATCTTACGGAGTTCGACTTGGTCACCCGAGTACTAGGGTTGATTCAGCTTCCATCGAGCTTATCTTTTCATCCATAAATCATTACCAACTTTTCAATCCTTTAATTAGTCCATGTGTTGGTTATAGCACATTTGGGTAATATTCTCATACTAGCGCTTGTGCCATCCAATGTATTGGATCTCTCTTATGGTTACTCATATTACAAACGATCACTTTTCATCCGTAGTCTTCTGAAGGGTAATTCATATTTTCCTTGGCAGTGTGGAAAAGATCAATTCCTCTTTCCAATTATCACACTTAGTAGTTCAGGTATTCCTGACATCCGTGTAGATCTTCTTAGTTGCACATTTCACTCATTAGTGTCCTTTATAGCAAACTCAATATAGTAAATGCTTTCCTTATGCGAATACCATCATTGCTTTTCCATATTCCCTCGTAGGATCTCATTCCGCATAATCGGGGTTTACCAGGGGCATTTGCCGTTCCTTTGTGTCGTTCATGTGTTGGACAAATCCCTTTGCTTCTTATTCTGATGATATTCAATCCAATGACTATCCTGGAAAATGTCTTAGCTTCCCTTAACTTCATCGATCTTAAAATACGAAGAGTTGATCTCGAGAAGGTCTGGGTGTCACTTCTTAACTTCCTCTGATCCTTTAAATCCAAAAGGATAATCACCGGTAGTCTTGTGTAGACACCAACTATGAGTTACCATCCAAAGTCGGTAACTTATGTCCATGGTATTGATAATTCTTCGCCAAGTGAGCTGTGAACCTCTCTTACGTTCTTGTTACCTTATAGCTTGGTTCCAATAATTGGGTTGTAGGTTTCTAGGTTAGATCCAACGAATCTAATAGTTCATGGAGTCTTTCTCCTAACTTGGCAAGTCCGTTAGCTATGTCCTGTAGAAAATCTTTGCTGTTGGAACTTGTTTCATTGATGAAATCTCTTTAAAACTCCATAACTTATTCCAATGACCTAGATAATTCCTTGCAAATTCCATAGGTACTTATATACATATGAAGTTTCTTTTGGGCTTTTGGCGTGGTTCTTCTTCAGAAGGTCTTGTTGGTTGTTCTTCAGTCTTCGTCTTCATCCAAGCCTAATGGTTCAGGATAGGGGTTTGTGTAGCGTAGATTGAAAGCAAGCGTTCTCGACAAAAGTCTCAAGGTTTTGGATCCTTCCATACATAGTACGTTCTCTTCGTCCATGTAACTGAGCACCATTATCCTTGATCATCTTTGGCGATTCCAGAGTACTCAATTAATACTTAACCAATATTGTGCTTCCGGTAAGGGCTCCTATAGCTGGGGTTATGTTTAGGTTCTATCTTCTTAGCATTCACCTCAGAATGGTGTTCCTTTTCCAATAATTTCAAGATAACTTAACCAAAAATCTTGTTCTCCAACAGAAAATCTTGATGTTCTCATCCTTTGACGGTTCATAGAAAGATCATTAGCTTGTAAACTCATGGCAGTACACCTACGGGGATCGCTTAGCTCTTCCCCCCTCAAGGTATCCACTAGAGTTCACTGAGGCTAGTATTCTTTGGCAACATGTAGTGGTGGTCTTTTCTAAGTGGGTGGTGTTCTAACTAGTTGCACAAGGAGTTGAGATACAAACACTGAAAACAACACTATCCTACACTCAATGAGAACAAGCAATAAGAACAAGGAAACAACACAAGAACCAATCACTCAAACATGCAATACATTATAACCTAAGTGCTATCTTAAGGCCAACTCCAAATGCCTTAGAGATCTCGCACACTAAGCGATACTACTATATCGATGGCTTTTCCAAAAGGGTGGTCACCTACTACATGCTGGTGAAAACAAACTGAACCACTTCACTGTTGCATCTTCAAACTCGTTGTCGGTGTGCGAAATAACCAACAAGTAAATTTCGTGGATTGCGCGTCTGGGCTTCGAATGGTTCGCGAGAGGACACAAGGGGTTATACTGGTTCAGGCACGAACGCCCTACGTCCAGTTCGAGGCTGCTCGTGTTACTCGCGTTGCTCGTAGTAGGGGTTACAAGCGGTCGAGAGAGGGAGGGGCTCCCAAGTCTCTGGTGCGTCTGAGCGTGTGTGTTTCGTGGGTTGTGTTCTCGTGTGTGTGTGTCGTGTGTCCGTCTCTCCGTCGCCCCCTCTCCTGAGGCTTGACTTTTCTATTTATACTCAGGAGAGGTGAGGCTTTACAAGGCGTGTACAAAAAGAGTGGAAAATAGAAAGCTTGCTGAAGAAGCTCCGCCGCCTGCGGGATACTGTGGACGCCGTACAGGACACTGTTCGAGACGCTGATCGGAGTTGTTGAGGACGTGGCTCTCCCTGCGTGGACGCTGATCGGAGTTGTTGAGGACGTGGCTCTCCCTGCGTGGACGCTGATCGGAGTTGTTGGGGACGTGGCTCTCCTAGCGTGGCGCCCGCGTACGGGCAAGTCAGTGGGAGTCACATCCGCTGGCCGCGCCGGACAGTGCTTGGTGAGGCCAATTAATGCCGATGGGAAATGGCATGGGCGTATGGTGACACATCCTTACGCCGGGTCCTCCGGACGCTCCACTTCGTCTCGGGCCCACGCCGACTCGGGCGAGACGAAGAGAGGTCGGGCGAGATAGCGACAGGAGCGGTTCGGCCGAGGCGGACGAGGGTCGGCCGAGGCGGACGGGGTCGGCCGAGGCGGACGAGGGTCGGCCGAGGCGGACGGGAGTCGGCCGAGGCGGACGAGGGTCGGCCGAGGCGGACGGGAGTCGGCCGAGACGGATGAGGGTCGGCTGAGTCAGGGGGAAAACCGATCCTCCCCTAATCTGATGTTCTTCGGGTTTTCTTATGCCTATCTTCTTCCTGAAACTGCGTGGTCCCACCCGTCGGTGAGAGGGTCGGATATTGATATCCGACAGTAGCCCCCGAGCCTGCTTGGAGGACAGGTAGTTCTCCGTGCAGGCTCTTTCTCGATGCCGGTTCACATGTCACTCGGGGGTGCGCGCGAGCGCACCCACCGGGTGTAGCCCCCGAGCCTGTAGGGGAACGGTGGTTCGCCTGCAGGCTGAAGTAAAGTTTGTCCTTTTCCCACCGGGGCGCGCGAGCGCACCCGGTGGGTGTAGCCCCCGAGCCTATAGGGGAACGGTGGTTCGCCTATAGGCTGAAGTTGGGTTTGCCATCTCCGTGCGGTCCCTACAGGATGACGCCGTGCGTTGTCCGATGGACCGGAGCATGATCCGCTTTTTTCAGAGGCACTGCCTTCCTTCTGAGCCGTCATGTCGTCCTTTCTGAGCTCACTGTTCGTTGGTGATGCTCTGTCGCTTTGCATGGAGGGCCACGCGGCGCGGTCTCACACCCGGCCTGAGTGCTGACTCGGACACCTCCAGGCTATAAATAGGGTTCCCCGGGCCGTTTTCCTGGGCACGCAACTATCCTGCCTCCTTTTTCTCTTGTTAGCATGAGATTTTTAGTCGGTAAACCGCCTCGAGGGCGTCCCCCTGGTCCGGGGACCGAGAGATTAGTCGCCTGATGCCACAAGAATGACTGCGACTTTGGGGAGTTCCGGCGTGGAGGAGCGCTGCTCGGCGTCGCAAGTGAAGGACGGCTTTGATTCCGCCGACCCCTCCCGTCCGTTGGTGCTGCCTCGGTGTCAGTAGAATGGGAGGGGGGAGGCGCACGAGCGGAAACGCCATGTCCGTCAGGCATCCGGACGCATCGTGTGCCGCGGCGAGTCGAAGCCACTCCCCGACTTGCGTCGCCAGGTCAGTTGCAGTGGTCGTGTACAGCCACCTGCGCGCTTCCTCTCCTTTCCCTTGCGCCGATGTGATGCCGATGCCGGCGACCATCGGCCCCAGGACGACGGAGAGAGTCGGTGGTGACACTCCATTGTCGCGGCACCACGGCGTGATCCTCTGCCGGGCTCCCCTCGCGGCGTCGGCGGGCGGGGAGATGCTACAAGAAGGACTGCGACGTTCGCAGTTCGGCCCTTCTTGTTGCATCGGATCTCCTGCTCCCTTCGTCGCTTGATTTCGTCACCGGGGTGACGAAACCCGTTTGTGTTATCTCATGGCCCTTGGCCACATGTACTTTCTGCCCTTATTTGAGAAATAAAGGAATCTGGTTGACTCGGGGTGTCTTTCTGCGGCCGCGCAGTCGGCCTCTTTTTGCGATTTCGGCTCCCCCGAGCGCCCCCGAGTCGGTCGGGCGGGAAGCCGTTTCGTCTTTTTATCGTTTTCCCCTCACGCATTCCCTCCGCGGGACGGAAGGTAAGGGCACGCCTCGTGTTTTACCGCGTAGGCCGAAACACGGCTCCCGGTGAGCTACTAGCGGGCTAGATCGAGCGAGGCCTCGGTCCTCCTCCGGGAGAGGACCGTCGGATCACTGGTGATCGACCTCGGATAATCCCCAGAATTCCCGACCCCCTTAGTTCCCGCGGTCGTTCGACCGACCACAGGGGCTCGTCGCCTCTCTTCGGGGAGATACATGGGGTCAGGAACCTTAGGCTCGAACGCAGGTCTGGGCGTCCTCGGCACCCGTGTGCCGAGACTATGGCCTCTAGTGGGCCCGCCCATCTCTGCCCCTTCGCTCGGACGCTTCAGAGCGGCCGTCGGACCCTAGGGCCGGCCTTCGAACTCTTGGGCTGTTTTACGGTTTCGCGTCATGTCCCTTGGGCCCAAGAACGGCCCGGGCTTGTTTTGTTTTTCCTGAAAGACAAAAAAGCGCAAGAGAAAGAAATAGGAACGGACGCAAAATAAATAAACGAAAGGCGGGACATGGAATGCGAAAGGGTTGAGAGAGAGAGAGAGCCTGGGCGCGAATCTCGGGACGTGGGAGACGTGGGGGGCGTGGGCGTGCGTCGTGGGCCGCGTGGCCTTCGCGAGCTGAGGCGCACGGGGGAGACCCGAGGCGTCGCGCCTGCCCGCTCACCTGCCCATTTAAGGCAGAGAGGAGGGGGCCCCGGGCTTTCTTCTTCCTCCGCTCGCCTGTTCTCAAATCGCCGCCGCCTGCAAGGAAAAACCCGTACCTCCTTTCTCCTTCCGTCCGTTTGCCCTCAAATCGCCGCCGCCGCCCTTCTTCTCCTTCCACCCACTTGCAAGCCATGGCCTGGTCCCGCTCGTCCGTCACGGAGGGTGAGCTTGAGCGCCTGGTGGGGCGCGGGCTTCTGTGCCGGCGAACCGACGTCGTGGAGTGGATGGCGCCGGGAAACGAGGAGATCCCCGCTCCGCCCGACGGATACGTGGTGTCCTTCGTCCCCTTCCATGAGCGGGGCTTAGGACTTCCCCCACACTACTTCCTCCGCGGGCTCCTGCACTACTACGGCATCGAGCTCCACCATCTCAATCCTAACGGATTGCTCCACATGGCGGTCTTCGTCGCCATGTGCGAGGGATTTCTCGGCATCGAGCCCCACTTCAACCTGTGGCGGTCCTACTTCCACGTCGAGGAAGTGAAGGTGGAGGGGCGGCCGAGGCCGCACGGCTGTGCCGGAGTGCGGCTGCGCACCGGTCAAGGCGAGGGTTACCCCTCGCTCCCTTGGATCTCCAGCAACAAGGGGTGGCAGCCGAGGTGGTTCTACCTGCGGAGCGACCCGGGCGCTCCCTTCCCGGCCTTCACGGGAAGGCTCATCGAGGGGCGGCCGAACTCCTGGCATTGGGGCGTGCCTCAGGACGAACGGCCTCACCTGACCGGACTTCGGGACGCGGTCGCCCGGCTCCGCGAGCGCGGGGTGACCGGCCCTGGGATCATTGCGGCGTACCACTCGCGCCGCGTCCTTCCCCTGATGGCCCGCCGTCTGCGATTGGACCAGATGACTCTGGCGGCGGACTGGACGGGGTCGGTAACGGCGGTCGGGGTACCTTCCGACGAGGAGATGGTCGCCCGACTCCGCGAAGCGGTCCAGCGTTCGTCCGCGGGGTACCCGCTGCCGAATCACCCCGTCATGCTCCCCACGGGCAGATCCCTCATCCAGGTTAGCTGTCGGGGTTTTTCTTGGGTTTTTCTTTTTCCTCCGCCGTCCTTTTTTCGAATCTAGAGATTCATCTGACCCTCTTCTTCTTCAGCGCCCCCTGTTGTTCAGGGTTTCCCGGCCCCCACTTCCCGAGGAGGCCGTTCGGGCCGCGAACCGTGCGCGCGCGGAGGCCGACCGCCTGAAGAAGAAGGAGGAGGAGGCGAAGAAGAAGAGGAAACGGCTGGCCCGCGAGAAGGCCGAGGCGGCGTACCGCGAGCGGCGTCGGCAGGCTCGGCAGGACGGGCTGTGGAGGGAAGACCAGGGCTCCTTCGAGGGGGCTTTGAGTATGCCTCGGACTCCTCGACTGGATCCGGGTGGAGCGGCCCGGCCCCCCAGCGCGAGTCCTCGGCCGGTCGGGAGACGCCGCAGGTCACGGGGCCGTCGCACGATGGCAGGTCCGCGCCAATTCCACCCCCGACCCGAGGGCGGACTCCGCCGAGGGCCGACCGGGGCAAACGGCCGCGGGAGGAAGGATCGGGGTCGGAGACGGCTCCGCCGGTCAAGCGGTCGTCCCGCGACATTCCCTTTTCGAGCCGGTAAGCTTCTCCCCTTTCTCTCATCGACCCTTTTTCGCCTGTATCGAGGGGAGTGCATGAAGGCTTCTTTTGTTTGCAGGAGGGGAAGTCAGGCGGCTCCATTGAGGCTGGCGCCGATCAAGCGGCTCGCGCGCCAGACCGCCGAGGTGGCGACGAGCCGAGGGCTCAACCTGGGCGACCCCCAAGTGGAGAGGACGCTCGCCCCGCTTCTTCCCGAGCAGCAGCTCGCCGCGGTGTCGGGCGGCGTGTTCGCGCACTCGGCGGAGGCGATCCCGGCGGCCCTCGTCGGGGCATACTTCCCGCTTGCGGATGATCCGGCCGGGGCGGAGGATCCGGTGCCGCCCGAGTCGGCTGCGCCGGACGGAGACGTGCCCGAGGAGGAGGAGAGGGTGCCCTCCGGTCCTGGCCGTGACCAGGAAGGTCCTATCCCCCCGGCCGGGGTGGTCGGGCTTCTACCCGAGGCGGGGGCGGACGAAGAGGAGGAGGTCCAGAGGGACCCGACACCGGTTGCGTCCCCGAGCGCCGCTGGCCGCGAGGAGGGGGAGGTCCACCAGGCGGGAGCGGTCGAGGAGGAGGAGGTTCGGAGGGACCCGACACCGGTTGCGTCCCCGAGCGCCGCCGACCGCGAGCAGGAGGTCGTCCCCGAGCCGGACGCCACCGCCGCCTTACCCGACCCGCTGCCCGATTCGGGCGAGATGAGGGCACCTGTTCCTCCCGAGGCGGGAACGGAGGACGCCGAGGGGTCGGGCTCAGGTCGGGAGGCGCGCTCTGCCGCTGACGCCCCGGAGGGCCGCGAGGTTGTCCGGCAAGGGGATGACCCCTCGGAGTTCGGGGGCCCCCGCGTCACCTGGACCGACCGCGCGTCGGGCGACGTCGTCTTCTCTCTGGATGACGCCGAGGAGAGGAACGAGGCCTCCCGGGTTCGTGCCGGGGTCGAGTTGGCGGTCCGGTCGCTCAACTCCGCTCTGGAGGCCATCCGCGATGTCGCCATTCCTTGCGGGGAGGTAAGCTTCTCCTCTTCCGCTTTTTCTCTTTCTTCTTTTCCCAATTGGTTTCCGAATCCGACTTGTTTTTTGGCAGTCTTTGATGGCCCGCAGCCGGGACAAGTCCCTCTTCCTGCGTCGGGAGAAGGACTCGTGGGGCCGACTGTCCTCGATCACTGCCGAGCGCGACGCCCTGAGGGAGCAGCTGCCAGCCGCCCGCCAAGAAGCCGCCTCCGCTCGTGCCGATGCGCGAGGCGAGTTTGAGGGGCAGCTGGCCGCGGCCAACCAGGAGATCGAGTCCCTGCGGCGGCGGGTTGCCGAGGCGTGCCAGCATGCCGACGAGGCCGACCAGCGCAAGAGCGATGTCCTGGTCTCTTGGGAGAAGGACTCGGCGGCTCGGGAGCAAGTCCGGCTGGGCCTGGCCCGCGAGGTGGAGCGTCTTCGGGTCGACCGGGACCGGGTCACCGCCGTCCTCGAGGAGACCACCACTCAGATGGACCGGGCGGTGGAGGAGCGGGACGAGGCCAGGAGGCTCGTCGAGGGGCAGGCCCGCGACCTCGAGGCGGCGAGCCGAGCCTTCAATGTTGAGCGGCGTGCCCGCGAGGAGGCCGAGGCGCAGTGCGCCTCCCTGGCTGTAGCAGCGGCGGCGGATCGCGCCACGATCGAGCGCCTCAAATCCGAGGCGCGCAATCTCGAAGGGCTGCTGCAGAAGGAGGGGGACGATCACGACGCGCTTCGGGTGGCGGTCGGCGCTGTGCTCAGCGACCTCCAGGTGCGGTCGGAGCGGGGTCCAAGCTCGCTGCTCGCCGACGTTGAGCGCATCCCGGCTCGGGCCCGAGCCATGGCGAGCGACGGGCTCTTCCTCGGGGTGCGCCGCGCCTTCGCCGTTGCTCGCTCCCACTACTCCGAGATCGGCCTGGAGTACCTTGCCGACGGGTTCGCCCCCGGTACGACGCTGGAGGAGGTGAT
>CM014271.1:3640652-3653678 GCA_004135705.1 Alloteropsis semialata | reverse complement strand
GGGCGGCGGCTCGGGCCTTGGCGCTGGCGATGCGGCGGGGGGTTTTCGTAAAAACGACCGTCGGGCGTCTTTTCGTAAAATTGGTGAGATTTCTGATTTTTTTCTTCTTGTTGTTGAAATATTTTGAAGTACAGGGGGGCGAATGCAAACAAAACAATCATGGTTACTGTATACCAGGGGCCTCCCTGGACACCGGGTTTATTTCAGATAAATACGAGGAGGTTTTTGCAACTTTGCACGCGCACGCTTGTGGATAACCGCTGGATCGCGATCAAACGGCATGGAAAAAAAAGTGACGTAGCCACGCTGGTCGGGCCCCATCCTGCGCCGGATTCATTGGATTAGCGTGTTTGCTTGATCACAAATTAGCGCAGATTTGGGACTCATCAAAGGATTTTGTGCCTTTTTTTTCATATATGCTGACATCGGAAACAAAATATAAGCTTTCGTTTTCTCATCAGAAAACTAAGTTCTGATCTTGGATCGGCGCTTCCTGAGTCCAATTAACGGCGATTACACACATGGGAAATTGGGAATACGTGCCCTTGGCCGTAACTCATGCAATCCGTTCGGTGCGTCGCAAACGTCACACCCCATCGGCTCCCCCAAACCCTCGACCGCCACAGCCATGCAAACCCTCCTCCTCCCCGACGCCGTCGCCGTCGCGGCGGCCGAGATGACCCCTCGCGCGCAGCCTCAGCCTCGCCGCGTCTCGGTCTCGATGGCGCGCGCGCCCCGACGGGAGTCCGACCCGAAGAAGCGGGTGGTGATCACGGGGATGGGCGTGGTGTCGGTGTTCGGCAACGACGTGGGCGCGTTCTACGACCGGCTCCTCGCCGGGGAGAGTGGCGCCGGACCCATCGACCGCTTCGACGCCTCCGCGTTCTCCACCCGCTTCGCCGCCCAGATCCGCGGCTTCTCCTCCGAGGGCCACATCGACAGCAAAAGCGACCGCCGCCTCGACGACTGCCAGCGCTACGCCCTCGTCGCCGCCAGGAAGGCCCTCGAGTCCGCCGGCCTCGCCCTGGGCTCCAGAGCAATGGACAAGGTCGATCACGCCGCCGCATATGCACATCCCAATCCCCTCGCCTCCTATCCCATCTAGTACTAACTAATCATTGCAACGCCGGCCCGCAGATTGACCTGGAACACGCCGGCGTGGTCGTCGGCTCCGGCATCGGCGGCGTGAGGGAGTTCTCCGCCGGCGTGGAGAGCCTCGTGACCAAGGGGCCAGGCAGGATCTCTCCCTTCACCGTGCCGCTATCTATACCCAACATGGCGTCGGCTCTCGTGGCCATCGACGCGGGCATCGGCTTCCTGGGCCCCAACTACTCGGTCTCGACGGCCTGCGCCACGGCCAACCACTGCCTCCACAGCGCCGCGGACCAGATCCGCCTGGGCCGCGCGGACGTCATGCTCGCCGGCGGCGCGGAGGCCGCCATCGCGCCGGTCGCCCTCGGCGGGTTCGCGGCGCTGGGGGCGCTGTCGCGGCGGAATGGCGACCCCAGGACGGCGTCCCGGCCGTGGGGCAGGGACGGCGACGGCTTCGTCATGGGCGAAGGCGCCGGAGTGCTGGTACACGTGCACGCTTGTGTTCTTCAGTCTAATCTGCGTCCTGCATTTGTGCCATTGCCAATGCAAAGCTGCAGACTGATGAGATGAGGAAAACTTGGCTAGGTGATGGAGAGCCTTGAGCATGCCATGAGGCGCGGCGCCCCGGTCCTCGCGGAGTACCTGGGCGGCGCGGTGAGCTGCGACGCGTACCATGTGACCAACCCGAGGCCAGATGGCCGTGGCGTTTCGCTCTGTGTCAAGCGCAGCCTCGAAGACGCCGGCGTGGCACCAGAGGAGGTAATCACCAAAATTGCTTTGCACGTCTGAACCACAGGTCATGGATGGGATGCATGTTTTTGCGTTGCAGGTGAACTACATAAACGCTAATGCAACCTCGTCGCGTGCTGGGGACCTAGCGGAAGTGAAGGCTCTGAAGCAAGTATTCAACGACACGTCCCAGATCAAGATGAATGCAACCAAGGTGATGGATCTTGTACACATTTCCCTGTTGGAGGTTCACTTCAGAATGAGAATGCCATGGCTTGATGCAGTTAACCTCTGTTTCCCTGCAGTCCATGATAGGGCATTGCCTTGGCGCGGCCGGCGGTTTGGAGGCCATTGCCACAATCAAAGCCATAACCACCGGCTGGGTGCATCCAACTATAAACCAATTTGTAAGTTCACGTTCAGAGATCAAATGTTTTGTACAAAACTGACATAGTATGAAATAAGCGTAAAGCAATGCTCTGTTGCCGGCTGCAGAATCCTGACCCGGCAGTGGATCAATTTGACACGGTGCGTGATGTGAAACAGCGGCACCAAGTACATGTCGGTAAGTGACGATGCACACAAGAATCCCTCCCTGCAGTAGTGAATTAGTGATTAGTGGTGGCTGATGAGTTCCTACCTCTTGCGGACTCATTTGGTTGGTTCGCTCTTTCCCATATGCAGGTATCTCCAATTCGTTTGGATTTGGCGGGCACAACTCGGTGGTAGTGTTCGCACCGTTCAACGGCTGACCATGGTGCTGACGCGTCACACATTCTGTCAGAAAAAACTACAGGCCTCAGCCAGAAGAGAAGAGAGGACACACCTCCCTTGATGCTTTCTTGCAGAAGTTGCAAATGAAAGGCACTGATCTTGTCGATGCATGCATAAATTCTCTTTTGTGAGACGCGTCATGTACAACAGCTATAGATGGCCAAACGTGCCGCCCGGCACGGCACGGCACGGGCACGACACGGCCCGGCACGACGCGGCCCGGCACGACGCGGCACGACAACAGTTTCGTGCCGTGCCGTGCTGTACCACGGGCCTGGCCAGAGGCACGGGCACGGGCACGAAGGCTCTTTTTCGTGCCCGTGCCGGCCCGCCGGCCCGTGGTACAGCACGTGCCGTGCCAGCCCGTCAGCCCGGCACAAAAACACATTCACAGATTCACAATTTCAAACACAGTTTCATCATGATATCAAAAAAACCTTCACAGAATCACAGTTTCCAGCACAGAATCAAAAGATCAAAAGAAGAACAAAGATATCAAAGAAAGTTTAATTATTGATTTGAGCTGTTTTTGTGCTGCCTCATTAAAAACCTTTGCAGGTAAAAACTCACACCTCGTGAGAAAACCCTGCAAAGGAAAAAAGAGTACAGCCAGCTCTAAGTCTCTAATGTTCATTATATTACAATTACACAGTTTCATCAAGATACAAATTCTCAAATGATTCCTCCAGTTCAGGGTCCTCGATGTCATGCTGTAACCTTGCATCACCCAGCTCCCAATCCTTCACCAGTGCCAACATCTCCACCATGTCAGGGCCCAATCGCCGCCGTCTTTCCTCAATGATCCTGCCAGTCATACTAAAAGCAGATTCTGAAGATATTGTAGAAACAGGCACAGTCATAATATCTCTAGCTAATATTGAAAGAACAGGATATGACAACTTATGTTCATGCCACCAGTTTAATATGTTGAAGTCATCATCATCATACTGGTTGACAGTGTCACTGTCTAGATAGGCAGTTAGTTCAGAAGCAGCAGCAAGAGATGCACCAGAAGTAGCAGCATGCAACAAGGCACTAGCTGATGTTCTCCTAGATAAGGAAGAGGAGGCACTAATACCTGAATCAAAGCCAGTGCTAACAGATGCAGAAACAGATTCAGTATCAGTAGCAAAGATCTTACCCCACTGAGTCTTTTTCTTACCTGTGCGGCCTGGCTGAGCAGCTCTCTGCAACCTAACAAAACCAAACTTTTGCTCATATCTAGAATAAATAACAGACAACTCAGCCCTTACCTCAGTTAAGTAGCCAGAGTAGTCATTGCCATTAAGCTGAGACAAAAGACGGAGCAGATTGCTAAAACCTGCCATCTTAGCCCTTGGATCCAATATAAATGCAAATGAATAAAGCATAGGTATATCACACCAGTAGGCTAAGAACTTATCTTTCATAGGCACAACAACAGATCTAAGTTGCCTGTCATTCTCATAACTATTCAGATGAGAAGCAATACCAAGAACATGATGCAGGACCAATGGCGATGTAGGATAATAAACACCAGAAAGAGCCACAGTGGAATCATAAAACTGTTCAAGAAACTCAAGTATCTTTTCAGCAACATACCAGTGGTTCTCAGTCAACAGTGGTAGGCCATCAACCAAGGGATGCTGAGTTGTTATGAAGACAGAAAATGTGCTCTTATGTGGCAAAAGATGCTTAAGCATTAGATAAGTAGCATTCCATCTCACATCCATATCCAAACCAAACTTACGAGGGCGGACACCCACTGCAATGCAATAGGACTTATATGCAGCAATGCGTTGGTTAGATGAGTTCAAGAATGAGATTGCTGTTCTAAAGGCAGTAAGCAGCCTTAACAATAAGATTGATGATATGACATGCACATCTCTGATGCAAAAACAAGGTACCAACATTACCAGACAGCAAAGGACTAAGCTTACCAATGGCCTTGGTGTTTGCAGATGCATTGTCCAAGGTTACAGAGAATATCTTATCAGTCAAGCCATACTCTTGAACAACACATGCAATACGCTCAGAGATATTATCAGCATTATGAGAGACATCAATCAATCTAAGGCCTATGATTCTCTTCTCTAACTGCCAATCAGGATTCACATAATGAGCAACCACACTAAGATAATCCTCCTTAGCATTGCCAGACCATATATCAGATGTAAGAGCAACAGATGAAACAGATTGAAAACATTCAACAAGCTTAGCACGACGATCATTGAAATACTTTGCCATATCCCTAGTTGTTGTTTGCCGAGAAACACTAGCAAACCTAGGATTATGAGCTTCCCTAATGTACTCCTCAAAAGCATTCTCAGCACCCAAGCATAAAGGCAGATCAAGACGTGCAATCAACCTACACAACTGAGTACGAGCACGCTCGGGGCAATACTCCCAGCAATGCACAGAGCCATCAGGATTAAACTTAAGCTGGGATTGAGCCATAGCAGAACGAGACTTCAAAGCAGGACAGATAGGAACATGCCTAAGCAAATGGCCAGTACCACCAGTGGATTGCCCAGAAAACAACTTCTTGCAATGCAAGCATTTGGCACCAGTTCTTACCTCCTTACCGTTCTTGATCTCAAGGATCTCCTCGAAGTTTTCCCAACACTTCGATCTGGACGGCTTCTTCCTCTTCACGCCAGTGCTCACAGATGGCGTCGATGTACCAGTATCAGTACCAGCATTGCTGGCAGCAACAGGTGCAGGCGCCCCATCGCCAACAACAGGTGCATCAGCAATGTCAATGGGCGTTGCGCGTGTGCCGAACAGCTCCTCCTGATCCGCGGCCAAGTTCTCCTCTTCGTCATCTCCAGCCATCCCCAAGAGCCGCAGCTCATAGTTGTTGGAGGTAGGATCGTCGTCCATCACGGCCTCCGGCTCCTCACGGCCTGCACAGAGAAAAACAGTGCATTAGATGAGATCCAGAGAGGCGGGGAGCCGGAGACGGAGAAGGATGAGAGGCTTACCTGCGCCGGAGCACCGGAGTCGCCGTTGATGTACGCAACCACCAATCCACAACCCGGGATGTCACCGGAGACGGAGAAGAAAGGAGGGGATCTGCTAGAGGGAGGGGCTAGGGTTTGGGGAGGGTCGGAGTCGGAGGGAGAGGCGTAGATCCGACCACCAGAGAGGGAGAGGAAGGTCTCGAGGCGGTGGATCTGTGAGAGCGAGGTGAGTGGAGGCGGCGAGCCAGACTGCAGGAGCCCGACGAGGCAACCGAAGAGGGAGAGGGTGAGGGCGCGAGGCGAGGTCGCGAGGAGGGGTTCACCGTCGACACGGCGTAGATCCGGCGGCCCGGCGGCCACCGGAAAGGGAGGGGAAGGTGTGGAGGCGAGGCGAGGAGGCGGTGAGGCGCGCGGAGCCGCGGACTGGCGTCGAGCCGGAGGCGGAGAGGGAGAGGCGAGAGGCGGAGAAGGAGAGGCGGAATGAGGCTAGGGTTTCGGGGGGGCGCCGGCCGGCCGCGTCCCGGCTTATTATGCCGGGCGTCGGGCCCCACGGGCCTCGGGCCGAAATCGTGCCTCGGGCCGGCCCATCGTGCCTCCTCGGGCCGGCCTGTTTCGTGCCGGGCCGGGCCGGCACGCCGTGCCGAGGGGCGCGTCCGAGCCCGGCCCGCGGCACGGGCCGGGCCGGCACGGGCCCGATGGAGGACGTGCCGGGCCGTGCTCGGACCGGGCCAAAAAAGCGGGCTTCGGGCCGGCCCACGGGCCTCGGGCCTTTTGGCCATCTATAACAACAGCACGAAGTAGCAATTTTTTAAACGTAGCATGAATTAACATTTGGCATGAGTTAACATTTAGTTAGGCGTTCAGTTTTGCCGCGCCATGCAGGTCTGACCATACCGTAAGCCTGATTGCTCATGCTCAAGCGTAGGGGGGAAAACTGGTGGAAGCTACATACATTTTTCTGCTTTTTTTTAGGAAACTTAAACTTTATTAATCAGAAACACATGAGTTACAAATACCCTGAGGCGGATTCAGCAGCCAAACATGTCTGCCCGTTACATTATATATAGAATTTCTAGCCAAACGATGTGCATCACCGTTGGAATCTCTACCTTCATGTACAAAATCCACATGAGCAAAATTTCCTGCTCGCGCCTTGATCTCCTGTACAATGTGCCCATATGGACCAAATCCCGAGCCAGTGATACTTCGGATTACATTGCTGTTATCAGAAGCCAACCTGAATTTCTGTAACAGCAGGTCAATCGCTAGCGACAATCCCTCCCGAACTGCTAGCGCTTCCACAATCTCCGGTTCACTCATTCCATCCACCACTACAGCTGAGGCTCCCATAAACCATCCTGCCCCATCTCTTGCCACCGCAGCAAAAGCCGCCCTCGGGGAGCTCTTGGCAATTGCAGCATCGACATTGACCTTTATAAGTCCCTCTGGCGGAGGAATCCAGCGTGGCAACATCTCACGCATTGTGCATTCCTTTGGCGCTGGCCTCCTCTGCTGCGTCACATTTAGGTCCTGGATGAACCTACTCACAAAATAATGAGTCGACAAAGGGCTTTGGAAGCTTTCCTCGTGTATTGACTTCCTCCTGGCATACCATATGGCCCAAAGAGTCACCAGCACTCTGGTAAGATCTTCATGATTTAAAGTGGTCATCATAGCTGCTAGCCATCCCCTAGCATCGCCATGGTCAATTTCACACAAATGCTCAAATAGTTCCTCTCGTTCAAGCGTCCACACACAACGAGCCATGTTACACTTGATCAACGAGTGCTTCCACGAATCCTGGGCGCCACATAGAGTACAAGTACTCTGGATCTTCATGTTACGATGATGCAACACATCTCCAGTTGGGAGCGAATGCTTAGCTAGCCGCCATAGGAAGACTTTAATCTTCGATGGTATCTTAACATTCCATAAAGAAGTCCACTCTTTTTCATCTGCCTTGAAATCTGATCTTTCTCCCTTATTTCCCAAGCAAGCATCCATATTGAATTTACTCATAACTAGCATCCTGTATGCGGAACGGATCGAGAATATTCCGCTCTTTTCGTAGTGCCAAGCCCAGAAATCTCTTTGACTTCGTGTACTAAGGGGTATATTGTTGATTAGCTCAGCATCCATCGGGTTAAAAACAGCCTCTAATTTCTGTCTATCCCACGAGGCTGTGGTCATGTCAATGAGATCGCTAACTCTCGCTGGCGGATTATCGCACCGACTAGTCAGCGGCCTCAACAACCCATCCCTAGATATCCAGTTCATCGACCATATGAGCGTGTCCTCGCCCGTTCCAATCCGACGGATCAGACCCTGTGCGAGAGCCTCCCTTCCATCCATGATGGATCTCCAGACCCTCGATGGTGATGAGCCCAAGCTTGCCGGTAGGAAGTCATCCTCCGGAAAGTAGACTGCTTTAAGTACCCTCGCACTAAGAGAATTCGTGTCCTGCAGTATCCTCCAAGCTTGCTTAGCTAGTAAGGCCAAGTTGAACTTTTCCATATTTCTAAAACCAAGTCCTCCCGCAAACTTTGGCATAATCATGTTGTCCCAAGCTACCCAACAAGTTTTCCGCTTCCCCTCCTTACTGCCCCACCAAAATTTTCTGAGCAGGCCATCTATATGTTGACACAAGCCTCTCGAGAGTTTGAAGCAGGACATAGAATACGTTGGAATAGCCTGTGCGACAGCCTTGATCAATACTTCCTTGCCCCCTGATGACAAACACTTCTCCATCCAACCTTGTACTTTATTCCAAACTCTATCTTTCAAATACTTGAAGGCTTCAATTATTGAAATTCCAACTTCAGTTGGCATCCCTAGATACCTTTCGCTCAGGGCTTCATTATGTACATTAAGCTCCTCCTTTATCACATTCCTGAGGCTCTGTCTACATCCCTTGGCGAAATGAATGAAAGATTTCTCCATATTTATTTGTTGGCCTGATGCTTGGCAATATAGGTGTAACACATCCTTGATCTCCTTAGCATTCTCCCTGTTTGCTCTAAAAAACAGCAGGCTATCATCTGCAAAGAGTAAGTGGCTAATCATCGGAGCCGATGTGGCCACTTTAATTCCCATGAGTGCTGATGACCTAATTCTTGCTTTCAACAGGCACGAAAGGCCCTCTGCTGCTACTAGAAATAAATAAGGGGAGATAGGATCTCCCTGACGTATACCCCTTGATGGTTTAAAGCTGTCAAGACAATCACCATTAAATAGAACAGAAAATGAAACTGTAGTTACCAGTCTCATTACCATCTCCACAAAAAGCCGATGAAAACCCATCTTAATCATGATTGCACGCAGATAGTCCCACTCAACTCTATCATAGGCTTTCTTCATGTCCAACTTCAAGGCACTGCATCTCAAATCACGGGCACGCTTCCGCTTCATGAAATGTAAACACTCATATGCCGTGATGATGTTGTTTGTAATTAGCCGCCCTGGTACAAAGGCTGACTGCTCCTCCGCTATTATCTCCGGGAAAATCACCTTCAATTTATTAGCCAAAGTCTTGGATGCTATTTTATATATGACATTGCAGAGACTAATTGGCTGAAATTGACCCAATTCCTCCAGATTTGCTACTTTGGGAATCATCACTATAAAAGTATTATTAATCACAGACAGATCATCCTCCCCTCGCAACACTTGTAGTACCACCGAAGTAACTTCTACACCACAAAGATCCAAATGTCTCTGAAAAAATGAGCTGGAAAGCCATCCGGACCCGGAGCCTTTGTAGGGAACATTTGAAATAAAGCTTCCTTAACTTCATTCTCGGAGAAAGGGGCAACTAATTTATTTTATTATTCATCTCCGGTGTAACTTTGATGGGAACTGTCTCCAAAACTGCATGCATATGGGAAGTACCCTCTGAGCTGTACAAATTCTGGTAGAAGACCGTGATCATGCTACCCATCTCCGCCCTGTTCTCTGTCACCTGACCGTCCTGCTTTCTTAACTTTATGATCATATTTCTCCGTCATCTTTGACTAGCGCGTAGGTGGAAAAAATGAGTATTTTTATCACCTGCCGCCAGCCACTGTATTCTAGCTCTCTGCTTCCACATTATCTCTTCTCTGTGATTCAGCTCTTTGATGCGTTCAACAATTTTTATTTCCATGTGCAACGGGCCTTGGCGCAATGGATCAGCCTGGAGACTCTCCAGTTCGGTCTTGAGTTTACTTAGCTGATGTTGCACATGTCCAAATGTGCACTTGCCCCAACTGTTCAGCTTACTAGAAACATTACTCAGCTTGGTTTGTAAGTCTTGGACATTAGTCGCCGTACTTTCTGATTTCCACGACTGTTCCATCATGGACACGAAATCCTCATGCGTCTCCCACATCGTCTCATATCTGAACTGCCCCTTCCAACGTATCCTTATCGGCCTAGTGCCCCACTGCAAGACAATGGGTCTATGATCTGACGTTGCAGCCATCAAATGGCTCACCTTCGCTAGAGAGAAGCGAGCACTCCAATCCGGCGTTGCTAGTGCCGTATCAAGTCTAGCTCGACAATATGTTCCTCTGGTGACTTTCTTCTCGTAGGTCCAACTCCGACCTTCGTACCCCAAGTCACCAAGGCCACACACATCAACCATCTCTCGGAAACTCTTGATCTGAGCATAGCTTCTTTCTTGCACTCCAACGTGCTCCGAGCGATGTAAAACTTCATTGAAATCACCAACACATACCCAAGGCAATGCCGATGATGACTTTATATGTTTTAATAAATCCCAGGTTTTGAATCTCTCACTTGTCTGCGCCTCCCCATACAAGCATGTTAGCCTCCAAGGATCACCACCCACCTCAGTGATAATGGCATTGATGTGATACTGCGAGTATGGCAGAATTTCTAGTATTACATCATTATTCCAAAAAATTCCTAATCCACCATTGCGGCCAGAACTGCTCACAGCAAAAACATTAGCATAACCGAGATTACTTTTGAGACTTTCCACACGCAATTTATGGACCTGAGTCTCCAAAACACAAAGTACTGAAGGGGCAACATTCTTCGCAAAGTCGCGAAGCTCTTTGACTGTCGCGGCATTGCCCAAGCCTCGACAGTTCCAGCTTAGGCAACTCATTGCTCCAGACGGCACTCCTCAGGGGAGCCCGCCTCTTTACTTTTAGGTGTGCTTCTCTCTAACCTCTTCCCCCAGTAATATACTGGTGTAAGAGATTTTGTTACCTCTGATTTTGTTACCTCTGACTCTATGGTTTCATCTTCTTTAAAATTCCTTTTCCTATCATTGATAACCATCAATGATTTATCAGAATTCCTTTCACCATTAAAGTGAGCTATACATTTAAACTTTTGCATAGTTTTATCCTTCTCTATTACAAGCTGCTTCCGATCCTCTAATTCAGTAACATTAACAGAGCCTGCCACATCAGCATGCCTTAAGTGCATATCACTATTTAAATTACCCTTCTTTTCCTTCCTTTGCTTATTATCCACTTTGTTATCTTGCTTCTCATCAACTCCCTTGGTACCTACTGTTTTTTGTATCTTATCCCTCCCATCATTCTTATTGATGTTCTCACTATCAATTTTGTTGTCATCACTTCTTGTTGGGTCCTCACTTTTTTTAGACTTTCCTTCTTTATTTTTATGATAAGACTCTGATTCATCACTAGCGGTAACACCCTCTTCCCTTTTGCCCCCCGTTACATCCTTTTTCCATGTGGGGCTATCACTACCCATACTACCTTTGCACCTCCAGCTCCCGGAGTTACTTGATCCCCAGAAACTTCTTTTACCATCTTATTTTGAAAATGGTGTTTTATCATCAAATCTCATTCTTGATCCAAAGCCATCACTGTATGTCCTATCTTGATTTTTTCTGATTTTTAAAATTAGTCGATCTCCTGAAGCTCTCTCTGCCACCTTGCCTTGAAAATGGTATGTTACCATAAGATCTCCTTCTTGGTGGCATATAACGAAGACCATCTCCCCATTGTGTCGTTTCATCTTTCTTTAGTTTTATAGAGCATGCCTTTTCGTTATGGCCGATATGACCACATATGTAGCAAAAATTAGGCAGAAAATCGTATATTAGAGGGCACCATAACTTCCTTTCATGTTTTCCCACGGCAAGTATCACTCCGCGCATCAGTGGTTTTCGAATATCGAGCTTTACCTTGATTCGTAGAAATCTTCCATTGATGTATTATTATTTTCACTTTCAACAATTATCACCTCATCAATCTTTTTACCTATCTTCTCACCTATCTTCTTAGTCATCAAGCCCATTGGAATCTTAGAAACTCTAATCCAAATGGGGATGCAGGAGAAATCAATTTCGTCTAGACATTTTGACCCATCAAAATCTTTCGTTACCAGTAAATTTTTCATAAAATTCCAAGGTCCTTCTTCCAATGCCCTCCTCTTCCCTGACATCTCCGTAAAGTGAACAAAAATTGATTTTCACCAAGGTTCTTGCATAATACGCCCCACAACGGGCACCATAGTTTTCCTAATTTCTGTGCCAATGCTTCTGCAAGTACTGGCTTTTCGGACAACAACTTCCCAATTGCATATGAGTTTGTCAGCGTTACATTCTCAAAATCCGTAATTCGGATTTCTTCCTTCTCTTCCGCGAACAATTTTAGGCTTTGAAAACCTTTCATGCCTTAAAAAACTTTTTTCTTTACAAATCCTTTTAACCTCAAAGAGGAAACTCTTCAGCACGAGCGTGAAGTAGAGATCGCCGGCTTGGATGGAAAGCTGCGTAGCTTCAGCGGCCGGAACTAAGCACCAGCCGCGTCGGCTTGAAGGAAAATCGCCGCGGCTGGGCGGCACACCAAGGGGAGATCGAGCAGGACGAGCTTCCGGCACTGTATCGGCTACAGTAGCAGAATCTAGGGATCCAGAGCCGGCCGCTCCTCCCACCTTAAAACCCTACTAATCTGAGACACCAAAATACGGCAGCGCCGCCACGACGCAAGCAGCAACCGCAAGCAAAACAGCCGGTACGGCCATGGAGATTTGGGAGCAGGAGAAGGCGAGCAAGGGGAGGTGGGAGGTCCACCAACCTTGCTCGGGAACGCGGGTTTCGAATCCGGCGGCGTGGAAACCCTAGCTCCGCCCGCAGGTCCGTCCCCCTGACTCCAGGCGTTGGCGCGTCGCCTCCGGCCCTGCCGCCTTGGTTCCTTGGGGTGGCCGGGTGGAGATTCGTCAGTCCGGGTCTCCGGGAACCCAGAGGCAGCTTCCGGCGTCGCAGTCGGGGCTGGCGCGAGTTTGGTCCTAGCTCGTGGCCCAAGCACGACCTGGCCCGTATAACGGCCTAATAAACAGCCCAGGCCCGTCTAACGGCTTAATAAACGAGCCCACAACTCAAAAAAAAAATGAGCCCACATATATATCCACATTCTCCAACTCCACCGGCGCCAGGCGGTGCGTGCGGGACTGCGGGCGGCGGTGCGCTGCAGAGCTCCACGGCGCAGTGGTCGGTGGAGGACGA
>CM014271.1:3589546-3639652 GCA_004135705.1 Alloteropsis semialata | reverse complement strand
CCGAATGGCCGCGTCCTCGGGAAGCGGGGGTCGGGAAACCCTGAACGACAGGGGGTGCTGAAGAAGAAGAGGTTCAGATGAATCTCCGGATTGAAAGGAGGAACGGCGAAGGCAAAGGAAAAACCCCGACAACTAACCTGGATGAGGGAATCGCCCATGGGGAGCATGACAGGGTGATTCGGCAACGGGTACCCCGCGGACGAACGCTGGACCGCTTCGCGAAGGCGGGCGGCCACCTCCTCGACGGAAAGTTCCCCGACCGCCATCACCGACCCTGTCCAGTCTGCCGCCAGAGTCATCTGGTCCAGTCGCAGACGGCGGGCCATCAGGGGGAGGACGCGGCGCGAATGGTACGCCGCGAGAACCCCAGGACCGGTAACCCCGAGCTCGCGAAGCCGGGCGACCGCGTCACGGAGTTCGGTCAGGTGAGGCCGCTCCTCCTGGGTCGGGCCCCAGTGCCAGCAATCCGGCCGCCCCTCGATAAGCCTTCCCGTGAAGGCCGGGAAGGGAGCGCCCGGATCGCTCCGCAAGTAGAACCACCTCGGCTGCCACCCCTTGTTGCTGGAGGTCAACGGGAGCGAGGGGTAACTCTCGCCCTGACCGGCGCGCAGCCGCACCCCGGCGCAGCCGTGTGGCCTCGGCCGCCCCTCCGCCTTCACTTCCTCGACATGGAAGTAGGACCTCCAGAGGTTGAAGTGAGGCTCGATGCCGAGGAACCCCTCGCACAAGGCGACGAAGACCGCCACGTGAAGCAGGCCGTTGGGATTGAGATGGTGGAGCTCGATGTCGTAGTAATGCAGGAGCCCGCGGAGGAAGTAATGTGGAGGAAGTCCCAAACCCCGCTCATGGAAGGGGACGAAGGACACCACGTACCCGTCGGCCGGAGCAGGGACCTCCTCGTTCCCCGGCGCCATCCATTCTACGAGGTTGGTTCGCGGGCACAGGAGCCCGCGCCCCACCAGGCGCTCGAGCTCACCCTCCGTGACGGAAGAGCGGGACCAGGCCATGACCGGGAGGCGAGGAAGGCGAGGAGAAGAAAGGCGGCGGCGGCGATTTGAGGGCAGGCGGGCGGCAAGAGAGGAAAGGTACGGGCTCTCCCTTGCAGGCGGCGGCGGCGATTTGAGGACAGGAAGCGGAGGAAGAAGAAGGTCCGGGGCCCCCCTCCTCTCTGCCTTAAATGGGCAGGTGAGGGAGCAGGCGCGACGCCTCGGGTCTCCCACCTGCGCCTCGGCACGCAAAGGCCACGCGGCCCACGACGCGCGCCTTCAATCTCCCACGTCTCCCACGTCTCCCACATCTCCCACGTCCCGAGATTCACGCCCAGGCTCTCTCTCTCTCTCTCTCAACCCCTTCGCATTCCATATCCTGCCTCTCTTTTATTTATTCCGCATCTATTCACGTTTCCTCCTCTTGCGCGTTTATTTTTCAGGAAAAACAAAACAAGCCCGGGCCGTTCTTGGGCCCAAGGGACTCGACGCGAAATCGAAAAAACAGCCCAAGAGTTCGAAGGCCGGCCCTAGGGTCCGACGGCCGCTCTGAAGCGTCCGAGCGAAGGGGCAGAGATGGGCGGGCCCGCTAGAGGCCGTAGTCTCGGCACACGGGTGCCAAGGACGCCCAGACCTGCGTTCGAGCCTAAGATTCCTGACCCCATGTATCTCCACGAAGAGAGGCGACGAGCCCCTGTGGTCGGTCGAACGACTACGGGAACTAAGGGGGTCGGGAACTCTGGGATTATCCGAGGTCGATCACCAGTTGATCCGACGGTCCTCTCTCGGAGGGGGACCGAGGCCTCGCTCGATCTAGCCCGTTAGTAGCTCACCGGGAGCCGTGTTTCGGCCTACGCGGTAAAACACGAGGCATGCCCTTACCTTCCGTCCCGCGGAGGGATTGCGTGAGGGGAAAACGATAAAAAGACGAAACGGCTTCCCGCCCGACCGACTCGGGGGCGCACGGGGGAGCTGAAATCGCAAAAAGAGGCCGACTGCGCGGCCGCAGAAAGACACCCCGAGTCAACCAGATTTCTTTATTTCTCAAATAAGGGCAAAAAGTACACGTGGCCAAGGGCCGTGAGATAACACAAACGGGTTTCGTCACCCTCGGTGACGAAATCAAGCGACGAAGGGCGCAGGAGATCCGATGCAACAAGAAGGGCCGAACTGCGAACATCGCAGTCCTTCTTGTAGCATCTCCCCGCCCGCCGACGCCACGAGGGGAACTCGGCGGAGGATTGCGCTGTGGTGCCGTGACAACGGAGCGTCACCACAGACTCTCTCCAGCGTCCTGGGGCCGACGGTCGCCGGCATCGGCATCACATCGGCACCCAGGAAAGAAGAGGGAGCGCGCAGGTGGCTGTACACGACCCCTGCAACTGCCCTGGCGAGGCAAGTCGGGGGAACGGCGACACTCCCGCTCATGCACTCCCCCTCGAACCCGTTCCACCGCCACCGAGGCAGGGCGAACGGACGGGAGGAGTCGTCAGAGCCAGAGCCGTCCTTCACTTGCGACGCCGAGCAGCACTCCTCCATGCCGGAACTCCCCGAGGTCGCAGTCATTCTTGTGGCATCAAGCGACTAGTCCCTCGCCCCCCGGACCAGGGGGACGCCCTCGAGGCGGTTCACCGACCAGGGATCTCATGCTAACAAGAGAAAGAGGAGGCAGGATAGTTGCGTGCCCAGGAAGACGGCCCGGGGGACCCTATTTATAGCCCAAAGGAACCTGAGTCAGCACTCAGGCCGGGTACGAGAACGCGCCGCGTGGCCCTCCATGCAAAGCGACAGAGCATCACCAACGAACAGTGAGCTCAGAAAGGACGACATGACGACTCAGAAGGGAGACAGTGCCTCTGAAAAAAGCGGATCATGTTCCGGTCCATTGGACAAAACGCGGTGTCATCCTGTAGGGACCGCACAGAGATGGCAAACCCAACTTCAGCCTATAGGCGAACCACCGTTCCCCTACAGGCTCGGGGGCTACACCCACCGGGTGCGCTCGCGCGCCCCGGTAGGAAAAAGGACAAACTTTACTCCAGCCTATAGGCGAACCAACCGTTCCCCTACAGGCTCGGGGGCTACACCCGGTGGGTGCGCTCGCGCGCACCCCCGAGTGACATCTGAACAGGCATCGAGAAAAAGCCTGCACGGAGAACCACCTGTCCTCCGAGCAGGCTCGGGGGCTACTGTCGGATATCAATATCCGACCCTCTCACCGACGGGTGGGACCACGCAGTTTCGAGAATAAGATGGGCATAGGAAAACCCGCAAACAAGGAGAATATCAGGTCAGGGGAGGATCGATTTTCCCCTGACACGACTGACCTGGTTCTGTCCCGGCCGACCTATGTCCGCCTCAGTCGACTCCCGTCCGCCTCGGCCGACTCCCGTCCGCCTCGGCCGACCCCGTCCGCCTCGGCCGACCCCCGTCCGCCTCGGCCGACCCATGTCCGCCTCGGCCGACCCACTTCTGTCCTGGTCAAACCTACGCTATCTCGCCCGACCTCTCTTCGCCTCGCCCGAATCGGCGTGGGCCCGGGCCGGAGTGGAGTGTCAGGAAGACCCGGCATAAGGACGTGTCGCCACGCGGCTATGCCGCGCCCCATCAGCATTAATTGGCCTTACCGAGCACTGTCCACCTTACCGAGCACTGTCCGGTATGGCCAAGGGATGTGACTATCACTGTTGTACCCGTCCGCAGGCGCCGATCGAGGAGAAGCACGACCCCAACAGCGTCCCCAACAGCGTCCACAGTGTCCCGTAGGCGGCGGGGCTTCTCCAGCAAGCTTTCCATTATTTGTTATTTGTTGAACACGTCTTGTACAGCGTCCTCTCCCCTGAGTATAAAGGGAAAAACAAAGCCTCAGGAGAAGAGGACGCACACACGAAAACACAACCCACGAAACACACACGCTCAGACGCACCAGAGACTTGGGAGCCCCTCCCTCTCTCGACCGCTTGTAACCCCTACTACGAGCAACGCGAGTAACACGAGCAGATCGACACTGGACGTAGGGCGTTAGTGCCTGAACCAGTATAACCCCTTGTGTCCTCTCGCGAACCATCCGAAGCCCAGACGCGCAATCCACTAAATTCACTTGTTGGTTATTTCTTACACCGACAACGCCCTTCTCGGCTTTCGCCCAGTCGCCAACTCTACTTCTCCATCTCGACGGTTCGGCGAGGAAGCAGAGGCCGAGTAGCGGCCTGAGCCTGACGCCGAGCTGGTCGGGCTCGCCGAGTCACCGTGCCGACCGGACCGGCACGACCAAGAGGGATATTTACATTTTTGCCACTCTTATGGTTGACACCTCTTCAAGCCATTTTTATAATGACTTCTACATTTCACTTCCTCTGTTTGCATAGCTCCTGCACGAATTAATGGTCGAATCTAAGGGACATGCAAAAATCAAACTTCCCTGATCAAATCGGTCGTCTAGATTGGGGAAAGAAGGTACTGTAGTTGCTAGTTCTCACCATCGCCGTCGTCCTTCTTGTCCTCGCCGGCGCGTGGCGGTAGTCGTCGGAGATGGCGAGGCGCCGGCTGCAGCAGCACGGCGAGCACGACCTTGGCCTCGACGAGCGCGTACGCCTGGCTGACGCAGTTGCGGGGGCTCGACGCGAACGGCAGGAATGTCGGGCGCCGGCCTGCCTTGAAGCGCTCTGGCCTGAACTCATGCGCGTCGGGGCCCCAGATGGACTCGTGGTTGTTGGTTGCTGGTCGCATCGCCGTGCTCGTCACTCGCCAGCGGCTGCCATCTCGCCAAGCGCCATCGCCTGGAACCCAAGGAAAACAGCAGGCGGTCACCATGCCATCGCTGCAGTTTGCAACCAGTAGCTAGGCCCTTTTGTCCAGACGCACAAGCACACAAGTGGTAAATGTTGGAGGATGTTAGCTAGAGCCAGCTTGTGCATATGCCGGTGGCACCATGCTTGCACTAGGCTGCACGCTCCCTGGGCACCGCGCTCAGCACTCCAGGATCTCGCATGTCCTCCTCACCAGGAACCGCTCCTCGGTTGGGACGGTGTACACTGGCAGGTACTTGACGCAGACAAAGACGACCACCGAGTGGATCGCCTTCCGCTCGGGGTCACCGCCCGTGCCGGACGGCGGCGAGGCGTGGAGGAGGACGCCGAGCAAGGTGCTGGTGAGCGTGGCGGTGCAGCACAGCATGTGGCCGCTGCACGTCATGGCGTTCGCCGAGTGGACCGTGGCCGACCTGGTGGCGGCCGCCGTGGCGCTCTACATCAAGGAAGGCCGCCGGCCGCTGCTGCTGTCCACCGACCCGGCCGCCTTCGGCCTCCACTTCTCCCAGTTCAGCTTTAGAGGTTGAAGATAACCTGACGCGTGGGTCCCACACATAAGTGATAGGAGGGAGGGAATGGAATGGCTGAGAAAGACATGGGCAATCGGGTCTTTTTACAACTCTGTGCCACGTCGGCAGGAGCTGGCACATCTGCGTGTTGTGCCACACCGACAAAAGTGACGATTTTTTAGCAATATTACGAAGGCAGTGGCAAAAATATAGAGATCATTATAAGAGTGGCTTTTGAAGACCGTAAGAGTGGCAAAAATGTAAATATCCCCGGCCAACACGGCTTCTGTAAAGCAAGCTCCGTTTCTGCTTCCTTGAAGAGAACCTGCGTGCGACCAGCACCAATTTCTCCTTGCCCCCTAAACCCTAGCCGCGCTGCCGCCGCCTCCTCTGATGGGTAAACGGCCGCGTCATAAACGGCGTCGCCGTTCGGTCTTCATAGAGGGCGGCGGCCTCGCCATCTCCGGCTCCTCCACCGAAGACGTCGCCAACAACGCCCTCCGTGTCCACCACCCCGAGCTCGGCCGCCAGAAGGTCGACCCCTCTCCATCCTCCTCCGGCTCCGACGACGATCACTCGGCCTCCCGCCGCCGGCATGACGCTCATACCACCTCCTCCACCTCCCTCTCTGACGTGTCCGTCCAAGTCCAACCGCCGCTTCCCCTCGCTTCCGATGTCATCAACACCAGTGAGGCCCCGGCAATTAAAGAAATCGCTAGGGGGGAGAGGGGGCCGAGGTTTGCTGATCTAGGTGGGATGGAGGCGGTGATAGAGCAGCTGATGATGGAAGTGGTGGTGCCGCTGTGCCATCCGGAGCTGCCGCAGCGTCTTGGGGTTAGGCCGGTTGCTGGGCTGCTGCTGCACGGACCGCCTGGTTGTGGAAAGACCACCCTTGCGCATGCCATTGCCAATGAGACTGGTGTGCCGTTCTACAAGATCTCAGCCCCCGAGGTCGTGTCTGGGGTATCTGGTATATTTTCTAACCCATTGGAACACAAATGTGGGAAAATTCTGATGCATTGTGGACAAATAAGTTTAAATGCTGATCTTTTTCAATGCTGGAAATAATTAAAAACGAGGGGAATCGTTATTGTTAGTCTTTGCTTGGTCAATCGATTTCGATGCTGTAGCTGCTGAAATTTATTGCTGTTAATGTACAAAACACGGACAAGATTCACCATTTTTTTCTTGTTGTTGCTTCAATATAAGCTGGACTGTATTCATCTTGGAACCCAAATTAAATTGGTGGAGTATGAATAAGTCGTGCCTGAGGTGGTCAATATCCTTGTTAGAATGGACATCATAAGTTAGAATGTATAACTAATAGCATGCTGCTGCCTTGTAAAATCTGTGCTTAACATAACAAATGTAGCTGTTGAAGGTTGGCATTGCTAACAGTGTGGAAGGTCTATACCTGGACCCATCATTCTCTAATATCAGTGTAGTGCTGTACAATGTGCCATGAAGTCATGGAATTATTACCATACTAAATAGATGATGAAACTTTCATATATTGAAAACAATGGATATTGGCTTAACCAACGGATGGAAGGACATATATAATTTCTCCTCCATTTGTTTCTGTGGTTTCATATTCATTCCTGCCCAGATCGATTCTCTGTGATGATTCATGCAGAAGGTAAGCTCATAATGCTTGTGTTCTTGCAGGGGCTTCTGAGGAAAACATCAGGGTCTTGTTTCAAAAGGCATATAGGACTGCTCCTTCAATTGTATTCATAGATGAGATAGATGCAATTGCATCAAAGAGGGAGAATCTGCAACGAGAGATGGAGCGACGGATAGTCGCTCAGCTGATGACATGCATGGATGAATTCCACCAGAATATTGGTGGTGGCAATTCTGATGCCGAATCATCTGAAAAGAAACCTGGCTACGTTATTGTCATTGGTGCTACAAACAGGCCTGATGCTGTGGACCAAGCTCTGCGAAGGCCAGGAAGGTTTGATCGAGAGATATCTCTCGGTATTCCAGATGAGAATGCACGGAAACAGATACTGAAGATGCTTACACAGAGCCTACGACTTGAAGGCCAATTTGACTTATTCAAGATAGCAAGGGCCACACCAAGTTTTGTTGGTGCTGACTTGAAGGCTTTAGTCGATAAAGCAGGGAATCTGGCAATGAAGAGAATAATTGATAAAAGAAGATTTCAGTATTGTCATGAGCATGAGGGAAACAACAAGCACGACTGGTGGAGGCAACCTTGGGATGCAGACGAGGTGGAGGGCTTACATATTACCATGGGTGACTTCGAGGTAATCTTTGCTATTTTAACATGTAGAGTTCATGCCCAAGAATCTTGTGCTAATTCACAATTGTAAGCTAGATTTGGAATATAGCTTGATCTGTGTTCCCCAAAAGCCTTTGCATTTTTTATTTTTATATTTTTTTAGTACATTGGTTTGCTGTTAATTTCATGTTGTGTGAGCTGCTATGGATCACAACAGATTGACACCTTTTATTTTTTTGCTGCATGCATGTTCGTATTGCGTTATATAATGTTGGCATGCCTCACATTTTTAATATTCATTTTTTATTTTTTTCACTCGGTTTATTTCACTTACTGAAGGAAGCAGCAAAAATGGTTCAACCATCTTTGAGAAGAGAAGGTTTTTCTTCTATACCTGATGTCACGTGGGATGATGTTGGAGGTCTTGATTCATTGAGGAAAGAGTTCGACCGCTCCATTGTTAGATGTATTAAGAATCCTGAAGTTTATGAAGTGAGCACTGACTTATACTTACTATCCCAGCGAACTGTGTTTTACAATTTACACATCTTCTGTCTGTTATCTGATATGCTCTAGCCTATAGTTATAGTGATTTTTCTCGAACCTAGCCTATAGGGATTGGCACCTCAGAAGCTAAGAGCTTATTTATACTAGAGTTACAGACATCCTTGGTGTTTATTGTGATACTTTGTAATGTCTATGAATCTCTCTTATTATGAGTAATAATATTCAATACAAATGAGTTTTATTTCATGGCATCTTTGTTATATGTCTTTTAAGGCCTATGGAGTGAAGTTGCAAGCTGGCTTCCTGCTGTTTGGACCTCCGGGTTGTGGGAAGACACTAATAGCAAAAGCAGTGGCACATGAGGCTGGGGCTAATTTTATTCATATTAAGGTAACTTATGTTTGGTATTCCATATTTTTACTCTGCCTTTCCAAATTCACAAATAATGATATTTCTTCTTATGGAACTAGGGGCCTGAGTTATTGAACAAGTATGTTGGGGAGAGCGAATCAGAAGTTAGGAAAGTATTCATCCGTGCATGTACTAACTCCCCATGCATACTATTTTTTGATGAGGTAAGAGATTTTGCGTAGTTTTTGCCATAGTATATATTCCATTGAGGCTAAAACTGTGTCAGTCACTTAAACAAGTTTGGAAGCTTCATAAGTGGTTGTGTTGGGCGTGAAGCTGTTTTTATAGGTATATGTTGTTCAAGTGTTTATCCCTTTTGATTTGACAGGTAGATGCATTGACAACAAAGAGAGGGAAAGAGGGGGGATGGGTTGTTGAACGTGTCTTAACCCAGGTTTGAATATTTTGGGACATTCTTTAACATTTTCTTTTCGTTCCTGTTGCTTTTCTGATCAATGATATTCTGATTCTTTGGTCTGTAGTTACTGAACTCGAAGATCAACGTCAAGGTGTTTATGTTATCGGAGCTACAAACAGGTAACTGTCAGCAGCTAATGGATTTTTGTTTATAAACTTATCCCTGAATGGAAGGCCGATAAATGTACCCCTTTTCCTGTGCAGAATTGATGTGATAGATGATGCTGTTTTGCGGCCCGGAAGATTTGGGAAGAAACATTATGTACCTTTACCTGGTGCTGACGAACGGGTTTCAATATTAAAAGCACGGGCCCGAAGCAAACCCATCTCCTCATGTGTTGATATGGATGCATTGGCACGTCGACAGGAGTGCAGCAATCTCACTGGTGCTGACCTAGAATCACTGGTAATTTCTATACTATTTCATTGGACAGTGTCCAAAGAGAGCATTAATTAAACTAGCTTCTCTCTGTAGAATGTGGTGTCTTTTTGGCTTTGGTGATGGGTATGCTGTCTTTATGAATCAGATATTTGAATTAATTGTTTTTTTTTTGAAGAAACAGGAGGGGCAAGCCCCTACTGGATATATATTAAATAAGAGAAACAGTACAAGAAAGGAAACAAAAACAAAGGCACAAAAAAGGAGAAAAAGGCTACAATTACAAGTTGTCTCTCCATGTTTCCATAGCTAAAACTTGAGAAGGCTTGGCTCTAAGCAACAGGAAGGAAAATTCCTGAATGAATTTTGTCCTACAAGATTCAACTTGTGGGTCAATCTCCCTGAAGACCCAGTCATTTCTTGTCATCCAGATGCACCAAGTCATAAGAATAATGATATCCATGAAGAAGGGAACACCAAGTTGCTGTTTGATTCTGGAGAAAATCTGGAGGCATTGCCTTGTTGTTGGGATGGTGATACCAATTGAGGCCCAGCAGGCCTGGGCGAAATTGCAACGGAGAAAGAGATGAGTTGAAGTCTCTGGTATTTGAATTATGCAAAGGTCGCATGTGTACGAATCAAGTTGCATCCCTTTTCTTCTCAAGATGTCCCGGGTGCTGACTCTGTCTTTTAAAAGTAGCCAAAAAAACACTTTATGTTTCATCTGGCATTTAGATCTCCAAAGCCACTGATAGATTGGGTGGATAGTAGTGTGGCCCATGATGGCCTTGTATGCTTTGGCTGCTGAGAAGTTAGAGTTTCCCCAAGAGTATGTCCATGTGTCCTTCTCCTCATTTGGATGATCTTGTTGTAATACCATGACTTGTTGCTGTAACTGAATGAATTGTTCATAAGCTTGAGATATTTGAATTAATTGTAGGACTCATTTGTGCGGATATCAAATCGGTGATTCAAAAACAGGAAAAAAATGGAACTAACATGCTTGTTTTGATAGGTGAATGAAGCAGCCATGGCAGCATTGGAAGAGAGATTGGAATTCCTTGAGAACAGCACATCATCAATGAGTTCATCTTGTTTGATTGAGCAATCGCACTTTGAACGAGCTCTATCCAAGGTGAAGCCATCAGTATCCGAACAGGTATATATTGCATCAGAATGACATGCTAATCTTTCTGCTCACCTTCGTTCCAAACAAACAAAAAAACAACCTTCTGTTCACCGTTGTGATACTGTCACCTGTTTTCACCCATTGCTCTCTTTTCCTCTTGCATTGGTTACAGCAAAGGAAACATTACGAGGCATTGTCCAAGAGATACTCGTCAAACTGATGGATCACCATGCGTCCATCTTGGTGTGTGTATGGCAAGTGGCAACCTTTTGCAAATGTATGTCCATGCTGTGATCTTCGTGGTTTCTCGTCAGTGTCATCACCCATGAAAATTGTTCGCCTGGATGGCGCCATGCTAATTTAGAGAATGATGAGAGCTACCTCGTGCGGGAGGAGTTTTGGTTTTTATTTATTTGTACCAGCCTGACTAGGCAGTTTTGTATGCCCTTAGTGACATACATAAATGAGTGTAATACAATTATTCCCCGAAATACAGAAAATTCTGTTGTGGCAATCCTCAGTGGCTTAAGCTTTGGAATCAAGTTTGTCGTGGCTAGTACCTGATGAGCGCGGCACCGACGGCAAGGAGTACGCGCTCCCGTCCCGGTTCTCATCGGTGATTGCAATCGCCTGCATTCCGGAGGCAACGCCAGCCTGCACCCCGATCGTTGAATCCTCAGACGACGGTGTGGTCAGGCAAGGCATAGGGTGAGAGCCCTGAGATAGGGCCCATAGGGATCTGGGAACGGCTTGGAGCCGTTGACGACGAGCTGGAACTGAAGAACTCCGACAGGCCGAAGGGATGGTGATCATGAGCTCGGCGTTGGCCGGCCCTCGGCGCGTTGGTCACGGCGGCGCACTTGAGCACGCGCTCTTGGGCTCAGCAGCTGAGCCGGGTGAGTCCGGCAATCTCCTTGAGCCCCTTGCCGGCGTACGCGGCGCTTCTTCTCCCCTGAAGAACTTCAGGCGTCGAGCCTTGCAGGGATGAATAGTCGCATGTGCCACTATTTACATGCTGATTTCATTTTTTTTTTACTTGCACGAATTTGTTATTCAAACTCAGTTTTTGCATCAGTCTAGTAGATGATTGCATGCTCTATTAATTTATATATTTCTTAGTTTTTTTGAACAATATTAGGTGAACTAGGGTGCTAGGTGTCATTATCAAAACTTCATCGGCGATCGGCCGCATAATAAAATCTTGATAAGGTGCAACAGCAACATGGGGTATTCCTTAGCAATTTGCTTTTCTGTTATTCACTTATTCTTTCGATGCTCTGCTTCACAATCACAAGGTACATTCCTCGTTTCGCGTCCAAGCACATCGCTTTAAACACAGTTGCAAGTTGCAGTGGTCATATTTTTCTCTTCACGCGCCTTTGCGTACTCCTCGACGCCTCTCTGTTCCATTTCTGCGCCTACAGTTCCTGAAAGGTACCCTCTTCCTGTGCTGCCTTCATGGTCAGAGCAAGTTCAGAGCTACCAGTATAATAAATATTTTTTTTTAGAATACTAGGGCCAGGCCCCCGTCTCATTAGACAATCAAGAGTTTACATCATTATCCGCCGATTACACAGCAGGGTTTAGCACCAGCTAGCAGAGAGAAAAAACTTCCTATTACAGCATATCAAGGATAGACTAGTAACATATCACTCTTGATCATCAGACAAACAGACCCAACCTTGATCACGCATCCTCTGTTCGATGTGAGCAGGTATCACTTTCATCTTCCACAGATCTTGGTTCTCTTCCAGGAAGGTCATCACCACCTCATCGAATCCCTTGCTCACCCAGAAATTCTTCCAACCTGGTTTGCCATCAGTTCCAGTTGAGCCGTCCAGGTTTCCAGCACTTGAATTCTGTCTACAGGGCATAGAATCTTCCAATTTCTTAATAACCCAGCTACTAAACTCATGAGCACCTTCATGTCCCTCCATTTTGCACCTTGAAAACATAAGCTATTCCTTAGTTTCCACAAACCCCAAAGGGTTGCAGAAGACACCATGTTAATCACTAAGAATCTCTTATTACTCAACCAACAACTACCAATAGATTCAAAATTTGCACCCAAGTTCCTACCACAGATTTCAGAAATAATCACCCACATTTGTTTGGCTACCACACAATCAAACATGAGGTGATTAGCAGTTTCTAATTCAGAACAAAAGAGACATGAAGGATCCTCAACAGACTTCCATTTGCCTACATTATCTCTGGTCTGTATCCTGTTTTTGGACAGTAACCAGAGGAAAAAATGAACTCTAGGAGGGATTTTCAGAGACCAAACAGCAGGAGTGTGAATGGGAGTGATTCCTCTAAAATTAATAACACTGTAAAGAGATTGGGAGGAGAAAGTGCCATTAGAATTAAAGGTCCAGACTAAAGCATCATCCACATTCGAGAGATTCACAGTTCTAATCAACTGGCAGATCTCCTCCCACTGTAACATCAACTCCTCATCAACACTTCTTCTAAAAGTGCACTTAAGATTGTCCCCATCCCAAAGCTCAGCAATGGTTTTCGATTTCTCATTCACTATTCTATACAACTTCCAAAATTGGATTGCCAGGCTAGAGTTGCCCAGCCAAATATCTTCCCAAAATTTGACACTTCTTCCATTTCCTACCTTCCATTTAAAACCCATTTTTGCAGCCTTTGCTGCCCACATGACTCCTTTAAAGAAGTTGGAGCAACCAGCTTCAGGACTATAAAAAATGTTTGGATGTTGTGTTCTATACTTGTAATCAATAACCTGTTTCCAAAGCCTATCTCTATCCCTACTATATCTATTCAGCCAAGAAGCTAACAAACACATATTCAGGTCTCTCAAATTTGGGATACTCAAACCACCAAAATCCTTTTTCATACTAACAGTGTCCCAATTCACTAAATGAATGCCCTTTTGACCACTCTCTTTACCCCACAGACAATGAGCCATATGTGAATTAATCAGTTTAATGGCCCATTTTGGAAACTTTATAAAAGACAGCAGGTATACTGGAATACTGGCTAGACAAGTTCTAATAAGAGTAACTCTACCAGCATAGGACAAAAGTTTTCCTTTCCACCCTGCAATTCTCTTGATGATTTTATCTATCAGGTATTGAATATCTTCTCTCCTAAGCTTGTCATAGTGTAAAGGGACACCCAAGTACTTGATAGGAAAATCTCCAGGGGGGCAACCAAACAGGTGAGAAATATTATGGGCTACTTCCTCATCTAAATTAACAGGAATAAACTCACTTTTGTGAAAATTGATTCTCATCCCAGATAATTGTTCAAACCAGATCAAAGTTCCTTTCAAATTTTTGAGATGATTAATGTCTACATCAGAGAAAATAATTGTGTCATCTGCATATTGCAGAGACACAATTCCCCCAGCCCTGAAATCAGACAGAAGCCCCCCAATCCTCTCATTCTCAGCTGCTCTAGTCAACAGCCTTGTTAACACATCTCCTACCAAATTAAAGAGTAAAGGAGATATAGGATCCCCTTGTCTAAGACCTTTACCAGGTTTAAAGAATCTGCTTTCCTCACCATTGAGGTTAACACCTATAGATCCCCCTATGACTACTTGTTTCATCCAGCCAATCCATTTCTGACTAAAACCCCTAGTGGCCAGGACCTCAAACAAGAACTCCCAACTCACTCTATCATAAGCCTTCTCATAATCAAGTTTCAAAATAATACCTTGCTGTTTTGATTTATGAACTGCATGGACAATCTCGTGGGCCGTCACTACACTCTCTAAAATATATCTCCCTTTAATAAAAGCACTCTGCTGATTGGAAATAAGTCTATCAGCTATTCTTCCTAACCTCAAAGTCAGAAGTTTAGAGAAAATTTTAAAACTACAATTAATTAAGCTAATGGGTCTAAACTTCTTCATATTCCTAGCTCCCTCTTCCTTGGGAATCAAAGTTATCATGGCGAAATTAAGTCTAAATAAATCTAACTTCCCTTCAAAGAAATCCTGGAACATATGCACTAGATCCTGTTTAACTAGATCCCAAAACTTGTGGTAAAACATAAAAGAGATCCCATCAGGACCTGGCGCCCCTTCAGCATAGCAACTGAAAACTGCCTCTTTTATCTCAGCCTCCGTAAAAGGTTCAGTTAGAATGGCATTTTCTTCTATAGACACCTTTTCCTCATCCTTCCAGAAATTATCTCCTAATCTCACCTCACCTCTATCCTCAAAAGCAAAGAGATGCTTATAAAAATCTACTGCTATATTCATCATGCCTTTCTGATCCTCTATTAAACCAGCTGAGCTTTCTAAACACTCTATCCTTTTTTTCCTACCTCTTTGATTTGCAATAGCCTGGAAATAGGCAGTATTTCTATCCCCTTCCAAGATGTTTCTATCCCTAGATCTCTGTCTGGATTTAATTTCTTCTAAGGCCCAGATCTCCTCTAACTTCCTAGTTACTTCTTTCAATCTAGTTGCTTCAGCACTAGACAGGGTACCTGCTTCAGCAGCCTGATCCAAGTCCTGAAATTCTAGAGCTAACTCATTTTTACACTTATTCATTTCAGCTACTACATTTGAAGCCCAACCTCTTACCATTCTTCTAAAAGTCCTAATTCTAAACTGCCAGATATCCATGCTATTTGATTCATTGCAGTCCATATTCCAGACCTTATTAACTACCTCTTTAAAGTCCTCTCTTTCAAGCCACCACTTTTCAAACCTAAAAATCTTCTTACCTTGAGTCACATTATCTCCTGAATCAAGTAGGAGTGGATTGTGGTCACTAGGTGGTCTATCTAAGGCTTTGACTCTAGAAAGTGGGAAATTGCTGTCCCAACTTGTATTCACAAAAATTCTATCTATTTTGGCCATCACTAGATTCTCCTGATTGTTAGTCCAAGTATAGGCTCTATTATTAAAATTCAACTCTAGCAGGCCCCAGCAATCAACCCAATCATTAAACTTATCAACCCAATTATGATTGATAACACCATTACTCTTATCAGAACTAAATCTTACTAAATTAAAATCACCACCAATCAAAGTAGGGCCTTGCCATTTGTTTATAACTGCATGCAACTCATCTAAGAAGGCCTGCTTACCCTCCTCATAAGGTGAACCATATACCACAATCAGCTTCCAACTAAATCTAGTTTTCCTATCTGTAAGCATAACACTGATAGAAAAACACAGCTTTTCACATACTACCATATCAAACAGATCAGCATTACATCCTACTAGAATTCCCCCTGCAGTTCCTTTAGCAGGCAAGAACTCCCAATTAAAAGGAACATTACCAGTAAGAGATCTCAAAAGGCCTGGAGAAAAATCATGAGATTTAGTTTCACTAATACCTAGCCAGTCCACATGATTTTCTCTAATTCTACTCACTAAAGCTGGAATTCTACCTATCTTCCCTAAACCTCTTATATTCCAAAGAAGACCTATCATGGCACCTTTTCCATATAACTTCTATCTACTTGTCTATTACTACTGGGCTCCTTATCAGTTGTTTCAGAGTCAACTCTCTGATCCACCCTGACATTCATGCCCCTGTCTGAACAACTACCAGCTAAAGTGATCTGATTGTGTTTAGAACATGGGTTCTTTACCGCCGGCATAATAAGATCGTGGAGCGCGCGTCGGGCCTCGGGTGGTAGTGCAAAAGGACACGGGGGTTTATACTGGTTCGGGCCACCCACGGGGTGTAATACCCTACGTCCAGTTCGTGCTGCTCGTGTTATTTGCACTGGTTTGTAGTAGGGGGTACAAGTTGGCGAGAGAGGGAGAGTTTCCCAAGTCTCTGGTGCGTGAAACGAGCTCAGCCCAGCGACCGGCTGAAGGAAGAAGAAGGTCGAGGGAGAGTACTCCTCGGGAAAGAAAAGAGGCTCCCTGCCTCCCGTAGGAGGCCCAAGAGAGAGGAGGAAAAGAGTCCATCTCTTTCCCACGCAGGAGGCCTGGCCTTCCCTTTTATAGCTCAAGGGGAGCCAGTAAAGAATAAGAGAAAGAGTACAGTCAAAGGGTAAAACGGGAAAAAAGGAGGCGCGCCTGCCCATGCCGTGGGGCCCGTCGTCCTTCCGAGCACTGTAGCCATGTCCTGCTGGTGTCAGTTGTGTCAGGGAGTGGTTGGCACAGTGTAGCGGCTTGACTCCGGGTGCTTCGGTCTTCTCGGAGGTTGCTTCGTTGCGAAGGAGCGAACCAGTCGGAGACGGAGATCTTGTCGGGCGAATCGGAGTCCTGTCGGGCGACGGGGCAGCTTGTCGGGCGAAACGTGGTTCTTGTCGGGCGACGGAGCAGCTTGTCGGGCGAATGAGCAACTCCTCGGGCGAGACGGAGAGTACTCGGGCGAAGCGGACGCTTGTCCAGACGAGACGGAAACCACTCGGGCGTGCCTTTGTTTTTTACCAGCTACTCGGGTGCCGGAACGAAATCCACTCGGGCGAACCGCGAGCGCAGGAAAAATCCCGGCCCTGGCCCCATCACACGCGACGGACGCAAGGCCAGGCAGTGGGATGCATGCAACGGAAACCACTCGGGCTGGAAACCACTCGGGCTGGAAACCACTCGGGCTGGTGGTGCATGCATGCATGTACCGCATGTCCTTCGCTGGTGGTGCATGCAGTACGCAAGCACATGCATGGCCTGCTGCCACTCTTCAGCTGTGCTGCACTACTTTAAGAGGGAGAGAGAAAAATAGAATGGAGTAGGCATGCATGTGCGTGGCGTGAGATCAATTCCAAGGAAAATTCTGTTACATGCACCCAGAGAAAGCTACCAGGAGGTTATTAGCTCTTTGCTAATTGCACATAGGAAGTGTACATCAAGCTGCAGGTTACTTTTAATCGCTGCCATTGGATACCCCTAATATTGGTATCCGACAGTAGCCCCCGAGCCTGGGAGCGAGTCGCAGACTCGGTCGCGGGCTGGATTTATTGAGATGGCGAGAAAGCGGTGAAATTTCGGGTGGGGGCGCGCGAGCGCACCCGCCGGGTGTAGCCCCCGAGCCTGTGGGCGAGTGGTACACTTGCTCGCAGGTTTATGGCATTTGTGCGGTGATTCGTTGCAAATTATGCGACCGCGCTGCTGGTCTCCGTTAGCGATTTCGACCCCGTGTGTATCCCGAGACCGGGGTCCGGACGGGGATTCGTTTCGTCTTTTTGCGTTTTTCCTTACGTCGTAACCCCTCATGCATCTCTTTTTCTCGTAAGAGGTGGAGGGGCCGGACCGAGCCGTATTTTTGCCTCGTTGGCCGAAAATGCGGTGTCCGTGTGAGCTAATAACGGGCCAGTTCGAGTGAAGCCACGGCATCCCGGTCGAGGGGTTCCGATCGGACCAGCTGGTGGCCAGCTTCAGATTCTTGGTGGCGAGATCATCTAGTTACCGAGTCCGTTCGTTGGGACTTGGCGGCTCGTTGCCTTTCCGTTCGGGGGAAAAACCATGACCATTCTTGCCATCAAGACTCGAACGCAGTTCGGGATGCCCATGACGCTCGTGCGCCCGGGTACTGGCCGCTGGGACCCATCCTTCACTGCCCCTCGCTCGACAAGGTGACCGGGGGCGGCTGTCGAACCCTTCGACGGGCCAGCCTTTGAACCCCCGTTGGAATCACCTGTCAGGTCGACTGTCGGAGTCGTCCGTCCCGATGCCCAGCCCCCGAGCGCAGGGCTGCGAGGGGCCGTTAGGGCCGGCGGGAGCCGCTTAGTTTAGAGAGTTCGAAGGGCGCGTTTCGGAAATCGATCGTGTGCGTATGCTTGACCCCGTGCGCCGAGGTCGGGCGAGACAAAAGGTGTCGTTCCCTGTATGTAGGAGTTGCTGCAAGCTTACCTGAACTTGCCATGCTGAGCTGCAAAAGACAGCGTAATGCAAAAACGTTGCGTAAAGCGGGAAGTCGGGATTTACTCGTTATCAACGAAAAGTTGCGTACGCCCTGCCTTTATCAGGCTACGTATTTCCTCGGGTAGTTAGCACATCACGTTTAAGCTCCTAGTCCCACTGACCACTGCTCGCAGAGAGGACGGCTTACCGCGGACTACACTGCTCAGCGGGGAGGCTTAGGTGTAGGCGGCACGCAGGACGAGGTTTTACGGATGAGGCCTATGCTACCCGAGTACTTTAGCGACACCCAAAAGAGGCATGCGGGACTGTAAAAGGAAATGCATGGAAATACGAAGGATCGTAGTAAAGCTTAGCTGTTCGAGCGTTCCGTCGTTGAAGCTGAGTCGAGCGAGCAACCCGAGTCGGGGCAGCCCACTCTACGGGTGGCGCGGCCGAGTCGTTCAGAGTCGAGGTCGGGGCGCGCACACTCCTTCAGAGGCACGGCCGGGTCGTTCGGGGTCGTTCGGAGTCGAGGTCGGGGCGCGCGCACTCCTTTGGAGGCGCGGCCGAGTCGTTCGGAGTCGAGGTCGGGTCGGTCGGAGTCGAGGTCGGGCGGCGCAGTCCTTCGGAGGCGCGGCCGAGTCGGTCGGAGTCGAGGTCGGGGCGGCGCTCTCCTTTGGAGTCGCGGCCGAGTCGGTCGGAGTCGAGGTCGGGGCGGCGCTCTCCTTTGGAGTCGCGGCCGGGTCGGTCGGAGTCGAGGTCGGGCGGCGCAGTCCTTCGGAGGCGCGGCCGAGTCGGTCGGAGTCGAGGTCGGGCGGCGCAGTCCTTCGGAGGCGCGGCCGAGTCGGTCGGAGTCGAGGTCGGGGCGGCGCTCTCCTTTGGAGTCGCGGCCGAGTCGGTCGGAGTCGAGGTCGGGGCGGCGCTCTCCTTTGGAGTCGCGGCCGGGTCGGTCGGAGTCGAGGTCGGGCGGCGCAGTCCTTTGGAGGCGCGGCCGAGAGTCGAGGTCGGGGCGGCGCAGTCCTTTGGAGGCGCGGCCGAGTCGGTCGGAGTCGAGGTCGGGCGGCGCAGTCCTTTGGAGGCGCGGCCGAGAGTCGAGGTCGGGGCGGCGCAGTCCTTTGGAGGCGCGGCCGAGTCGGTCGGAGTCGAGGTCGGGCGGCGCAGTCCTTTGGAGGCGCGGCCGAGTCGGTCGGAGTCGAGGTCGGGGCGGCGCAGTCCTTGGAGGCGCGGCCGAGTCGGTCGGAGTCGAGGTCGGGGCGGCGCAGTCCTTCGGAGGCGCGGCCGAGTCGGTCGGAGTCGAGGTCGGGGCGGCGCACTCCTTTGGAGGCGCGGCCGAGTCGTTCGGAGTCGAGGTTGGGCGGCGCACTCCTTTGGAGTCGAGGTCGGGTCGGTCGGTGGCGCGGGCGCTGGCCGGGGCGGAGCTGGTAGCCAACGTGATTACGTCGGTCGGCGCTGCAGCCCTCTCTGTCGTTGTGTCGTACGCTCGTTCGGGGGCGTACCTCGCCGTGGTGGCCCTGCGCGAGATCATGAAAACAAAAAGCTGGTACAGGTTAGTTGAGGTCATTTGCGGACTTTGGGCACGGTCGTCCTGCCGCGGTGTTCCTCGCGAGGGTCGCCCACTGCTGCTGCGCCGCGGGTGCGCGGCCGCGTGGTGTCGATGCTGCCGTTGGCGGGGTCGCGGTCGCTGTTGGTGATGCCGTGGCCGTCGTTGGCGGAGTTGGTTGGGGCTGCTGCAGCTCGGTCGATGCGTCTGCTCGGGACCGTCGTTGGCGGAGTGGCGGCCGCCGTTTGTGCTTCCGGAGCCATCAGCCCGTTGGGCGGAGTCGCAGCCGCCGTCGAAGTTGTCGAGCGAAGACCTTGTCGGGCGAGTCGGAAAACTTCTCGGGGGTGACTGGGTTGCTGCTGCTGCTTGCTCCGCCCCACTCCGGTTGGTCGGACATACACGCAGGCCTTCAGGATAAATGCTACTGCCTGCTCCTCTGTTGTGCTGTGCTGAATCGAGAGAGAAAACAAAGAGACACGACATATTTGGAAAAGACGTGCATGCATTGGTTAAAAAAGATATCCTTGCATGCACATGCATACGCATGCATGCATCTGCATACAGAGTAGTCCTGGGTGTGCCTGGTAGGCAGAGCCCCCGAGCCTTGTTCGGTCCATCCAGAAGGCCAGGAGCATTGTTGTCGTCCTCAGCGTTGTTGTGGTCATTGGGGTTGCCGCCGCCGTCGTCGCCGTGGTTGATGGCGCTACGGTCGTCGTCGCGGCCGTCGGTGTCGCCGCCGTCGTCGTCGCCGCGGTTGACGGCGTTGTGGTCGTCGTCGCGGCCGTCGGTGTCGCCGCCGTCGTCGTCGCCGCGGTTGACGGTGTTGTAGTCGTCGTCGCGGCCGTCGGTGCCGCCGCCGCCGCCGTCGCCGCGGTTGACGGCGTTGTAGTCATCGTCGCGGCCGTCGGCGCCGCCGCCGCCGTCGTCGTCGTCGTCGTCGTCACGGTTGGCCACCTGAGACCCGTAAGGAGAAAGACGTGACGCGCAAAGGCCCCACGGTGGGCGCCAACTGTCGGGGTTCTTTACCGCCGGCATATAATAAGATCGTGGAGCGCGCGTCGGGCCTCGGGTGGTAGTGCAAAAGGACACGGGGGTTTATACTGGTTCGGGCCACCCACGGGGTGTAATACCCTACGTCCAGTTCGTGCTGCTCGTGTTATTTGCACTGGTTTGTAGTAGGGGGTACAAGTTGGCGAGAGAGGGAGAGTTTCCCAAGTCTCTGGTGCGTGAAACGAGCTCAGCCCAGCGACCGGCTGAAGGAAGAAGAAGGTCGAGGGAGAGTACTCCTCGGGAAAGAAAAGAGGCTCCCTGCCTCCCGTAGGAGGCCCAAGAGAGAGGAGGAAAAGAGTCCATCTCTTTCCCACGCAGGAGGCCTGGCCTTCCCTTTTATAGCTCAAGGGGAGCCAGTAAAGAATAAGAGAAAGAGTACAGTCAAAGGGTAAAACGGGAAAAAAGGAGGCGCGCCTGCCCATGCCGTGGGGCCCGTCGTCCTTCCGAGCACTGTAGCCATGTCCTGCTGGTGTCAGTTGTGTCAGGGAGTGGTTGGCACAGTGTAGCGGTTTGACTCCGGGTGCTTCGGTCTTCTCGGAGGTTGCTTCGTTGCGAAGGAGCGAACCAGTCGGAGACGGAGATCTTGTCGGGCGAATCGGAGTCCTGTCGGGCGACGGGGCAGCTTGTCGGGCGAAACGTGGTTCTTGTCGGGCGACGGAGCAGCTTGTCGGGCGAATGAGCAACTCCTCGGGCGAGACGGAGAGTACTCGGGCGAAGCGGACGCTTGTCCAGACGAGACGGAAACCACTCGGGCGTGCCTTTGTTTTTTACCAGCTACTCGGGTGCCGGAACGAAATCCACTCGGGCGAACCGCGAGCGCAGGAAAAATCCCGGCCCTGGCCCCATCACACGCGACGGACGCAAGGCCAGGCAGTGGGATGCATGCAACGGAAACCACTCGGGCTGGAAACCACTCGGGCTGGAAACCACTCGGGCTGGTGGTGCATGCATGCATGTACCGCATGTCCTTCGCTGGTGGTGCATGCAGTACGCAAGCACATGCATGGCCTGCTGCCACTCTTCAGCTGTGCTGCACTACTTTAAGAGGGAGAGAGAAAAATAGAATGGAGTAGGCATGCATGTGCGTGGCGTGAGATCAATTCCAAGGAAAATTCTGTTACATGCACCCAGAGAAAGCTACCAGGAGGTTATTAGCTCTTTGCTAATTGCACATAGGAAGTGTACATCAAGCTGCAGGTTACTTTTAATCGCTGCCATTGGATACCCCTAATATTGGTATCCGACAGAACATTTATCAGAGCAACCACTGCAAGAATTCTGAAAAGAAACCTGTCTACCTGCTTCATTATGCATTAAACTTTCTACAACCCTACTACTACCCTGACTATCTACCTCTATATGTAAATTAAGATCATCCGCTAAACTAATGATATCAGCAGAAGAAATGAGCAGGTTCTTTTTAGAGATGTTACCTTTAGTTGGCTGAAGACCTTCCATGTATCCTTTTCTTTTTAGGGCTTGAGCCTTCTCCAGGATAGGCCTCCCATCCTTTGGGATTCGGTTACTGGTTCTCTGTGTTGTGTTAGGACCCCATTTCTTGTTTGGCTTCTTTGACTGTGGCTTCTTCACTTCTTCCTTCTCCTGGTTATCCTCCAGTTCCTTTGTACAACTAGATATCAGACTCTGCTCAGTTCCTTGCTTTTGTCCTTGTAATGCATAACACCATTCTTCTGGAAGCGTCATCATTTCCTCATCAGCAGCTGGATCTATGTCACCCTCTTCCTTACTTGTGTCTTCATCGTCTAGAATCTCCATTGCCTGAAGCAGCCTCACACAGTCATTTTCCTTTTCCAAGTCATCTTTACCCAGATGGTTTGTTTCAGGATACTGAAGGTTAACTGTCTCCTCTCTCTTCCTAAAGCTCCCAGAATTGATATCATCTGCCTTCTTGGACCTACTCTGTTTCTCCCCTGTCTCTTTGTCAGAATTGGAACCTTTGCTACCATTGCTCTTTTGGTCCTCAGGTTGTTTCTCTTCAGTGTCATCCAGGTTTTTGTCTCCATCACCATCTCCCTCTTCATCTGACTCAGTATTATCCTTTCCTGAGCCTCCACCCCCATCAGAACTGCCAGGATGTTTCTCTGCCTGACCCTCAACTTTGAAGCTTATTGTGAATAATTTGCCATCAAATTCCATCACCCTCTGTGAAGGTATCTTAATGGGATCTTTAACAGCAATTTGAAGCCTGACTTGTGAGAAGAAACTAATGAACAGTGACTGCCAATCAATGTCTGAAAGTTTTCCCAAACTTGAAGCAATCTGTTGGTACACCTTCATGTTACTCCACTTTGGTGGGATTCCACTGACTTGCACCCACACCTTCTGTAACTCCCCAATTGCTTCTACTTCCCCATTCCAAATCCTGATTGAAGCCATCACAGAATTGTTTTTGAGGTAGAAATAGCTCACTCCTTCAATTACTATATGTTCCACCCTGTGATCTGGTGGGAACCTAACCAGATATCTGTATTCATCCAGTTTCCTCAGCTGCCAAGCCCACTCACTGCTAAAAATTCTCCTCAAGTTTTCTACTATCTCTTCCTGCTCCATGATCCCCTCCTCTACTGTGAACACAGCACAGTTGTCAAGTGCTTTCCAGTTGGTCACCCTTTCAGTAGCTTTATCCACCTCAATGTGAAAGAAACCTAAGCCTTGGTTGGCACTTCCATAGTACTGCGCAACCATGTGTTCATTCTTCCATTCAGGGCAAGATTGAGACTGGTGCTCTCTACTTTGGCAGCAAAAGCAAATCCTCTTTACAGAACAACTAGAACTGTAATGACCTAGCTCTCCACAGTTGTAACACAGCACATCAGGGTTTTGTTTAGGAGTTACCTCATTCTTCTCAGGTTTTTCTGGTTTCTTCTCCTCCACTGCCTTCTCTTTTGCTGCCTCTTGTGGTCTTGATGCTGGTGGTCTCGCCCTCGGACCCTGATTCCTTGGCCTAAACTGCTGCTGATTGAAAGGTTGTTGATGTTGGAAACTTGGGAATTGGAAATCTGGTGGAGGCGGCGGGGGGTAGTAGCCAAATGGAGGTGGTGGCTGGTGGTAGAACGGCGGCGGATAGGGGTAACCTCCTCCTCCACCCCACCCACCCCAGTCCCCCTCCTGATTGCCCGGACGAGGACCACGACCCCCTCTTCCTCTTCCTGCCATGATTGCCCGAACTTCTTCCACAAACTCCTGCTTCCTCTCCTTGTTTTGGAAGATCTCTACAGAGCTAAGTTGGCGTGGCTGATCAACCCAGGAATCACCACTCCCTACTCTGTAACAATCAGCACTCGAAAACCTCCCGGATCGCCACAGGTCGCGGCGGATCCAGGTGAGGAGAGCGGACTCCTCCCCCTCCCTCAGACTAGATCCCGATCTGTGGTGAATGGGAATCGCAGATGGAATATACCATAGTTGCCCATAAAATTCCTGGATTACCCCTGCCTCATCCGGGTCTGGAGGATCCGTCCGCCCTGGGACCCGTGGAGGACTGTCGAGACCCACATCTTCTACCCGAAGACGCCTCCTGCTTCCGCGTGTCAATGGATTTGAAATTCCTCTTAGCGCGTTGGATGCGGAGGATTTCCTGGGCTTCGGCGGTGTTCCCCTTCCTCGGATTGGACTCGACAGCACCGGTGATCGGCCCCTGATGTCCTCCCCTGCTCTCTCCCATCTCGACTCGACTTCCCTCTGTCTAGGGTTTCGTTGCTGTAACTCGAGAGGGGGAGGTGAGGTTTCCTTGCCGATTCTGCTCCTGAAAGCCGGCTGCACTCGCGACGTGGAATCCTTCTCTAAGAGCGCTCTCCCATCGGAGCATCTCACTCTAGATTTTGGGGGAGGGGAAAGTTGTGGCGTCCGCCATGGCGGTCGCCATGGGGATGACGCTCTCTCGCCTGTGCGTGGCATTAGGAACAATGGATTTTCTATTTCTCCACTGGGCACGACTGGCCTTTTCCCACCGGCGCGGCGATTTTGATTCGGACAAGGAAAAAGGGAGGCTTGGAAGCATCTATGGACATACTACTTGGATGCTCGTGGTCCCCGCCCAGTCGGATCAAATACCGGCTGCGATGTGGTCACTGGTTACTGTCACGTGCGTATGGAAATAAAAAATGCAATGTGCCCATCACGGTGTTGATGAACACCTTTGCATGCAGCAGCTGCAATGCAAGGCTCTTTCCTGCTAGGCAGTGAAATGCCGTTTCCTCTCTTCCATCACGATCAATCTCCGCTCGCTGGTCGATCATCGGTGGCAATGCATATGCATGTCTCGGGAGTACGTTTTGGTGCAATGGACACGACGATAGAGACTTTTTTTTTGAAAAGAACGACGATAGAGACTTAATTGCTATAGTAAACGGGCATGGTCAATATACCCAAATACACCTGGACAGATCGGTAACCGTATAATAAGGGCATGGTCAATACCCAAATGCACCTGCTAATGACAGCCAGCCAGGACCCTCGCGCATGAGGCACGCTCGACACAGACATGAATCAGAAAGCATGGCTACAATGCTATACACGAGAGTGGCGACTGTCGAACGCTGATGAATCAAAGCACACGGGAGGAACATTTTTCCGTCCTTTGTTCGCACTTGCCCTCTGAAAGGGGGAAAAAAATCTTAGTTCTTCCGTACTGTCGAGACCAACTTCTTTATTGCCATCAGAGTGTGTAGTAGATTGGTGCAGAGAGAACCAGGGTGTTTAAATGAGTGAAAAGGGGTGAAAAATTTTACATTGAATTATGTGTGCAGAGAAGAAATGAACTGACACGGTTCTTTAGGTGACTTCTCTGGAAACTGGGATCTCCCATCCGTTCATGACAAAATCTTATCCCAGGGAAGAACAAACAAAAAGGCTGATGTTTCGCAAAAAGAAGCAAAGATCCCTTATTCCCAACCCGAAAGCACGACAAGTCATAGCACAAACAGTCGATTCTCACTATACTACCTGCTGGATCGGATGAAGCATCATCTTGCAACAGACGATTATATTGATACTAGTTCATCAACCCGTGCGGAGCACGGGCTAGTATTTTTAGAGACATAATTGTTAGAACCTCATAGATAAATATGGGTTTGTAATCAATCAAAATTGCTTATCTCTCTGCCCTCCCTACCTTGATTTTTCATATATAACAAAATACTCATATGGATATTTTTTCATATACCTTTATTTAGTTGATATAATATAGTTGCTAATTACTCTATATGCATCCCTATTCAGTTGATACAATTCCTAGGTTTTTTTCAGGGACTATTTAGTCGTCAATCTACAAATAGGTTGCATATATAGAATTTATATGAATCATGAAACCAAAGCGTTGAAACTACATCTGATACGCTGGATCACACATCCTTAATAAAATAAAAAATACACAGTTAGTGCAAAGAAAAACACACCCCAAATCTTTTTATTCCTAACATGAAACATATAGTGAGAGGTCTGTTTTTTTCCTGTATTCATGACTTCTTTAAGTAATTATATTCTCATTAAGCTACAGTGGCATGAATAAAGTATTATAATTTAGATGTGTGTACATGTTGATATATGTGTTAATTTATTGTACAGTGTTTTGTACGACAACTTGGGCATTGCCAAATTAATCTTTGCTACAGATAAATTATTATAACGAAAGGATAATATAACTGGCTTTTTTTTGTACATGTTAGAGAAGAGGCTTGTAAAGAGATCTAGGAGGGTCTCCCGATAGTAATCGTGTGACATTAGGGATTAAGAATCGGCATCTCGTGAGAGGATAAGAATTATGAGTCATGGCATAGGCGCACAAGATGGTGACCATCCAGCTTCGATCAATGTTCCTGGTGAAGTTGGTTGTGATACGTGAGGTCTCCAGTAGAACCATAAAAGGATGCACCCTCCCTGTAGGAACAGTGTTCACGTATACACATACGGCAATAAATTACCAGTTTAATCTCAACTTTGACTGGTACATATGCTATGTGGACGCAAGGCCACCGACAATTGCCTGGTGACCTGCATGGTAAATACGTAGATTTGCAAAGTTGAGATTGCTAGCAGAAGATTTGAAGAGTCGCTCAGAGCACCTAACAGAACGTGTTGACTCCTAACAAAGAGATTGAGTTTTTTTTAAAAAAAAAATTATGACTGGGCTTTTTATTTACTATTTAGTAAATAAATATAACACCGTATTTTTTCTAATGGCAAAGGTGTGTAATATGTACCTTAATTTAGGGGGTTATTTTAGTTTATATTATATAATGGTAATGGTGGGTAATTTTTTAGTCGTCCACCTAGGATCCTAGGTGACTTCATGTGGAGGCTTTAAAAAAACTCTAATTTTGTAGAGTGTCCACCTAAGATCCTAGGTGGCTTCACGTGAAGACTTTAAAATGAGCCTCCAATTAGTAATAATAATAAGATATAGTGGCAACAGTTTCGTGTTTAGTGATTTTGTAGACAAATGGATAGATTAGGGTGGCGGGGGGCTCTAGTTTATTTTCTTCCACATAGAGCATCTCGAGTCAGGCCCCTAAATGGGCCTCTATTCCTTGTTTTAGTCTCCCAGGTGGAAAAAAAAACTCCAGCGGAGCCCCTAAATGGGCTACCATTTTGTGGAGGCTACCAAATTTTGATCTAGGGCTTGTAGAACTGGAGGCCCTCTATTTCCACCTGACACGTAGGCTCCACTTCATTTGGGGAGACCTGCTGGAGTGGGGAGAGAATTTGAAGCCCCTAAACTTTAGAGGATAGCCTGGAAAAGCAAAATAGGAGCTCAAATTTAGAGGCCCCACTGGAGTTGCTCTTAGGGGCCTTGAACCATGTCATACATTTGACTGAGCCAGCTAAACTAGTAGTAGTAGTAGTAATTGGGCTAAAACGCAAGAAATTGCCCTGGATAAGCTCGAGGGTGAAGCCGGCACGTGGCGGCTGCATGAGAGTGAGAGGTGGGTGTGAGGGCGGATGGAGGTAGAGAAAGGAACTGCGAGGGCACGGAGGGGGATTAGAGGTGGGAATAGATTGATATCCAAATCCGATTTAATAGAAGTCCAAACACATCCAATTTTGACAAGTCCAAATCCAGTATAATCCAACTAACTCACCGCAAAGTCCAAAATCCAACAAATCATCCAATTAACCATTCACCCCAAATAAAGAGCCGGACCCTAGAACTAAAAGTTCGCGTTCACACTATAAATTTTTTTATAAAATGGATCAAAACTTGTTGGAGGCAACTTAATTTGACATTCCGCTACTTTGTGCAAATTAGTAGGGCTGTACGCCTGTACATACACGTGGGCCCCATATAAGGAGTTGGACACTAGAACTAAAAGCTCGCGTTCATACTATAAAATTTTGACGAAATGGATCGAAATTTGTTGGAGGCGACTTAATTTGACATTCCGCTACTTTGTGCAAAGCGGTAGGGCTATACATACACGTGGGGCCCCACATAAAGAACTGGACCCTAGAATTAAAAGCTCACGTTCACACTGTAAAATTTTGACGAAATGGATCGAAATTTGTTGGAGGCGACTTAATTTAACGTTCCGCTACTTTGTGCAAAACAGTAGGGTTGTATATACAGGTGAGCCCCACATAAAGAGCCGGACCCTAGAACTAAAAGCTCGCGTTCACCCTATAAAATTTTGGCAAAATTGATCGAAATTTGTTGGAGGCGACTTAATTTAACGTTCTGCTACTTTGTGCAAAGCGGTAGGGCTGTACATATACGTGGGCCCCACATAAAGAGTCAGACCCTAGAACTAAAAGCTCGTGTTCACACTAATTTGTTCTGGGGCCTTTTTTTGCTACAGTACGTCCGTTTTCCCCACACGAGTGTCACGTCTGGTGGTGCCTCAGTATTATCTCTAGAAGAAATACATGCATCCATGCCGTCCACCTCGGGCTCACCGGCCTCACATGTGAAATCCACGACCACCGTTTTTCATGAGACGAGTTCGCCGGACCGTAGTTCCTACCCTCAGGTAGTCCTGTCTCCTCTCTTTGTTATTCCTCGGTCAGCAGGCCAATAACGTCACATCGCGCCGCTACAGTCCTTAATTCCCACGAACTCTAGCGCTGCAGTGGTAGAAGGACCTCCTCTATGTCAACAGGGTCACGCTCTCCATGATCGAGAACATCTACCTTGCCGCCATTGAGTTTTCTAAGGAGTGCCAGCAACATCACTATCCATGATTGCACATTGTCTACTTCATTCAATACGTGTATGTGGTTGTTTCATACATGTAACCATTTAGTATTCTTAGTGATTAGAAAAATTAAGAAATAGAGAGAATCAAAAATTATCTACGGTGACAATAAGTAATTACACATGTAATCTAACAAACGCGGCGTTAGCGCGCCGTACTTCCTAGTCGATTACATGCGCCTCTGTTCGTCCGCTCAGGGATGTGCACTGGATCGAAGGCAATCGAGCAGCTAGCGGTGCCCTACCTATGCCCAGTTTGACTAATGACGTCTCACTCTCAGGCGACGAGCGAACGGGGAAGCCATATGGTGAACTACGTGCCGATGCTGCGGTGCGTGTGCCGTGGGCAACGTGGCTGCTGTCGCGGCCACCACCAACGAGCCGAGATCTAAGCTCCACTACTGCCAAGCTCTGCTTAGCTACGTATAGTAGCCTAGCATGGGCATGGGCAATCCACGGGCTTCCGGGCGTGCAGTGTGCACCACCGTGGGGGGAAGGGCTATCGTCTAAGATTGTAAAATACTCCCTCCGTATTGAAATATTTGTCGCTCATTGACTTTTTCGTAACGTTTGACCATTCGTCTTATTCAAAAAATTACTGCAAAAATACGAAAGGATAAGTCAAATTCAAATTTCATTTGGTGATAAAGCAAGTCACAAAAAATTAGATAATACTTGCATAATTTTTTGAATAAGATGAATGGTCAAATGTTGTGAGAAAAGTCAATGGCGACAAATATTTCGATACGGATGTAGTAAATCTTAATGTATGAGAGCCACATATGGAAAATTAATACATAATGGGGCTAAGATACAATGGAAACTAAATGATGGGGTCACGAATACCATGGAAATTCATCACTGTCGTAACTTGATGAAGATTACCACAGCAAAACAGACGTTATATGCTCCGTTTTTGTTTTTGCAGACCGTTATGCTCTTTGAGTGTGAACTGGCACTACTAGTACCGTACAGCGAGTCAGCAACAATGCAATACGCACATATAGCATGTTCGATCCATTTTCGCACGCGTATATGTGGATCAGACTGCCGGGGGTACGTACGGTGGCACGTATGAATGGCCTCGAGGTGCTAAACGCGTGCATCATGTATGCCGCGAGTCACTTCTCGCCGTGGATGAGTAGGGGCTGTGGCTAGAGGCAAAAAGGCATCATCTGGCTCAACGCGTATTTCAAACTATTGTTCTTGGGATTAAAAAATGTCATTACCATTCTTGTATTAAGAAAACATAGTACTTGCGCAAAAGGTCGATGCAAAAAAAAAATCTTCAATTACCCAAATCTACAAACAAATTAATGCAAACAGTGAAAAAAATCTTTACCTCAGCTCATCGACGGAAACTTCTAGAATTTTTAGAATCACATGGATATATAATTTCTTATAAAATAATATAGAAAACATTCAAAGGTTACTACTATTAAGATTTTTCTAGGTAAAGACATGTTGACACCGGATTTTCGCACCGGATATGCTGAGTCATATGGTGACGTGGTGAGACTGGTGGACCCGTTGACTAGTCAAAGCCGAAGATGACAGAAAAGGAAGCCGACGTGGAAAAGAGGTCCGACGAAGCAATAATCCGATCTGATGGTGGATAGGAGAAGAAAGGCGTGTCGGCTGAAAAAGGAAGCGTAACAGATATGGGGACTATCTCCTTTTTGAAGGCATATTGAGAGTCCCATTTTATGTTAGATTTAGTTTACTTTATCTGCAAGTTAGTCTAGTCCGATCAGGACTCTCCATGACCAGGGTATAAATATGAACCCTCGTCCATTGTAAAAACTATTCACACAATCAATACAACCCGGCTTCACGCCAAAACCTTAGGAGTAGGAGTAGATACCGACGAACTCATTGGTGGACGGGATGCATCAGTTCTGATCTCCGGCTTATCAGTAAGAACGTCAACTTATCGAATTAGTATAGGCTTTGAATTGAGACGTATCGCCCTTTCTCGTTTATACAATTCAAATCTATCGAGTTGCACTTTAAGTCTTGAGATCAATCTAGATTCCCTACGTCGGAGCTAGATTCATCTCTAGATCATCAAGATTAATCTAGATTCCCTGCGTCGGAGCTAGATTAATATTGGTTATTTAAAGGCATCTTATGCGGTTGCTTGAAGTTGCTAGATTGATTTAGATCTGCGCCATGTGAATTGATCTGTTTCTTCAACAGCTATGAGCATTGAGTTAGTCCGATTGAAGCAATATTTATCTTACAATATCGTTCTAGGTACGATCCATGCTTTGTAGTTTAATCTAGTTGCTTTTGTAGTCCAATCTTGGGTTAGATTTAGATTCCCTACATCGGAGCTAGATTTATCTCTGGGTTATCAAGATTAGTTTAGATTCCCTGCGTCGGAGCTAGACTCATCTTGATCAGTCAAAGGTAACTTTGGTTATAACCTGATTGTTATTTAAATGTCAGGCTTGATTTAGATTCCCTGCGTCGGAGCTAGATTTCTCTTGATCATTCAAATGCAAATATTAGTATCAGAACGATATTGTTACTGTTTTACTGTTTATTTGCTTTAATCTGATCAAACTTGTGCGAGCACCTTGCTTAATTGTTGAGTTGGTGAGTCGAGTCTAATTGTCTAGTTATCTGGTCCGATCATTGCTGGAGATTGGTCTAGATTCCCTGCGTCGGAGCTGGATCCATCTCGTCAAAACAGTTCTGGTCCGATCGGCTAGTTAGATGATCCGATGAGATAAACCAAACCAATAATTAGGCAAGGTGGACAACGTATCGGCTTTACTTTGATTGTTTAATATCTTGCTCAAAGGTACAGTCGATCCGTTACTTTACAATATATCGGCCATGTTTTATGCTTCATTTTATTATTTAAAGGCTGATCTGTTGCATTAATCAAGGTCCGATCCTGATTGGTCCGATTCTGAGGTCTGAATTGATGATTTGATTGAGGTCTGATTATATTGGTCCGATTGATATCATTGATGAAAGTCCAATTTTGACGTCTGATTGGTATCGGCCAATGCATGTCTGATTGGGTCGTTGCTAAATCAGACGCACATCTATCGTCTTGAAAAGAGCCGGCACAATTAAAGAGTAATTTAACTGTTTATCTCCTTGTCAATTTCAGGTCAAATTGACTGGCACGCCGCGAACCGGAACGAGGTGCAGGGCTGGCACTGGAGTGAAGCAGATCTCCCTGGTCCACGTGTGTTGCTCGCTGAGGATACGACCGCCGATTTTTAGCGTCAACAAGACATTTATACATGGAAGAATTTAGTCTTCCTATAATTAAGCTCGAAACATGTAAAGCTCGAAAAATGTAAAGCATTCTATAATTAAGATGTAAAGCTCGAAAAATACAATGTGGAGACTATGCTTCTATAATTAAGATTTTTAACTTATTTATACATGGAAGATTTTAGTATTCCTATCTAAAAATTGTAATGTATATTTTAAATGTATTAATATGAGAGAACTTGTTATCTTTCATATTTTGGTAAGAACAAAAATATTGTAACTAACCATTAAAGATCTAGATAAGCAACTAACCAACAAGTTACTCATTAGTGAAGTTTTGGAGTTAGCACAACACCTCTTCAGATGTTTCGTGGCTATGGTGAAAATGGAACTTAATAGGAAAATATCATACACTCATCCAACTAGCAAAACATGTAAAGCTCGAAAAATACAATGTGGAGACTGTGCTTCTATAATTAAGATTTTTAACTTCTCTGTAAGTAGTTAACAAATATTTTCTTGTGATTTAAAAAGTCAACTCATTTAGGAAATCATATATTAGAATGATGAAAATTTTAGAAATAAAATATGAATTTTATGTGTTCACATGGGATGGAAACTCTCTAAAAGGCAAAGTGATTATCTGGTGAGAATGATAGAATTAAATCATCAATCGAGCAAGATCGAAACTAGTATAATATAATCACCATAATATGCCCATGATGAAGAAGGCTAATGTAATACCTCCGGTGTTTAAGACACCTAATCAATGTAATTCAAGTTTATTTACATCTTTGATGACTTTTGGTAATAGAGGAAAACAAAGATCTCTCAAATGTATAAAGGTGTGATAATGGGTATTTGAGTCATTCCAGCAAATCAAAGGAAAAGAAGAAAATTTACATAAGGACTTCATTTTTGGCCAATATAAAAGTTGTTTGCCTTGAAAATATGAGCAACTTTCATTATTTCCACTTTCCTTAGTTTGGAGTGGAAGGTGCCCAAAATTAAGGTCAACTGTGGGTCAAACTTTGTTTTCAGCCAAGACTTAATTTTTTTTAAGTCTGGAATCAACATGGTTTTTCCCAAACTTTTGGTCCTTATATCTTTTGAGTTCAAGTATAATATTTCACCAACTATGGTTCAAATGGAATCCCTGAAGTATGGACTTGTGAATGATCACCTTATTCAAGAAAGATTCAAGGTCTAGATAATTTTTAATGGCATCCAAAGATGGCCAAATGGAATGGAGTTTAAACTTTGAAATTTCTGTCAAAGTATGTCCTAGACCCTTGCAGCTTGGCATGGTCCAAACTTGAGTTTTTGTTTAACAACTTGAAATTTTGCCAATACAAAAATTGTTCAAAGTTTTCTGGAACACAACTTTGTCAATTGGCGGTTTTCAATATTTTGAGCGGAAGATGGCTTAAAACTCGGTCAAAGACAGTCAAACATTCTTGAGTTCAAGCAGTTTTGACCGGCGGTCTACCCAACTTCGTCACACGTTCTAGCCAAATATAAGCACTTTTTATATGGTTGTACTTTACAAAAGTTATTAGCTATACCTTGGAGAGAAATTTTGGTATTTTTAGTTTTTAAAGTACAGTTCAAAAATATGGAGAAATTTGAGCTCAAACGTGGCAGCTTCGCATGAACTTTTCTGAACTCGACAATCCGGCGTTTCACCAATCTTTCGCCATTTCACCCAAATCCTTCGAGCTTTTCACCCATCGGCCTTTACAAAAGTTGTTGGGTATGGTTTGGAATCAAACTTTTGTATTCGTACTTTTGGAAGTTCAATTCAAATTTTTGGAGAAAACCTGGCTGAAAGGGACTGCCTTTGCGCGCCACAGCGTTCCAGCGTCCGTGCGCGAGCGCGCTCTGCTGCGCCACGCCGCGCCCCTCACGTGCGCGCACCACGCGGCGTCCGATTCCTGCGCCCTGCTCCGTGCCAGGAAGAGCCGCAGCGTGGCCCGACGGCAAGCCTGCTGCCCGTTGTCACCCCTCGCCGCGTTCGCCGTCGTCCACGTGTGCACACGAGATGCCAACGTCGAGCCGGCCAAGCACGCCCCACCAAGGCCAGCCCCGCCAGCAGCAGAACCTCGCCAGTAGGGATGGAGCTCGCGCTCGCCATTGCTGCGGCGGCGTAGCGCGGCGAGAGCACCACGGCCACTTGGCCAAGCTCCGCATGTCCCTCCTTTGTGTCGAGCTCGCGTAGTCCCTAAGCAACACCACCATGCCCTCCAGCGCCTATAAAAGGGCGAGCCCGAGCCCTACCAGAGCTCCACCCCCACCTTTGCCGTCCGCCATTGCCAGGCGCACGGGGAACTCCCCATCCCAGCCTTTCCCGAAGTCTCCCGAGAGAAGCAACGCCTTTCCTTCGCTCCACTGACCCTCCCGAGCCCCTCAAACGCGAGCCCCTGCCGCCGCCCTCGTCGGAGAACGAGCAGAACAGGCCGCCCCGGCGAATTGGCTTGTAGTCCAATGGTAGGACGGTCCAGTGGGACGCTACCCACCAGGGTTCAAATCCTGGTGCTCGCACTTTTCCTGGATTTATTCCAGGATTTAACCGGCGCTATTCTTTTAGTGGTAGGCGACGTGCCCGTCGACAGCGAGGCGCCAGTGGTGACTTCGTCAATCTCGAGGATTTGCCGGCTCAGTCTTTCGGAGGTGCTCATAGTGGTAGGGTTGCGTGCGTGTGTTCGTAGGGACGAGTGTGCGTGCGTGTTTGTGAGCGTCTGCGTCCGTATTGTGTAATTCGCAAAAAAAAAAGAACAGGCCGGCTCGAAGCCCCTCCGCGGCGAGCCTCTTCCCGGCCGTCTCCGACCCCAAGACCTATATAACACCGGTTTCTGGTAAGTCCCTTGTCACTCCCGTGCCATCCCCCGAGCCAATCCCGGCCTCCCCTCACCGGAATAGCGATTCTCAGATCGCCGGCCGCCGAGGACTTCATGTTTAACAGACCCTGGGGTTCGTGGTGTAAAACATAGGAACCTGGTTGCAGGACTTTAAAACATGCAGGGGGTTATTCAGAAATCTGTAACTTCAAGTTTGGTTCAAAAATAGTGAACTTGTAAACTCGATTAAAAATCGTAGAAAGATTGTAAAAATGCAAACTAAATTGTTTTGTGTTCGCGAAGTCGAACTCTAAAACTTCTACAAAGAGCACATATGTGTTTTCTGCCTAGTTTTAATACTAAAAATAAGCCAAATTTTTAGGACAAATGCTAGATCTCCAAATCTGTAACTGTTTAGGAGCTGAACTTTCGATATGTGTTTAACCATGTTAAGTTAGGCTCTGGGGTAAAAAAGGATGCATGCAAATATGTCCTGTATCTTCTGTTATAATTCATGCAAATTTATGTCAGCTTTATAGTAAAACATTTATGGTAATTTCTACACTGCTCTGTTAATACTCAACTTTTAACACTGGATCAAATGTGATGAGTGTTAACTCTGATAAAAATATAAAGCTTGTTTAACATGTTTAACTTGCTTAAATAATTGCTGGTTGTTAAATGTTCTAGTTTTTATTCACCTAGTTCTACTAAGATAAATGGTCTAAGAACTTCAGAATGTGTTCTAATTAACAACACAATGCTCCAGTAAAAACTTCAGATCAACTACAAGTCTAATTAATTTTATATTAATTAATCTTGTTTCTGGCAACTTTCTGTTCCAGTAATTTTGTGTTTAAATGTAATGTATGAAAAATTTCAGAAACTTCACAGTAAACTTGTTGTCTTAACTGTAACATGACATAAAAATCTCAGCTCAAGAAAGTTTACCAATCTTTCTGAATAAATCTGAGAAGTTTACCCATACTTAAAGTGATTAAATGTTAAAGGGTAATCATGTTGCAATCACTTAGTGAATAAAGTGAAATGTTAACCTTTATTAAAGAGCACTAAAATAACACACCAACTGTTGTTTTGTGAAGAATAATTTGAGTTAAGAACTTTAGATGTGTACACAATCACCATCAAACATCAAAGTACTCTAATTAAAGAAATACTAACCTTCTTTAAAGAAAGGGAAGGTCAGACAAACTTGTCTAGGTGAATGTGGCCACTCATAAACCCCAAGCATATCGTGGCTACGGCTCGATAATAAAGCTCGACAAATGAATGAACTCTCATGCATATGCATTTTTGTGTAGATTCGACTCTCACCGACAGAAGCTTCAGGCTCGTCCCGACGCAAGGAGAAGGACTGCCAAAAGGAGAGTTGAACGCCTTTGAAGCGTATCAAGACCCGAACCAAGTTCGGAGGATCCAATACTAACTTAGCTCAGGATTAAGGCAAGCCCCGGAGCATAACCTATCTTTCAAACTATGCAATATTGTTGTTCCTCTATGTTTGTGCATTTACGTTTTTAGGAGTTGCTTGAAACCCTAGTTGCATGATCCTGTGGGATATGGGTACCACTGGACCCACCACCGACCAGGGAGATAGTCGGCCTGGACCCACTTCTGACAAGGTTGTGGGCTGACCTGGAGGTGGCCCACAGAACAGTCCCTGACTTCACGCGCAAGACTACGGAAGACTTGATCCGCAAGACACCCGACGAGCAATCCGAATCCCACAGGACACGCGCGATCCAGCTGGCAGATCGCGCCTGGAGATCACGGAGATATTGTTGTAACCGACTCGGATTGCTTTCCAAGTTGTAAGCCGGTAGGATTAGATCTCAACCGACTTGTAACCCTAGGTCGTTGTCCCTATATATGGCGGCCTAGGTCGACCCACAAGGGTATTCGAACCCCCAACTCGCCCATTGTACACCATAGCTCGTCCTTGCTTCCAGGAGCACGGCCGAGCACCCAGCAATACAAACAGCATCACCGAGCACAGGACGTAGGGTTTTGTACCGCAAGGTCACCCGAACCTGTATAAATCCCTGTGTCCCTGTGTTACCACGAGCTCCCTAGCACCGCGATCACCCCATCCTACAAATCAACCACGCGGGTACCCCTGTGTGGGCTGACGGTCGTAAGATCCGACAGCTGGCGCGCCAGGTAGGGGAGATCGTGGTGTCCTTGAAAGCTAGCTCGATGGCAGATCGCTCTGGCGTCGTCTTCCCCGACCACATCGCCAACCTCGCCACGCACCTCGACGGCCTGAGCTTCACCGAGCAGCGTCTCGACAACCCTAGCTCCATGAGCTCGTCGGGACCCCTCGGCACCGCTCCGCCCCCAGCGGATCCCGCGTCCGCCGAAGCTTCATCACCCCCGGAGTCCTCTGGAAACTCCGGCATCGCGCTCCACCCTCGCATCGTCGTCCAGCTCCAGCAGCGGGTCGACGATCTTGCTCTCCACGACCGGATCCCTGATCTGGTCCCACGGCGTAGGGTCCCGTACCCCGACGAACTCATCGCCGGCCTTGATCGCATCGGCAACACCCTCGCTGAGTGCATCGCCCTCTCGGAGGAGGCGCTTCAACGGCCCAGGAACTAGTTCCCGGCCGGCTTGCGTAACGCGGCGACAGTCTTCGCCGACCACACGCGCAACCTTGGGCGTCAGATCCAATCTGAAAACCCACCCAGCCCAACCCAGTTTCCAGACGGGGGGGGGGAGTTCCAAGTCGCCACCCGAGTTCTTCCGCCGGCCCAGGCCGACGAGGGCTCGGACTCCAGCTACCGTACGCCTCCGGAGCGCGAGGTCTTCGTGTCCGACGACCAACGCACCGTTGATGGCGAAACGGATTCCCAGGGCCAACTTCGCCGCGAGGCGAACGCCGACCGTGCTCGCCGCCGGCAGCTGGAAAACGCCAACCGTGTAGATCCAGCAGCAGCCGCAGCAGCCGCTGGAGCCGGCCAACCCGGCGAAGCCGCTGCCGACAACAATGTGAGGGCCGACCTGCGATTCAACATCGCTCCACGCAACCTCGCAAACGACTTCGAGAGAGTCTACAGGACCCCCCAAGCCAACATCGCTGCGGCCATCGCCGAGCTAGACCACATGGCCGATACCCCAGAGGTTCGCCGACTCCGCCAGCAGCTCGCCGCCACCCAGCAGCAGGTGGAGGAGTCCTACAGATCCCGATCCAGGTCGGGCAGTCGCCGCTCCGCTCACAGCAGATCTGGCCACGACAGGCGCAACCCCAAGGACGCCCGTCTGGGACCCATCAACGAAGAGGTGGAACAAAACGACCCTGAAGACCTCCCTGAGGAAGAAGAGCGTCGCAACCCTCGCAACCGGCGCAACCGTGACGCCGACCGGGATCCCCGCGACGACCGCCTCCACGAACGCGAGCCCCACCGCGATCGTGACAACAACGACGACCGGCGCCGAGACCGCGTTCCAGAACGCGAACGTCGCCGCGAGCACCGCTACGACCAAGAGCGTCCCGAGGGCGACCTCCACGACCGCATCCGGAGAGTCGCACGGGACATCCGCGCCGACCTCGACGCCCGCCATCGCCAGCGTGACGCCGCCGAGCTCGAGCGCCGTGCCCGCTACGACGCCGACTTCGGTCCCCCGGATGGAGAGCCACGCCACGCACCAGATGGCGACGACGTCGCCGCCAGAGAAGAAAACCGGGCCGTCCAAGAGCTCATGGCACGCGAGATATATGATCATCAGTATGGGGCCCCCAGGGACAACCCCTGACCTCGGCAAGGCGGCGTACGGCTTCGCATCGAGCCCGGCCGACTTCCCCGCTATGAATTCCTCGACGGGGACGAGGATGACAACTTCGACGGCTTCCCTGCTTTTACTCCTCGCCTCCGGGCAGTCACCTGGCCGAAAACGTTCAAGCCACCCGTCATTGACAAATATGATGGGCGCTCCGACCCAAAGCAGTGGATCAGGATGTACAGAACCGCCGTCAGGACGGCCCACGGCACTGACGACCAGGCGGCCGCCTTCCTCCCAGTGATGCTAGGCAAGGACGCACTCCTCTGGCTCGAAGGCCTGCCGGCCAACTCCATAGATAGCTGGCACGATCTCTGCGAGGCTCTGACAGGGAACTACCAGGCCACGTACACGCGCCCCGGCTCGAAGTACGACCTGGAGAGCGTCAAGCAAGGCACCCGGGAAAGTCTCCGTGACTACACCTCCCGGTTCTTCGACAACCGCAACAAAGTCACCGGGGTCTCGGAGAAGGAAGTGGTGGAAGCTTACCTCAAAGGCCTCTCCAACACAGAATTCTTCCGCACCTTGACCAAGGCCGATCCCAGATCCATCAAGGAGCTGATGGCCATCGTCGACCTGGAGACCAAAACTGACCAAGCTTACGAGGTCCAGTTCAAGAACAAAGGCAAGCGCGATGAAGACCTAGGTCGGCCAGACCCGACCAAGCGACGCGAGCTCCCTCGGCCCCGTCCACAAGGACCAGAGCCTATGGTGGCCGCTGTAGAGGGCAAGGATAGACACGTGCCGACTTTCCTTCCGCAGGAATTCCACGACACGCTCAACTTCCAGTGCCCTTTCCACAAGGACGCCAACCATAACCTCAGGGATTGTCGCATGCTTCTCCAGGAACTCGGCGCCCTTCCCCCGGCCAAGAAGGCAAGACACAACGACGACGATCGCCGCAACGACAGGCCTCAAAACGACGATCGCCGCCAGAACGACGATCGCCGACAGAACGATGGTCGGCGACCCTACAACAACGGCGGACGACGCCAGAACAACGACGACCGCCGAGGCTACTACAACAACGGTCGCTGGCATTATAACCGCGACCAGCGCCGAGACGACGCCCCGCGCCAGGATAACAACAACCGCCAGGAGGCGGCACACCGGCAAGAAGATGACCACCGACCGGAACAAAGGGCTCAGGCTCCAGCAGCCAACCCTAACAGCGAGTTCCAACCCGTTGATCGCCAGATCAACATCATCGTTGGGGGGCCCAGCGCCTTCCCCAACAAGCGCAAGCAGAAACTCCTCACCCGTGAGGTCAACCTGGTGTCTACACGGTCCATCGAGTACCTCCGGTGGTCCGAGCTCCCCATCACCTTCAGCCGGGATGATCACTGGGTCCATCTCCCGGAGCCGGGATCCTACCCTCTCGTCGTCGCCCCAGTGGTCGACAGAGTGCTACTCCCCAAGGTCCTCATTGACGGAGGGAGCGCCTTGAACATCATCTTCACCGGCACGCTCAACAGCATGGGCTTCGACTACAGCAAGCTGACGCCCGCTGAGGAACCCTTCTTCGGCATCGTCCCCGGCAAGGCCTCCTACCCAACAGGACGCATCGTCCTCCCGGTAACTTTCGGGTCGGCAGCCAACTACCGCACCGAATGGCTCCACTTCGAGGTGGCGGACTTCACGAGCTCATACCATGCCATACTCGGCAGGCCCATGCTGGCTCGGTTCATGGCCATCCCGAACCATACGTACCTCGTCCTGAAGATGCCGGCTCCCAACGGAGTGATCACCATCCGCGGCGACATCAAGACCTCCTACGAGTGCGATGAGGAGGCCGTCCGACTCGCCGAGTTGTCCCATCAACTCGGCAACAGCATCCTGATGGCAGAAGAGGCCAAGAAGACTCCCCCCGAGGAGTTGACGATCCCAGCGCAGGACCCAACCCCGACGGCCTTACAACTAGTAGAATCAACCAAGGCGGTCTCGCTCGGCCTGGACGACCCCTCCAAGACGGCCCTCATTGGGTCGGGCTTAACTGCCAAATAGGAAAGCGCACTCACCTTCTTCCTCCGGGACAATTGGGATATATTCGCCTGGAAACCGTCGGATATGCCCGGTGTTCCGAGGGAGAAGGCTGAGCACTCCTTAGACTTAAGCAAAACCGCCAAGCCGGTCAAGCAGAAGCTATGTCGGTTCGCTCAAGATCGCAAGGAGGCCATTAGGGTAGAATTAAATAAACTCTTAGCTGCCGGTTTCATCCGAAAATGTAAGCACCCAGAGTGGCTTGCAAACCCTGTACTTGTCAAAAAGAAAACCGGTGAATGGAGAATGTGCATTGATTATATAGATCTCAACCGCTACTGCCCTAAAGACCCCTTCCCTCTTCCGCGCATCGACGAAGTCGTAGACTCCACGTCTGGCGCTGTTCTCCTCTGCTTCCTCGACTGCTATTCAGGCTATCATCAAATAGCCCTGAAAATCTCCGACCAAGACAAAACGGCGTTCATTACCCCGTTCGGCATCTACTGCTACAAAACCATGACCTTTGGTTTGAAAAACGCTGGTGCCACGTACCAGAAGGCAATCCAGGGTTGCCTAGAAAATCAGATCGGGCGCAACGCTGAGGCTTATGTCGATGACGTCGTCGTCAAGACATACGACCCCGATAACATTATCGCCGACCTCCAGGAGACGTTCAACAACCTACGCAGATACGGGTGGAAATTAAACCCGACCAAGTGCGTATTCGGAGTACCCTCCGGGAAACTCCTCAGGTTTATGGTGAGCCAGCGCGGGATAGAGGCCAATACAGTCAAGCTGGACAACATCCGCAACCTAGAGGAGCCCAAGACCAAGAAGCACGTCATGAAGTTAACGGGCATGATGGCGGCCCTGAGCCGGTTCATCAGCAAGCTCGGCGAACGCGGTCTACCGTTCTTCAAGATTCTCAAGCACGCCGACAAATTTGACTGGACCCCAGAGGCCAGCAAAGCCCTTGCCGACCTAAAAGAGTTCCTAATTACTCCACCGGTTCTCGTCGGTCCACACCGCGAGGAACCCCTCTTCCTGTACATCTCGGCTACCACGTATGTCGTCAGCACAGTGCTGGTGGTGGAGCGCTCAGAGCCTAACCACACGTACAAAGTGCAACGCCCGGTATACTATGTCAGCGAAGTCCTCGCTGACTCAAAAGTGCGATACACTCACCCGCAGAAGTTACTCTATGCGCTGCTCATCACCTCCCGCAAGTTGCGCCACTACTTCCAGGCGCATACCATCCAGGTGGTATCCAACTTTCCGCTCGGCGCCATACTTCATAATAGAGATATAAACGGCCGCATAGTCAAGTGGGCCGTCGAGCTGGGAGCATTCGATCTGCGCTACGTACCTCGGGAAGCGATCAAATCCCAGATCTTAGCCGACTTCGTCGCTGAGTGGACAGAAATCCAAGCCCCGACCCCCACGGAGCCGCCGGAGCATTGGACGATGTACTTTGACGGGGCCCTCAACCTGGAAGGGGCCGGCGCCGGAGTACTGTTTATCTCGCCAGAAGGTCAACAGCTCAAGTACGTCCTGATAATCCACTACAAGGCCACCAACAACGGTGCCGAGTACGAGGCCCTCATCCACGGTCTCCGGATCGCGGCTTCTCTCGGCATCAAGCGGTTACTTTGCTATGGCGACTCCAAGTTAGTCGCCGAGCAAGTCAACAAGAACTGGGATGCGACAAAGGAAACCATGAGCGCCTACTGTGCCGAAGTCCGCAAGCTTGAAGCACACTTCTACGGCTTGGAAGTTCATCACGTTCCAAGAGAAAATAACGTCGCTGCCGACGTACTATCTAAACTCGGCTCCAAACGGGCACAGGTCCCAGCAGGCGTGTTTGTCCAAGACCTACGGAAGCCATCCATCAAGATGTTAGAAGACGGCACCCCGGTGCCCGATCAAGAAGTCGCCCCAGAAGGTGCACCCGCCAACGAGGTTCTGGTGATTGAAGAAGACTGGCGCGCCCCATTTATTGCTTTTATCACCGAGAACATGTCCCCAGAGGACAAGGCGGAACACGAGAGGCTCGCCCGGCGCGCAGCCAACTACGTGGTTGTCGGCGACCAGTTATACAGGAAGGCCGCCTCAACCGGTGTCCTCATGAAGTGCATCTTGCGCAATGATGGGCTCAATCTCTTACACGAGATCCACTCGGGAGCCTGCAGTAATCACGCCGCCGCAGGCACCCTGGTCGGCAAAGCCTACAGATCCGGATTCTACTGGCCCACGGCCTTATCCGACGCAAAAGAACTCGTTCAGCGCTGTCGCAACTGCCAATTCTTTCAAAAACAGAAGCATCTGCCCGCTCAAGCACTACGTACCATACCGCCATCCTGGCCCTTTGCTGTGTGGGGCCTTGACACAGTGGGACCGTTCCGTACGGCCCCAGGTGGTTTCAAGCACATCTTCATGGCGGTCGACAAATTCACCAAGTGGATCGAGTACAAGGTCGTCCGCGACACAAAATCTGAAATGGCGGTGGCGTTTATCGAGGAACTCACCCACCGGTTTGGGGTCCCCAATCGCATCGTAACTGACCTTGGCCCGACATTCATAGGTCATCAATTTTGGGATTTTTGCCAGGACAGTTGTATCGACGTCTACTATTCCTCCAGTGGACACCCCAGATGCAACGGCCAAGTCGAGCGCGCCAACGGCTTGGTCGGCGAGGCCCTCAAAAAGGCGGTCCACGACTCTCTAAAGGAGCACCCCGGCACTTGGGCCAAAGAAGTCCCCCATATCATCTGGGGACTAAGGACTCAGCGGAGCAGAGCTACGGGATACTCCCCCTTCTTCATGGTCTACGGATCTGAGGCTGTACTCTCCGCCGACCTAGCCTATGGCGCACCTCGCATCCAGCATTACGAGGAAGGAGAAGCAGAAACAAGTCGGCGTTTCGACCTCGACAACGTGGAAGAACACCGCCTCGCTGCCGTCATCCAGCATGCACGGCATGAACAGCAGATCCGCCACTACCACGACAAGAACGTTCGCGAACGATCTCTGAACGTCGGCGACTTAGCGCTCAGGCGTGTAACCAAGGGAAAGGATCAACACAAGTTGTCTGCCCCCTGGGAAGGACCGTTCATCGTCAGGGAAGTCATCGGCCCTAGCACTTACTGGCTAGAATGGGAGAACGGCGACCCGGTCCCCTACGTGTGGAACATCGAGCATCTCGCCAAGTTTTACCCGTAGATCAGATCTACCAGCTATGTACCTTTTTTTATTCAATAAAAGATTGCTACCCGACCTTAGGGCCGGTTCAGTACTGTATGCTCAGGGACTGGGTCACTCCCGGCTTTTCTCCCAGTGTCTGTGAGTTTTTGTTATTTCTTCAAGGGTTCCCCCACAGGGCGCCGACCTCCGGGTCCAATTGTATTTTTCTACCTATCCCCTTACGTTGTTCTTTCGATTGTGTCTATATCGGCTTGCGCTTTGATCGGCCCCAAGTTGCAATCACCCCGAGCTCCGCGCTCACCCACGTGCCCCCTGCACCTAAGCCTCCCAGCTGAGCAGTGCAGCCTGGGTAAGCCGTCCTCCCCGAGAGCAGTGGTTAGTGGGTAAAAGGGCATCATACAACGCAAGGTCTAAATAAGTGCAAGTCGACAAAGCCAAGTCGGGGAAACAACGAAAGGCGACCAACTTAATCACGCATTACACTAATATTCATCAAAAATATTGTTTAATACATCGCAAGGTCTATCTTTTTACAGGCCAAGCTCGCTGGCAATCCGCCGAGCCAAGGGATCGAAGCTAGCCACCAGGGCATCCATCTCTCCCTCAGGGAAGTTGACGGCTATCCCTTCAGCTGCACGTTCGAACTCCGTGTCGGGGAGGTGGGTCTTCAAGGTCCCCAGCACCTCCTTGATACCAGTCACGGCCGACTCGGTCATCAAACTCCGAGCTCGAGCAGGGCCGGCCCTCAAGCGCTCCGGCAGAGACAGAGGCGCCAGAGGATCTTCCGGCACCAGCCTGTCGACATTGAACTTGGCGGCCTCCTTCAGCTCCGCCAGCTCGGTCAGACCCTGCCGTGCCTCTGCACGATTCCACAATACAGTCAGACTCCACATACATGTCAGCCGATATATATTCAAGATACAAAGACGGCAGGTATGCTACCTGTCAGTGCAGCCTGAAGCTCCGCTTCACGGCGCTGGTGGTCTTCCCGCTGCTTCTGGCCGGCTTCCTGGAGCTCCTTCTCCTTCCTCGCCGACTCTGCGAACAACACAACGCCTCAGCAAAATACAACAAGGCTAACTGGGGAATTGCAGACAGAGCCGTACCCTGAGTCAGTGCCGCCAAGTTCTGGGTCAGCTCCTGGTTAAGCTTGGCAGTCTGCTCCATCTCTTGCTCTTTTTGGGCCACGACGTCCTTGGCTTCGCTCACGACTGAGTGGAGCCTGGCCCTAAGGCGGGTGATCTCCCTCCTGCTGTCCAGAGCCTCGCGGATCATAGCCGACCGCTCATCCGCCCTATCCAGATAGGCCTGCAAATGCAATGACATCATTGGCACGCTAGCACCAGAAATCATGATCAAGTTCAGTCGTCACTCACCTTGAGCCGTTCGGTGGCCACGGCAACGGCGATCACGTCTTCGCGGTCCTCCCTCAGGGCGCGCTCCAGCACACGTTCCTCCTCCGCCGAGCTGCTCCCGACCTGGAACATGCCGGCTGGTAGCACACGCTCCTCCTCGACCCGCTTTCCCACATCGCCGACCTCCTCCAGGCTTGGCATGTCGGCGGGCACATCGGCATCTTCAAGGACGACGGTGCCATCACCGTCCCTCCCATCCACACCAGTGGGCGCAGCCCTGGCCCCTGACAAGTCCTGAGCCACCGACTCCGGCTGCACGCCCTTGGCGGCAGGATCACCTCCCGCGGGAGCCGATCCCGTGCCCTCCGCCGACACATTGCTCGGGGCGGTCGCAGTACTCGTCGAGGCCCGCGCCCGCTTCGACGGCCTGTCATGCGCGTTAGGGCTGCAAAGAAAACATGAAAGACAATAGTGGGAACTCTGGCAGAATGCATACCTGGTGCTCTTCTGTCGGCGTACGTTCAGGCCCAATGGCGCCACCGTCGGCGCGGCCACCGTTGAGGTTGCCACAGCCCTCAGGGGCACCCCCACCGTAATAGGCGGCACGAGGACTTCATCGTCCCAGGCGACCGGGATTTGGCCGCCCCCCGGGCGAAGCTCCTCCTCCTCCTCTTGCGCCATGTCGGCGCCTGAGCCTTCAGCATCAGCCTCGGACCCAGCAGAGGCTGACGAACGCCGCCTCTTCACCGCATCACGCTCGGCAAGCGCAGTCGCGCCGCGCTTGGGCAGCGCTCTCCTCCCCGACCCTCCGCCCGTGGCTCCCGACCGCGACTCGGGTACCTTTCTTGCAGCAGCGCGGGTCCTGCCCGTGGGTGCCTCCTCTTCATCGCTGGAGGACTCGACGATGTTGATGTCGTCCTCCCAGTCCTGTACGGCCTCCGGCCGACCTAGTGCCGCTGCAGCCGCCATGTCCTCCGGCGTCATCAGCTTGCGCTGGTCGCTCGGCAACGGCGCAGGGCAAAAGTGCTGCGCCTGGAACTCCTGCACCAGCCAGCACAAGTACAACGCGATTGTCAGACACAACATGGCGACAAAAACTACAAACTCTATAGCTCAGCCGACTTACCAGGTCAGCGGGGTAGCCCAACGAATGCGCCTTGGGCGCTCCCGCGTTGGTCACTGGACCCCTGAAGATCACGGTACACCGGGCGTACACCTCCTCCAGTGTCGGCCTCCGGGTCTGCTCCCGAGTAGGGTCTTGGCCACCCCAGAACTCGTATGCCGGGTGCACCCGGTCCTTGATCGGCTGGATCAACCTCCCGCAAAAGGAGATGATCACCGCCGCCCTTGAGCGTTTTCACCCGCTTGAGGATTTCATCGATCTCCACCTGCTCCTCGGCGGTCGGCTGGGCATCCCAGGACGGCTTCTTTACCGGCCGCAGTCCCGTCCTAGCCGGCAGCTCTGGGGCGTGGTTCCCGACGTAGAACCAGTCCTTGTTCCAGTCCTTAAGGGAGTCGGGCAGCTTCAGCCTGATATACTCCTTGGCCTTCCCAGAGCGGAGGTGGAACCCAGCGCCTCCGACTACCTTGGTCGTGCCCTTGTTCCCCCTCTCGTCAATGGCCACCAATTGATAAAAATACCGCCACAGGTTGAAGTGCGGCGGTATTCCGAGGTAAGCCTCGCAGAAGTAGATGAAGACAGAGACATCCAGTATCGAGTTAGGGTTGAGATGGGTGAGCTCGATACCGTAGTAATGCAGCAGCCCACGGAAGAAGTTGCCGGTGGGCACCCCGAACCCACGCTCGATGAAGGAGGTGAAGACGACCGTCTCGCCAGTCCCCTCGTACGGCCGCTCCTCGCCCTCCGGTGCTCTCCAGCGCAGCACCTCCTTGGCGCCCATCATCCCGAGGTGGACCAGCTGCTGCAGCCGCGCCTCCGTCACCTGGGACGGGCCGTAGAATGGCTCTTGCGGCGGCACTTGCACCTCGAAGGATGCAACGGCGTCTGCCGCCGGAATCTGCGCCAGCGCCGACGAAGATGCGGCGGCACCAGTGCTAGGAGATGGATCCGCCACCAGGGGCGGCGTCACCTCTGCCGCCGGCGTACCCACGGCTCCTTACTGTTGATCCCCCACGGCTCCAGCCGTACTCGACTCCTCGACGGCCCTCTCCGCCCGACCGGCTGCCGTCGACGATGCCTCGGCCATGTCTTGATTCATTCGGCGGCTGGGGCGGAAAGCAACTAGCGACTTCACGCGCATCCAATGAGCAAGCGCGCACACAAGATCCAGCACCCTACGCGGCGGCGGCGCTGGATTGGGAACGGCGGCGAGCGAAATCGACTACGGCGGCGGCGCGAGGAAGATGAAGATAGGCGGCTGGATGACGACTATTTGGGTGAAAATGGATTTACCCCGATCCGCCTTTTATTTGCCAGAGTTTTTACCCTAACGGCGCCGTAACTTCCGGACGGAATCTGCGGGCTCCCCGTTAGATGCCCAACGGTTACTTCTTTCAACGGTCAACTCTGATGCTTCTTTGACCGTTAGCCAACGGTTCAAAGGATTTTACTCGGCGTGTCTCAGGACCCGGCCAGTCCAGGCTGGGCGCTGACAAATTTTTACTCGGCGTGTCTCAGGACTCTGCCAGTCCAGGCTGGGCGTCGACAAATTTTTACTCGGCGTGTCCCAGGACCCTGTCAGTTCAAACTGGACGTCGATGATCAAGTCTCCTTGATAACCCTGACTTCATCAGTCCATATTTGGCATTGCATGTTTTTACTCGGCGCGTCTCAGGACTCAGCCAACTCAGGTCGGGCGTCGATAGTACTTAACTCGGCATGTCTCCGGACTCCGCCGGACCAATTCCGGGTGCTGATATAATTTTACTCGGCACACCTCCGGGTCCAGCCAGAATTAACTCTGGGTGTCGGTACAATTTCCCTAACATCTACAGTGACCTTTAAAGGATGCAGCCGACCAACTTTCAGTTCAGCATGGTTATCTGCCATCGAGGCTATTTTTACTCGGCGTCGCATTAAAAAGCTAAGTTTACTTCGCAAATTTTTGTAGTCGTTATTACACTATATTTTTCCCGACTCCCTAGCTCATGCTCGGGGACTGAGACCTATCTCACCAATCCGCACCCTGCTGGTGCTCGGGAATTTTCCTTTCTTTCGAAAATTTGGGTCGGTTCCTTTTTTACTCTGGCATTCTCTTAATGAAGACACATGTGGTCTGAATCCCAATTCGCATGAGAGAGAGCTCTGTGCTCGCCCGCGCGCCCCCTACACCTAAGCCTCCACGCTGAGCAGTGTAGTCGGGGTAAGCCGTCCTCTCCGTGAGCAGTGGTTAGCGGTTTTATGGATATATGCTGTGTAAGATGAAAGGCCATATGAGTTTTCGGAAGGAGTTATGTCGAAAACAAAAGGGGATCAGATCTTTTTTACAAATCACGCTAATCTAACTGATTATGTATATTCCTTTGTTCAGCAGCCAGTTACTTATTCGATTTTGTTTTGGTAAACAGTGCAGTCTTATGTCGGCCAAGCCCGATCCCCTCTGCTGATTGGCGATTCAGACACATTCATGGAAGACAAAAGCATTTTTGAGACATTTTCGATGATTTTCCTCAAGAACATATTACAAGATATCAAGATTACAACGGAGGTCGTCAGCCGACCATACAAAAGTATTCTGATACAAGCCGCACCATGTGCAGGCCATGAGTTGTCACCGGTTACCTATTTGCGAGACGAGTGCCGAGCTAGGCGCATAACTTCCTCGCAAGGTTTCTTCTCGCTTCAAGGTCACCAGGACGGATCTGGCCGCAGGGGTCGAGATAGCTCCGACAAAACTGACTTCCACTGGGACGATGAGCCTTCTCTCCAAGAAAGCCCTCGCGCCCAGTCCAGGCCAGTGTCTACCTTTTACCCTGCGGCTCGCAAGGATTCTTCTCGCTTCAACTCTCCAAATCCCCTGATCTGCTATCTGGTGGGCGAGTCCAGGCTCGCACCATAGTTATATTTTGAGGATGGATCATATTCACTGGTGTGTTCTTGACGATGTGACGAATGGCCAAGCCTCTACCCGTATTTATAGGCCCAGGCCTCGGGCACTTCTACGGCCACGCGCACTGTACGGCGCGTGATTCACGGATCTAAACCATCGCGCGCATCAATGCGCCTGACTGCCTTTATTTGGCTTTTTGGTGACAGCCATGCATGCTTGCCTTTATCACGGGCTTGACCGTTTTCTCCGGATTGACATGGTAACAGTCCTATTTATGGCAGCCAGCCTGCCTCGATGCTCCGATGCTATCTCAGGATCTCTCTTTTTGACCATTCGCCTGATTGATCCTCAATCAGCCCAATGCTCAGGGACTACTCCATATGAAGACCTCCTTGCGGAGCTCTCCATATGCCATATCAGGATATGTCATTTTTTCTTCAAGTGACGTTACACCTACAGTCGTCCGACATAGCCGCCAGTCGGCGCACCGTCACTCGGGGCTCCGCCCCCGGGTCTGCTCAGGACCATCCCCGACTCGGAAGATTTTTTATTTTTAAGCACCGACCACCTGCGAGTCGGCCTGTTGCTCCAGATGCTTCAGCTGACCTAAATCTGGCCTCGCCTCTGCATCAACACTTCTCCACGTAGCTACCCGTTGCTCGGGGACTTGTGGGATATGGGTACCACTGGGCCCACCACCGA
>CM014271.1:3566172-3588546 GCA_004135705.1 Alloteropsis semialata | reverse complement strand
GACCCACTATAGATGCTTTTGGCAAAAACAAACCCCTCAGCCAAAAAGCCTTGCATGTCTAGGAGTCCGTGGAGTAGTTCCCACATGTCGGGTAAGTCTTACTGAGTATTAGTATACTCAGCGTTGCTTGTTGATTGTTTTTTAGGGACCAGTGAATGGGACGAGAATCATGCTAAGTGACATCATGGATGGCTTCACATGATGTTACGCGTTGACTAGCTACCGTTGTTTTCTTTCTGCTGAAACTCGAACTCTGAAAACTCTTCTCTTACGGCGTAACCTCAGTTTGTAATAAAGTACCTCTGAAGGGACCTGATAATAAAGTTGTGGAAATTCTGTAATCTCTGGAACTCACCATCGAGTGAGTGCTCGCATACTGGTTTCAATCGAGGTAATCATTCGTGGTTGCATCGGGCTTGACCCGACAGACTGTCATCTTACTTCGTTTTAATTGCGTAATGACCAAGTGGATAGTTAGTGCACTTAAGCCGGATTAATTTGAGCGGTTCTGCCACAGCTAAACATCTAGACGAAATACATTATAATTAAGGATGGCATAAACATATGATGGTTGCATTCCTAACCATGAGGACAGAAAAAGTTTAAACATCAACGATGGATGATAGTTATCCCCTAGACGTACGGTTTGCTTCCTGATCTGTGGTGGGGCGACGGCGTACTTCAGTGGAGGAGTGGCAAAACTGGGGTGTCCAGGCTAGCATGTAGACGTGGACGAGGTAAAAGATGGAAAAGACTGCATTGCCCCTGCCAAGAGTGGCAGAGCCTGCCGTCTGGCATCTCTACGCGGGTCAGGGAAAAAGGCTTCGCGCGACGGTGTGACGTAGTCTGGCTTCGGTTTGTCATTGACTGCTCTGATTCTCGTTCTGCTTCCTGAACATGGTGAACGGGGGAGGAGCAAAAGAGAGTACGAGAGAGAGCAGAAGCGGTGATGATGGCTGAGTCAAGAAGAAATAACCAATCTGGATCACATTTAATTTTCAGATACATTTTGTTGCCAAGCAATGAAGGAATGGTCAGCTAAAATGTTGGGAGTACTTTTTTTCAGAATGGCGCAGTACCGATTGCTGGACGAGTTCTACGAGAAGGACCACCGGGCCAGGTTGATCGAGGCAGGGCAGGTTATACTTCATTTAAGTAAGTCTTTCTGTCATTGTCTACATATTTTCTAACTCTATCTACAATTTATCTCAGCTATTACATTTGCTTACTATCTAATAAGAAAGATCACATGTGGCCCATGGTTTCTAGTTGATACTGAGTCTCACCGAGTCAAAAACATAGTATCTGCACTTTACAATTTATCTCAGCTATTACATTTGCTTACTATCTAATAAGAAAGATCACATGTGGCCCATGGTTTCTAGTTGATACTGAGTCTCACCGAGTCAAAAACATAGTATCTGCACTTTAAATTAGCAGTAGCAATAGCAAATCAGTGCGCATATTTCCAACGCTAGCATATATGTGAAACTTCACATCAACGCTAGCATATTTCCAACGCAATATGCAAATTGCTCTCTACCTCATGCAAATCAGACCAGTCTACTCTCTTATCAAACCAGTAGCAATAGCAAATCAGTGCTAGCCTCCAATTAATAATAATAAGATGTTAAATTAAAGACCAAAAATAAAATGACCGTCAGTGCTAGCCTCCAATTAGTAATAATATAAGATGTTAAATTTATTCAGAAAAAGAAACCCACATTTTTCTACACACCATCTACAAACTCTCCCGTATATATCCACCATCTACGCACCTCGCCCCCTAGTTCCAATTCCATCGATCCATCCAGTTGTAGCGTTAACAATCTGGTCCCGGCCCGTGCCAAATCTACCTGACAAAGTACAAGGCTCACACTGTTTCCTAGTATGCCTCGCCGGGGTACTAGTACCAAACGGAGCATGGGTGCAGTGTATCTCTCTCCGTCTCTGAGATCCATCCGCGCGCAGGTGCACCCGCGAGTTGGCACGGGCATGTATCAAACAGGCGTGGCTACTTTGCCGGCGTCCGACTCGCGTGCCCGTGGCCGGAGCAGGGGCAGCGCCGGCATTAATACTACGCGCCAGTCATCCGGGGCGGATGAAGCCGCCAAGGGGTACTGAGTGGCCGCCCGCCGGCACACCCGCCTTGCTGACGAAGCGCGCCAGCAGGACGACTCCGAGGACATGGGCGGTGACCATTGACCACGCCCTCTTGTTTCATCGTTGTCACTCTTGGCGTCGGGGTGTTGGACGCGTCGGGCCTGCCCAGCACCCCGACGCCAAGGGCGATAACGATGGAACAAGACCCGCCATGGAGGTCAGGAATTCAGGATCACTACCCCCGATCTCCCTCTCGCCGCTCTTTTCTGCTCCCTCTGCTGGATCGCTCTTCCACGCTGTTTTAGTGTGTCCACGGCATCAGCATTTGAATGGGGCTTTATACAGGCACAGCAACAATGCGCGCTCTGCAGATAGATTCCCATCGCGCGGGCTTCTGCGGGACCCGCCACGTTGCGGGCTCCCATGGGACGGACCCACCGCGATTTGCCCTCTGGCACCTCGTCTAAAGAATTTCGTACGAGCCTGACATGTCGACGGGTATATTTGTCCTGTCTTGTTAGGTTAGGTGGCCGAATCGATGATTGATTTATTTGTTTTTGACACTTTTATTAGATACTCCATATACATAGCCTTCGCGTGTGGTGGCCTCAAGTGCCCAAGGGATGCTGCGATGCTCTTATATCTGATTGCAAATTGGCAATGCTAATGGACCAGGTCCTCAACTCAAAAAGAAAAACCGATGTTGCCTTTGTGCTTTCTGTCAATCCATTCATAAATCATATCATTCATCTCTTATCTGTACTATAGTAGTATAGTAGTTCAGTTCCGTACGATTACACAATTGAGCGAGGGCAAGCTAAATCCCTTTTCGATAGCCCAGTTTGAATAGATCCGCGCGAAATCAATTCCAATCAACGCATTCGCGTGCTAATCGGTTCAATGGACTCGCGAGTCACGCGTAATCTGAGCTTGTCGCTACTAAACAGGGACCATTAACAGTGCTGACGACAGAAAGATTTACGACAAGACAACCACATGGGCAGCATGCAGTCAAGTATCGAAGTTGACCGGTTTTGAAGTATGTTGAAGGTGGGGGCTGCTGGTGAAAGAATGGTAAAAAAAAAATGCCATTACAAGTGGGGTTTGTTAGACACACACAGTTTCGTTGTATAGTAAGACTGAGAACTAGCTATGCCAGCTGAGTACCATGGAGATAAAATTCATATCTCATTTGATGAAAATCTCACTCTTAATTATCTTATCAAGTCAGCTAGCAATATTGTTGATGTGACATCGAATTTAATAGCTATGAAATTCTTTATGAAACTCCAAGAATGGCCTTAGGATCTCATTTTCAGATGAATCAAGGACCTTCTGATTACTCTACTCAATTGGGAGTCCTACCGTCTACGGTGACCAAGTGGTAAATTCTGATGGTTCCTCTTGCTTCTTAAAATGATATGCGCTAAAATGCTAGGAGACATAAGTAGTGGTTAAATTAGGATCCATGAGTATCTAAAATTGCTTATCTTTTGCGCTCATATAGATACTCTCTGGTGTTGAATCTTGTTGTAGTCCATGTATCGACCTTCTAGTCATAGTTAAATGGTATATTTAGTTTGTGGTACTAGTCTATCTTAGTTGAAATGTCAGCTAAAGTTATACAAACTCTTGTTGTAGTCCATGTATTATGACGTTAAGAACCCCCATTCATAGTACCACCTTCGTAGGAAGTCAAGACTTGGCCCTAGGGTTAATTTCCAAACTTTTTTTCTTAATTAATCTTTGGTGGTAGCTAGCAAAATCATTTTAAATCATTCAAAAAAACATCGGATTTGAGAAAATTTAGATATATGTAGCTCCTTTTTGAGTAAGTAATAATTGATACTGGCAAACAAGTTTCCTTTTTTGAAATGTAAAACACACGGAGATGGTAGGCTTTATATTAATTAATAGAGGAGAGAGTAGCCCCAAAAAAGGAAGGAAAGATAAAGGCTGTACAATTAAAAAATAATACACCACTGGCCACTACTCATCTATTCGTTGTGATCACCACGACCAATATTCATATCAACAAGTTTCAACTTCCTTTTTGGAAACTCATTTCCGAGGTTAAGCGTGTTTGGCTTGGAGCAATTTAGAGATGGATGACTGACCGGAAAGTTTTTTCCGGATGCACACGAGTGAGGATAAAATGTGTAAAAAAGATTTGTTTTGGTCGGTCACGGCTACCGTCCCAAATTTAGAGATTTTACTCGAGTGATGGTTAGGAATTCTACTAAAACATATGTTTTGCCATGCACGAGTACGTTTAATTTCCAGGCTCCAGCAGCGACCATGAAGACCTAGATCGGATGGCGCCGTCTATTTACCATGAACGGACGAGCTTGTGCTAGTGGGCTACTGAGTGGAAGACGTATATGCAAGCCGAAATCTCAGCAGGGAGGCCGAATGGACCGTGGGCTGCGAGAATATGGGCCTACATTGGGTCCACGAGTAACTTCATCATCAGCTCCGCCCCGTCCGAAGAAACGATGATGTTTTCCCGCCGCTGTCCCCATTTTATTTCTCCTTGCTCATTGCTCGACAGTATAAACTAGTAGCAAAGAAGAATAAGGAAAACTAGTAGTAGTTTCTAGTTGCTCGAATCTTCTGAGGTTACTAAGCAAGACTGGCACGCCATGCGTGCCTATCTTACTATTACTAATTGGAGACTCCTTTTGAAACCTTCACGTTAAGCTACGTAGGATCTTAGGTGGACACTCTAAAAAAAGAAAAAACAAATTGATGCCTCCACGTGAAGCCACCTAGGATTCTAAGTGGACACTAAAATTACCCACCTATGTCATTATGAATGATTAACCTAAAATAAATATTTGTTTAGGGTTTAATATTCTTGCTGGCGGCTGCGTATCTCCATCACAATTTCTATGCCGGCGGCTGCGTACACATGTAGATCCCAATTTTCTAGCGTGAGCTCCCTTGTATGTTGAAAGCAAATCCAGTACATCTATATGTATTGCGTATGTATATGCCATTATAAAAATATAATATAAAGTAACATGGCCCTAAATCTATATCTAAAATGATAAATCAGCTTCTTAATGATCTACCATTATAGAAAGGCATTACAAAAGTACTCCTATATATGTTCCTACATTACCGACTTCTATCATTATTAATATAAAAAACAAAACTAACTTTAGGTATGCACCATACGCGTCACTGTTCTGGACATGTGTACGGATTATCATGTTAAAACATAGCTCAAGATAAGGTAAACTAAGCACACGTCACACATGGAGGTGCAAAGAAGAAAAAAATTGCAAGTGGGCATTATTGAAAAGGATATAAAGCACTATTACTATTATTAACTAGAAACTGCTTTTGAAGCCTCTACATTAACCTACGCCAGATGTGCTAGGACAATGTTAAACCCTATAAATTTTTATACACTATAATCATTATTGACAATAATAGTTGGATATATTCTATATTCTAGAAATAACCCATCTTTGCTATTTAAAAATAGAATTTAGTGGCCCCTAAATACATATAAACCGTGTACACACATAGCTTCACTGAGGGTGCAGCTAAACATATATCAAACACATACAAAGGTCTATTGCAAAGTGAATAAATAAATAAATATGGATGAAAAGGGTGTAGAGTAATTGCTAACTAAATTCTACAGCAATACATGCGTACTGTATATTAGATATTAAATAAATGAGATAGAGCAATGTAAACAGTTTTTATAATTAGCCATAAGCCTTAATTTTTGTAAATTTTTAATACTATCTAACCCGTGCGGGAAGCACGGGTTGATGGACTAGTAACAAAAAATGCTAATTCAAAATAATAGTAATAATGTGTAGGCACCTTAAAAAAGACTGCACCTTCAAAAAATAATAATGTGTAGGTCGTTGGTTCTCTACTACATTTATACTGATCCAATACTTTCATCTTTTATTTTAGTCTCTTGTTTGTATAATATTTTTTTTAAAAAAACAACAAAAAATATGGTGCGCTAATTAAACTTTTACCTTATTTTTTTCATATTGATTTACATCTTTGATAAGCATAGCCAAAAAAGGAAGGTAAAAGTTTAATCAATATGCAAAGCCTAAACATTATTCATTTTAAATGAAGTTATATCTTTCTTTTTTAAAATTACGTAATATTATTTTGTACAAACTAGGGCATTGCTTTCTAAACATTGGTAATCAGCAAACTACTTGAAACACAGTCTTGATGTACATATGATTGTTTACTAAAAGCATGTTATGGAGTGAACTGTGATGAAAATGATTTTAATTCAGATTTGTATACTATGTGTTTGGTGGTCTTTTGTAATCTATGGTTGAAAACTAGGCTCAGTCATTGTTAATGGTGGTACGGTAAGATGTACTTTCCTCCTCTGAGGGGAGTGAAACATTTTGCCTATCAGTGCCCCGTGTTCTCTATTCGTTAGCTAATTTGTCCGGAGCCCAGCAAGGAGAGCTCAAACAGAACTTGAGCTGACACCACTGGTCTGCCTGCAAGTCTACAACTAGACCGAATGCGGTGCGGCAGACAAACACCAACCTCTGAATTTGTTTCAGCTGTGTGCTACTGCAGCACGTTCCAAGTTACAGCCGTCGTCTTTAGGGCAACCACAATGTATTTGGACCAGGTAGTCCATAAGCACCAGCTTTTTGTCAGTAGGCTTTAGCTATTGATTTTGCCACAATGTTGAGCATTAAATGTGGGCCCATTAGCACATAAAAAACATCCTCAAGCCCAACCGTTGGCCGCGGGAGAAGCAATGACATCACCACGAGAGGACAGTTGAGAGAGAGTTTACTGTTTTTTATTCCATCCAGCCGGTCCGAAGCTTATGGGTGGCTGGACATTCTGATTGATATTCAGACCACCTCCACAATGTATCTAGACTGGTTGTATAATTGTTTATTCACTATGGACTGCTTTTTTACCACATTGTGGTCTACCGACTCAGTTACTGACAAGCATTGGCAGCATCCATGCCACGGAGGATCACCAATCACACTTTGACGCGTTTCAGTTTAGGCCACGAGTGGATCGCTCCAACAATACAATCCCTGTCCTTTCCGTGTTCAGCGCGGGGAAGATCTCGTGGTCCTCTGTCCTCGCGCACGGCCGCAGCGTATCATCACCGCAGGCAATTTTGTTGAGCCACGACACGCGCAGTGATATCAGCAGCATATTCCTCAACTGTTGTTTCAGTGGTTATATTCCCAACTGTACACTCTTCCATATACAAATCACTTGAAAACATTTATATTGAGGCCTCTTTTTTTTCCGGTTCATATGCAAAGACCCATTTCTTATCAGACGAGAGAAGATTCATATGCGTTCTGACTGTCCCTGCCTCAAGACATCTTTCAAAGAGGTGAGCTTTTGAAAAGCCTGCAGTAAGGGTCTCTTAGAGGTTGATAAGCTTGGCGAGATATCAAATTGATTCAAAACAATTGATATAGATGATATCGATATCTATAAAGATGTCTTTGATTTCGAGCAAGTTGGTGAACCAAAAGTTCAGCGCCAAAATTATATGCATTAAAGTTTGATTAGGTAGATACATTTCTTTTGAACCAACATATTCTTTTGCCCACAATCAACAGAGAATGAATCATGCGAAATCCAGTATACTTTTCTCCCTTGTCTGTTGATAGACTTTCCAGAAGATGCCTGATCCAAATGTATGCCATGTTTAACCTGCAAATTGGTTGATTGCAATTTTCATATTATGTTTCAGGAGAACGGGGAGCACTATTGTTTTTTCTTGAGTGATTTGTCTAAACTTTCCATTGCCTACAAATGTAATAACGAAAGGGCTCTTCATTGGAAGAGCAGTTGATGTTCCTGCTGCTGCCAGCATAGCAGCTGTTGCAATGAGGCTTTTGAGACAAAATCTTCACTCATGGCCATGTCTGAGTCAAGATAATCTTGTGCTTAGGTGCGATCTGTACTTTGATTTGCAGGTGATCTGAATGAATAAATGATCATTTATTTCCCTCATGTGAGTGTGAGATGCTTGGTATAACGCTACTACGATTCTTGTGTTTGTGTGTTTGATTGCATAAAATGAAATGAAAGTTCAGGGGTAAACATGCTTTGAAAAATTCAAAAATACATATATTCAGACGTCAATTTGATGAATGCCAAATATATTAATAACAAATCAACACTTGGAATGTTGACTAATATACCATATTTGGATCGCATTTCTGTTATTTCGGATTGGGTGCGCAACGCGCGTCAAATGTTCTAGTTTACTGAATGCCTGTACATTTTGCCGAATCGTTTCGTCAGTACATGTGTACATGCAAGTATTCTATATAAATATAGAGAAATTATATATGTACATGAATGCAAATTTGTAGGGATCGGAGGTGCCGGTGTATTACGAATTAGTACGCAGTACGCACTGACAAGCTGCTGCAGGGGTTGCATTGGAACAGGAGCACTGTCGACCAGTGAAGAAGACAAGCAAGGACCATGGCCTGATGGCCCAATCCATGATTCACCAGGGATTGGAAATTTGCAACTCTGCCCCCCTTCCTGGTTCTCTACTCTGTGCGCACTGAAAATGCTGCCTAGTAGCATCCATTGCTCATTTGCTCATGCATGTTTCTGCAGGAGCTTTGCTGGTCTCTGGCGGATCGGAGGATGCGATGTTCTTGGTCGTCCTTACCTCCGTATCTGCCGGCCAGCAGGCAGCAGGCGCGTACACGCGGTATCTGTCGCCGGCTCATCTCCGGCGAGCCAGCGCGGCGCGTGAATGTCCTTTCCGCCCTCCCTGCCGCTGGTCAGCCGCGCGCGCGGACATAGTGTGCTAGCGAGAGAGCACGGAGAGGTTGGTTGGATCGGAAGAGACGACGACACGGCCGGATGGGGGGCAATTTACATATTTGCCATTATAACGAATGGCGCTCGCTCGAAAACCACTCTTAGGATTGCCTCTACAGATTTGCCACTTTTGTTTGAGAACGCATTCAAAAACGCCATTTTCGCCGAGGTGGCACGCCAGCGCACGCCACGCTGGCCGCGGCGTGCGAAAAACCCGTATTGCCCCTGCCGCTGTTCAACACGACCTGGGCCCGCCCTAACCTTCTCCCTTCCTCCCTCATTTCTTCTTCCTCCCCCGTCCGCTGGCGCCGCCGCGTCCTGCTGGATCCCCGACGCCGCCTCCTCCAGCTTCGTCGCCCACGCTCCGCGGTGGCCGGACCTGTTGCCACCCACGGGCCAGCCTGTTGAACCTGGGCCGAGATTGAAGGTATGTGGCTTTGCTTGCCTTGCCCCCCTCCATTCACTCGTTTAGGGCAGATCTCGTGGGTTAGGGTTAGGGTTAGGGTTAGGGTCGATGTCCATGTCCAGGAATTGATTTAGCTTGCACGATGTTATGCTTCGTAGGGCGTTGATGTAGGTGGTGGGGCAACAATGGACAACAGTGATTGCCCTCCTTGGTATGTATTTTTCCCCTGTGTCTGAGTAGGCTTGTGTGAGTTCTAAACCGTATAACCACTCGTTTGTTGTTTATCATGATGCCAGGATGGATCCTGGCAGTGCGTTTAGGCTAGTTGTTAAGGTTGCTAAGTATGTGGCTGATGCCGAGTATGGGCTAGTGGACATGGCAGAGCAACAGCATGATGTCTGGTTGGATTTGAACTGTCAGTACTCCATGGCTCAATTCCATGAAGACTTAGCCACAAAGATCATATGGGGTCCATCTCAAACACTTGCAGTCTGGGTTATGGACCAGGACACTGGGTCAGAGTGGAAGATTAGGAGGGATGAACATTTCCAGCAAATGATTAGGGACAGAATGGATGTGAGGATGGCTATGATTGCAGTTGATGTTGTCTACAAAGATGCAGGCATTGAAAATGGCAGCTCTGGTGGTTCTAAGCCCATGTGTTTCTCTGGTGTCACCAATGCCTCAAAAAGTGGACCAAGTGCTGTGGCTGATCAGGTAGAAGGTTGTGGTGATACATGCAGCTCCCCAGCACCAGACACTCAGCCTAACCCACCTAACCCTGCCCCTTTAGTGATTGATTGGACAACTCTGACTATTTTAGAGGCTGATGATGATGGTTTACCAAACCAGATTGCTGATGAGGACCAAGTGTATGAGGCTATGGGTTTCAAGGAAGCAGAGGCCAGAACAGAAGAAGAGGCCAGAACAGAAGATGTTCACATTCCTGCTATGTCAGCAGAGATGCATGCAGACATGGATGAAGCAGCTGTCAATGTTGATGACATTGTTGATGATGAACCAATGTTTGAATGGGACAGAGACAATCCAGAGATGGCTGTTGGCACCTGTTATCCCAGCATGAGTGAGTTCAGGCTAGCTGTTAGACAATATGCTATAGTCCATGAGTTTGAGTATGACACAGAAAAATCTGACAAAGACAGATTCAGAGCTAACTGTGCAACTGTAGGATGCCCATGGCGCATTAGAGCTAAAACCCAACACGATGGAAGTGTCAGGGTATACAATTTGTTTCTTTGTAGATATATGTTTATTATGTGATGTTTGTGTAAGTGCTGCTACTTTTATTTTTGGCTCATGTGTACCTTTTGTTTTGTATATGCAGATCCAGATTCATGATGGGGTGCATGTTTGCCCATCTACACAGAGGCTAGTAAGCAGAATGGCAACTATAGGATGGGTGGCAGAGAGAGCAATCCCACTGCTGAAGAGGAAGCCAGACATGGGGCCTAAAGCAGTCAAGGATGAGCTGATGTACAAGTACAATATTGACATTCCTTATCAAACAGTGTACAATGGGACAAAGAGAGCAGCTGACAAATTGTTTGGTAAGTGGAGTGATTCATTTGATTGGTTGTATAGGTTCAAAGCTGAGGTGGAATTAAGATCACCTGGTAGTGTTGTAGAGATTGACACTGTCACTGATGAGGATGGCCACATTAGATTTAGCAGATTTTTCTGTGCATTCAAAGCAAGTATAGATGGTTTTTTGAATGGCTGCAGGCCTTACATCAGTGTTGACTCCACTGCCCTGAATGGGATGTGGAATGGCCATATGCCTGCAGCCTTAGGTCTAGATGGTCACAATTGGATGTTTCCTCTAGCTTATGGTCTGTTTGACTCAGAGACTAAGGAGAATTGGATCTGGTTTATGGAACAACTTAGGAAATGCATTGGACCCATGCAGAAGCTGGCAATATGCACTGATGCATGCAAAGGGTTAGAGTCAGCAGTGAGGATTGTTTTTCCTCATGCAGAGAAGAGAGAATGCTTTAGGCACTTAATGGAGAACCTAAAGAAGTACTATAGTGGTGATGTTTATGGAAAAAACATGTGGCCTGCTGCTAGAGCACACTCACCACACAAGTTTAGGTACCACTTTGACAAGGTCACTGCTGCTAGCCCAGGTATAGAGAAATGGCTTGCAGAGCACCATCCATTCCTTTGGGCAAGAAGTAAGTTCTGTGATGACATAAAGTGTGACTACATCAACAATAACTTAGCAGAATCTTGGAATTCTTGGATTAAAGAACTGAAGGGCCTCCCTGTGCATTGTATGGCAGATGCAATTAGAGAGAAGACAATGACCTTGTTTGCCAAAAGAAGGAAGATATCTAGAGCCATATCTGGTCCTATCTTGCCTGCTATTATCATTCAATTGAATACTGCCTCAAGGGGACTAGGACATCTCAAAGTTACAAAGGGCCACCCTAATCAAGCAGAAGTCACTGAGGTCTACAAGGATGAGGATGTTAGAAGGCATGTGGTGTATCTGGGTGAGAAAATATGCACTTGTAGGCAGTGGCAGCTAACTGGTCAGCCTTGTCCACATGCCTTGGCTGTCATTACCAGTGCCAGGCAAGACATGGCACCATTTGTGGACCAGTATTACTCAGTGAGAAAGTTTCAAGCTGCATATGAGGGCATCATTCCTAACATAACTGATAAGAACCAGTGGCCTGAGGTAGAAAAAGGCTTCAAACTATGGCCTCCTTGCCAGAAGAAGAGAGAACCAGGAAGGCAAAGGAAAAATAGAATGAAACCTGCAAGGGAGACTGGTGGCAAACCAACTAGGCAGATTAGGTGTCCTAATTGCCATGAGTATGGTCATAGGGCTAGCAGCTGGAAGTGTTCACTCACTGGGACCAAAAAAAGGTGACATCTAAAGCATTTCCATATTATTGAACTTATGCCATTTTGCTAGTAACTGATGCCATTTTTTATTTTTCAGGAAGAGAACAAAGAAAACCAATGTCAAGGTTGGTAGGAAAAAGGTGAAGACAGGCAAGGAAGCTTCTTCTGCTGGAGATGCAACAACTCCAAGGACTAGAGCTGCTGTGGCAAGGGAGGCAGCAGCAAAAGCTAAGAGGGATGCTGAAGATGCTGAACTTAAAGCAGCTGCAGCCAGGGAAGCAGCACAAGCAGCAGCTAAGGAAGAAGCAGTTGCTGCCAGAGCAGTTCCTCTCCCTAAAACATCAGCTCCTGCCTCTACAAGTGCTAGAAGGAACCTATTTGGTGAGCAACCTGCTCCAGCCCCAATTCAGGAACCTGCTCCAGCCCCAATTCAGCAACCTGCTCCAGCCTCAGTTGAGGAACCTGCTCCAGCCCCAATTCAGGAACCTGCTATAGTCCCAGTTGAGGAACCTGTGCCACTTCAGGTACTGCCTGCTAAGAAGATCACTCCTAGGAAGAAAAAATTGTCCACTAAGGTGAAGAAGACCCCCAAAGCAAAGAACTGATTGCACTGTATGGTCAGAAAGTGTGTAAGACCAGAACCTTTGTCTGTAATGTAAGGCCCAAGAGCATGAGCTCTTGAAGTTGGCCACAACTATTCTCTTTTGTTTGCCCAGAACCTGTTCATGAGTGTCCAGAACATGTTACTTCTACTGTATGAGTGTCCAGAACCTGTTACATGAGCTCTTGAACTGATTGCACTGTATGGTCAGAACATGTTTTGTGATGTCTGTGTTATATTGTGTGTGTGATGTATCAAGTATTGTAGACACAAAGTTCCTGACTTTTGCTGTCCACATCATTCTCGGGGACATGGGCAAATTTTCATGGATGATCTTATCTGTCAACAGTTTGACGTGCTATTGATGTTATGATTTGTTTTTCATGTCAGGCGCTTGCTAAGGAACTTGTAAGATCAAGGCGTGCTGTTAACCGTCTTTATGAAAACAAGGCTCAACTGAATTCAGTACCAATGCACCTCAGATTACTTGTTGGTATGCCCTTTTTTGTGAGTTTTTTTTTGTTCATTAAAATTGTGCCCTTGAACTTATGGAAGTGTGATTCTTTTAGTTAACCTTGAATAGCACAGTGGACATTGTTGGCATTGACATAACTTGCTTACCAAAAAAATTGTATATGCCAGTGGACATACAGATTGAATTCAGGACCATTGCAGCATTGTAGAGTTATTTTTTTTGCCAAATTATCAGTAGTTTTCAGAGGAGTTAAATTGTCCATTGCAGCATTGTAGAGTTATTTTTTTTGCCAAAATCAATTAAGTTACTGGTACTCTGGTAACATTCAATTTAAGCTACTAAGGACATGCTCTTAGTCATGAATTTCATTGCAAAAGTTCACATCACATTACAAGTGGCATCTGCATAAGGTTCTGCAGCTCACTTCATTAAAACAATTGTCACAACAACTACAAGTACCATAATTGCAAAACCAACTACAACTAAAAGGATGAAGTACATTTTCCACATCATGTTCTGCATCTTCATCTCCAAGTTCTTCCTCCCCTCGCCATCTTTCACATTTGGGGGTTTCCACTCGCCATCAGGTTCTGCATATCCACATCCAGGTTCATCGAGCTTCTCTGCACAGATCTTCACAATCTTCAACTCAATCAGCTTCTCCAAGTACTCCCTCTGGAATGTATAGAAGCCACAATATTTGGGGTTCTGCACACATCAACTCATGTCAAACCAATACTACATTTGCAAAGAAATCAAGCCAAGGCAAATGACACAAGCACACTGACCCCATTCCTCGGGCACTTGAAAAAAAGCCGGCCTTTGTTGGGGGTTTCCTTGACGGCGCGCAGCTCTATCACACGGGCCAGATGGCAATCAGGGCATCGAATCAAAGGAAGGCCTGTCTCCTTACCGACCGGCTCAGGAACAGCATCCGCGCACGAGCCGCCGCCTCGTTCTGGCCTCCTCGAGCAGACACTCCCGCGGGAAGACTCCATCCTCTGCGCCATTACGCCGACGGTGAGGACAGCGTGGGCGACGAAGCTGGAGGAGGCGGCGTCGGGGATCCAGCAGGACGCGGCGGCGCCAGCGGACGGGGGAGGAAGAAGAAATGAGGGAGGAAGGGAGAAGGTTAGGGCGGGCCCAGGTCGTGTTGAACAGCGGCAGGGGCAATACGGGTTTTTCGCACGCCGCGGCCAGCGTGGCTTGCCTTCGTGGCGTGCGCTGGCGTGCCACCTCGGCGAAAATGGCGTTTTTGAATGCGTTCTCAAACAAAAGTGGCAAATCTGTAGAGGCAATCCTAAGAGTGGTTTTCGAGCGAGCGCCATTCGTTATAATGGCAAATATGTAAATTGCCCCCCATCCGGCCGTGTCGTCGTCTCTTCCGATCCAACCAACCTCTCCGTGCTCTCTCGCTAGCACACTATGTCCGCGCGCGCGGCTGACCAGCGGCAGGGAGGGCGGAAAGGACATTCACGCGCCGCGCTGGCTCGCCGGAGATGAGCCGGCGACAGATACCGCGTGTACGCGCCTGCTGCCTGCTGGCCGGCAGATACGGAGGTAAGGACGACCAAGAACATCGCATCCTCCGATCCGCCAGAGACCAGCAAAGCTCCTGCAGAAACATGCATGAGCAAATGAGCAATGGATGCTACTAGGCAGCATTTTCAGTGCGCACAGAGTAGAGAACCAGGAAGGGGGGCAGAGTTGCAAATTTCCAATCCCTGGTGAATCATGGATTGGGCCATCAGGCCATGGTCCTTGCTTGTCTTCTTCACTGGTCGACAGTGCTCCTGTTCCAATGCAACCCCTGCAGCAGCTTGTCAGTGCGTACTGCGTACTAATTCGTAATACACCGGCACCTCCGATCCCTACAAATTTGCATTCATGTACATATATAATTTCTCTATATTTATATAGAATACTTGCATGTACACATGTACTGACGAAACGATTCGGCAAAATGTACAGGCATTCAGTAAACTAGAACATTTGACGCGCGTTGCGCACCCAATCCGAAATAACAGAAATGCGATCCAAATATGGTATATTAGTCAACATTCCAAGTGTTGATTTGTTATTAATATATTTGGCATTCATCAAATTGACGTCTGAATATATGTATTTTTGAATTTTTCAAAGCATGTTTACCCCTGAACTTTCATTTCATTTTATGCAATCAAACACACAAACACAAGAATCGTAGTAGCGTTATACCAAGCATCTCACACTCACATGAGGGAAATAAATGATCATTTATTCATTCAGATCACCTGCAAATCAAAGTACAGATCGCACCTAAGCACAAGATTATCTTGACTCAGACATGGCCATGAGTGAAGATTTTGTCTCAAAAGCCTCATTGCAACAGCTGCTATGCTGGCAGCAGCAGGAACATCAACTGCTCTTCCAATGAAGAGCCCTTTCGTTATTACATTTGTAGGCAATGGAAAGTTTAGACAAATCACTCAAGAAAAAACAATAGTGCTCCCCGTTCTCCTGAAACATAATATGAAAATTGCAATCAACCAATTTGCAGGTTAAACATGGCATACATTTGGATCAGGCATCTTCTGGAAAGTCTATCAACAGACAAGGGAGAAAAGTATACTGGATTTCGCATGATTCATTCTCTGTTGATTGTGGGCAAAAGAATATGTTGGTTCAAAAGAAATGTATCTACCTAATCAAACTTTAATGCATATAATTTTGGCGCTGAACTTTTGGTTCACCAACTTGCTCGAAATCAAAGACATCTTTATAGATATCGATATCATCTATATCAATTGTTTTGAATCAATTTGATATCTCGCCAAGCTTATCAACCTCTAAGAGACCCTTACTGCAGGCTTTTCAAAAGCTCACCTCTTTGAAAGATGTCTTGAGGCAGGGACAGTCAGAACGCATATGAATCTTCTCTCGTCTGATAAGAAATGGGTCTTTGCATATGAACCGGAAAAAAAAGAGGCCTCAATATAAATGTTTTCAAGTGATTTGTATATGGAAGAGTGTACAGTTGGGAATATAACCACTGAAACAACAGTTGAGGAATATGCTGCTGATATATTTTGCACACTTGCTTTGTGTGGAGATTCAAAATTATATGAGAAAAGTTTTGTTAGGCAACAAAGGATACTCTTTACAGCTTTGCAAAATCAAAATATTTAACTAATATTCATGAATCAATCATTAAACAAATTCTGCATATATGTATCCAGATCATTACCTTGACATCAGATATTATATCATGTTTCATTTGAAGCAAATTTGTGGTTCCTCCTGATTGTGAAGTGCACTTATGAAGGAGTTTATTATTTTTTTTCCTTTTATTCATAAAGAAAGCAACATAAGTCACCTGATACATACTGGAAAAGCTTAATGTATACGTTTGATATACCTAGTGCATAGCAAAGACCTTGCATCAACTATCTCCATGGATCATCGGTTATCTCCTAATCAGAGAATTATGCACTGTTTGTAACAACTGTTCAAAGAACCACTACCAGGATTGAAGAGACATAAAAGATATGTTGGATTACAAAGAATAGAACCTGGCAAGTTTCAGAGTGAACAGGGGAAACATCTTTTCATTTTTATTGAGACCAGCCAATCTTTTCTACCACACCCCAGTCTGGTACACATCCTTCTTATAGTTGCAGTTTTCAGTTTTGACCTCTGGTCCCTGCAGCAACGTGAAAGGATGAACATCTGTTGGACGCTAGCTTGTTGTGGCATTTCATCGAACAACTGGGCGGCAGTATCCATGAGACCATGATTTGTCAGAAGAATGCACAGCATAGAAAATCAGCCTTGGAAATGGTAGGTTAAAGGAGAAGAGGTGGCACAGACCTGGCAATGGCGGCAGCGAGGGTGCTGCCTAACCTAACCATAACTGATGCGCGGAGAGCTCTGAAGTATATTGCTGCATGCCTGCATCCGCTTCCCATCCTGGCGCCTGCATCGACATGGACCAACCGACGAGCACAAGAGCGCTCCGCGGCGGCGGCCTCTCAGTGAGCCAGATCCTCGCACGACCAACCGTCGACAAGGCGCCGGGACCTGCCGACTTCCTTTGCCAGGCCGCACCGTAGCCACCGTGCCTTCCCTTGCTCGACCTGGACCTAAGAGCAAAGAGAGAATTAGAAGAGAGGATATGAGAACGGGAGATCAGAGGGAGGGAGGGGAAAAGGAAGAGAGGAAGAGAGGGAGGGAGGGGAAAAGGAAGAGCGCACCTCTGCGTGGGCTACGCCGGCGTACCTTCTATCGTCGGCGAGTTCGCGTCGCCGCCGCCTTTGCTTGCCAGGCCGCGCCGTCGTTGCCATTTGTTCCCTCGCTAGTGAGGCTACGCCACCGCCACCTTCATTCACCAAGCCGTGCCACTGCCGCTGTGCTTTCCCTCGCCAGTTAGGCCGCCGCCGTCGTACTGTCGCCACTGCATCTGGTGCTAGAGAGGAGAGGGAGGGGATAAGTCGCCACGAGGAGGACCACGGGGTACAGGCGCGCTTTTTTTCCCGCGCTTTCGGCTCTCCCTCGCAGCCTCTCTCCTGCAGTCCCGCGCTCCCTTCCGCGCCCTCCGTGCTCTCTCCTCTCGCCGCTCTCGATGTACGCCTGCGCGACACGCGTCCAATTCGACACAGGAAACGCGGGCATGAGAGCAGATGGGTTGAGGTTTTAAGAATCTTGATTCGGGCAGGTTTGCTTTGGATCATCAGCTGAGAGTACCCGATGTTGCTAAATTCAATGGCTGCTTATCGTTCTGTTCCTTTTCTTTTTTCTGTTTGAGATTAGTTGGTTCAGGAGGCTACCTAATGGAGTGAAGAACTCGATGCTGAACTGCAAATCTGCAATCCTTTGCCGAGTAGCCTCTGCTGCATGAGTCAGCCTGCTGCCTTCCCTGCCTTTCTGGAAGATGATAGAGCACTGTTGCCACTGCTGTAGCATCAGCACCATCAGTAAAGTAGTGCCCCCACATTGATCCCTCCTTTCCTGCAAAAGATGGTGGTACTCTGCTCTCCTCACTCACCACATGCGCAGCTCTGACCGGTGACCACCCTTAAACCCTACTAAACCCCCTGTACTTTGCAATCTGTTCCTCATCACAACCATTAACCGCGGTTGATTGTCACATTGCCGTCCATCTTCATTTGGAAACCATAATTGGTGGTTATTAGGACACTAATCGGTCTGTTTTTTGTTGATTCATAAATGGCAGGTAAGTTATAGCCATTTCATGCAATTGAATTCCGCAGTCATTTGTGGTGGCGGGTACAAAATTGAATTGGGCTGTAAATAGTTGCTCACATGGCCGGAGAGATGTGTGCCAGGCAGTGGAACAATCTTCTTCTTCTACCTTGCAGTGAAATGAGAGTCAGAGAGTGACGAGTGATCACCAATCATACCATCACTTCCCGGTTTTCGCAGAGCCTCTGCCGCTTCATTCTGCTCCCTCTTCATCCTCAGCAGCTGCCGGCGCAAATGCTTGACGGCGTCGGCGCCGGCGGCGGTGGAGGAGCAGTGGTACAGGTACGGCTACTAGCGGCGGCGCCGGCGACGGAGACTGCAAGGTTGTAGCGCGTCTTGTTAGTAGAAGATGGGCAAAGCGGGGAGGTGGTTGAGGAACTTGTTCCTGCCAGGTAGGAAGGGGAGGAAGGCCAAGGACAGGACAGACACCGACTCCCAGTCGGTGCTCTCGGCGCCGTTGCCAGCGCCGGCGGCCGCGACGACGTCCGTGAGGGAGAAGAGGCGGTGGAGCTTCCGGCGTCCAGGGGCGGTGGCGGGAAAGGCCGACGCGGCGGCGTCCGGCGGCCCGCTCGCGTCCTCGTCGTCCCACTGCTTCTCGGAGGCCGAGGTGCGCGTCGCGGTGGCGCAGGACGACCACCACGCCGCCGCCGCGCCGCCGGTTACCTCACTCCCGCCGCCGCCGGCGTCGGTGGAGGCCACGGCGGCGATCAGGATCCAGTCGGCGTTCCGGTCGTACCTGGCAAGGAAGGCGCTGCGCGCGCTGCGAGGGATGGTGAGGCTGCAGGCCATGGTGCGCGGCCAGCTGGTGCGGCGGCAGGCTGACGTCACGCTCCGCCGCATGCAGGCGCTCGTCGACGCCCAGCGCCGCGCGCGCGCCGAGCGCCTCCGCCTCCTCCTCATCGCGGAGGACGGCGACGCCGAGGACACCAACACGCCGCCGCGGCGGGTTTCGCCGAGCCGCCGCCGCCGGTCGCCGCAGCACCACCACCCGCGGCCACGGAAGGAGAGGGGATCGGAGGAGGAGGAGAACGCCAAGATCGTGGAGGTCGACAACGGCGGCGGCGTCGCCGCGCGGCGCAGCAGCTTCGGCGGCTACTACGCGGCGACGCCGGATTTAAACACACCTCACTAAGCACAACAAAAAAAAACATCATAACCATAGCAATCCAACCGAGTCCATCCCTTTACATAAATAGATTCGAGTTAAATTACAGCACAAGTTAACAGAGTTTGCAACAGAAAGAGTTTTATCACCTATACTACAGTTCACTTCCAAAAGAGAAGGTTAGCACCATGTGGCGATAGTGCCTTCTCCAAAGCCATGACCATCACTCCTCACCCGCACCTCCGTTCGCGGGAAAGAAGTACCCAAAGATGGCCTCCGCTTGCGGATCACCTGAAAACAACTTAACGGCAGCACCGTGAGTACAAGGGTACTCAGCAGGACTTATCCAAAAGATAAACATGCATTTGGCTAAGTGGATAGGATGGATCAAAAGTAATTCGCATAAAAGCGTCTACAAAATTCTATAATGACATAAACAAGTAAAGACCTAGCAGTCTATACTCTAAGCCAAACATCAATCAAATACTACAAGTGAGATGATCATGAATAATGAGCTCAGTCTTCCATGAACTCCAATCGGTAACTCTACATTGAACACAAGGTAACAAGAGCTTGCTCCTTAACCCGGGAGCTCGGCTATTGCAATAGATTATAACCCTGCAGGGGGTACAGCTTTTCCCACGAGAGGCACAAGACCAACGCCCATACCCTGGCACCGAGGATAAGGGTTAATTCATGCCCTCAGCCTTTCACATACCCACACCCAGTTATGAACGAAGAGCCGGAAGTGTATAGGTGTACCGGACACAGCCTGATCACACCTCATCCCACCCCACCTTAATCCGGCCAAGACTCGGTGTGACTTATGCTACTTAGTTTACCTTACCCACAATCAGCAGGTGGTCTGTACGAAAATGTGCTCAAGTACGCTGTAACAATGATTGGTCCTAACCCAACCCAAGCAAGTCTATGCCAAGTGAGCTCCATCTCACATGACCCTAGCACACTTGCTCAAGTCTCGCATCAAGATTATGTAGCTCAACTTTTAAATCATTCCAAGCTATCCAAGTCTTAATTTAGGCAAGCATAAGCTATAACTCGCGAGCGGTGGTGACCTTGCCACCTCTCGACTTCTACAGAAACTAAGCATGGATAAGCAATTATACGTGACCTCTAATCAAGCATATTCATCTAGAGGGTTTTGTTCTATGTCAAGGATGGAATAATGCATAAAATTAGGAGCTACACAGCCAAGCAAACATATACTTTATTATGGCTAATGCACAAACAAGGCATAATAATAATTATTGATCCAAAAAGGGTTCAACTGATGCCTGCCTTGACTGTCGTTGGGGGCGTCGTCGACGGTGGGGTCTTGCTGGACCTCGCCGACCTCCTGCTCCTGCACTTCGGTCTCTACACGAAATGCAATGATGCAAAATAAATAAATATGACAGGATTAAATGCGATGATATGAAAATGAGATGCTCTAACATGATTTAACAATGCACAAGATCATGAGAATGTTTGATGATAGCTTAGATAAATAGGTAAAAGAATTGGAGACACTAGAAAAAGGACAGCAAAAGCTGGCTACGGCGGACCGTCCGGACCAGAGGAGGCGGACCGTCCGCAGTAGAAAAGGTGCCTGGAATGCCCGGAAACGTTCCTGCGTAAACAGTCCGCGAAAGCCATGCGGACCGTCCGCGACTGGCGGACTGTCCGCGCCCCAAGGGCGGACTGTCCGCACGCACGTCGCAGCACACTGGCGAGTTCGCCGGTGGCGGCTCCGGCGACGGTTTCGAGCGGGGTTTGTTTCTAAAGGTTCCTAGAGATGTATAGAAGGAACTCCAAGCAATGGATTCAAGCGGAAAAACTATTTAGAAGCTCGAGCTCAACAATGGTGCTTAGAACCCTAGGTTTTCTAGAACCCGAATCAAAAGAAGTTAGAGAGCGAATCGAGGGATTAGATAGCTCACCGGTGATGGATTGAACTCCGGTGAGGTGCTAGAAACCGATGGAAAGCGACATCAAAATAGATCGAGCGAGTTCTTCACTTGAGCTTTTAGGGAAAAGAGGGAAAAACTTTGAGATGGGCTCCAAACTCAAACCATGGAGGAAGAAGGGAGTAGAGAGGGTACCAGTGGCCTTCGGTGATTCTCCGGCGAAGCTCTGGCGAGGTTGAGGGGTCTTGGGAGTGGAGGAACCCTAGGAGGGCCTCCCGGTCGCCATGGGGGCGGAGAAGACGCGAGAGCGAGCGAACGAGCGAGAAATGACGAACGGATAAGGTTCTGGACCGATTTTGACGAGTTCAGGCGGACCGTCCGCGAGGGAGGGGCGGACTGTCCGCAGTACCAAAGTTTGGTTCGTTACAGTGAGCGCCGCCGTTCTCGAAAGCAATGGATCGATGATCGTGGCGCGAGGCGAGAGGATCACGATGTGCGGCTGGTTTTCTTGTGCAGGAGGCGGTGGAGAGGGGATCGGAGGAGAACGTCAGGATCGTGGAGGTGGACAACGGCGGCGGCGCGCGGCGCAGCAGCTGCTACTCGGCGACGCCGAGCCACACCCCGGCGAAGGCCGATCTGTACCAGAAGGTCTCGCCGACGCCGTCGGCGCTGACGGACGCGAGCGCGCGGACGCTCAGCGGGCGGCTCGACGACGCCTCCTTCGCCTCCTCCGCCGCCGCGCGCGAGCCGGGCCGTTGCGGCGGCGCGTCAACGGCGGCGGCGTGGCGCGGTGAGCACCACGCCCACGCGACGCCGCCGCCGCTACGG
>CM014271.1:3531279-3562754 GCA_004135705.1 Alloteropsis semialata | reverse complement strand
ACCCTACAGCGCCGCCCGCCTAACCCTGCGCGCCGCCGTACCCGACCGCCGGCCGTCCTCCTCGCCTAACTCGCGCCGGCCGTCCTCGCTTCCCTGTGCCCGCCAAACCCGGCCCCACGCCATTAACGCCGGAGCTCGAAGCTTCCCGGCGCCGGCCGAGCCCCGAGCTCCCTCCCCGTCTATAAAAGGGGGCCTTCCCCGCGTTCACCACCACCTCAACCTCCTCCGCCTCCTCACCAAGCCAGCGCCGCCCTTCCCTCGCTCCCACGCCGCTCCTAGCGCCGCCGCTCCCCTCGGCCCTCACGCGGAGCCGCCGCCTCGCCCCTCCACTGCCCCTGGTAAGCACGGGGTTGGATTCCCCGTGGCCCCCTCTTGCTCGTGCGCCGCTCGCCGGGCGTCCCCGCGGCCCGGAGGGCCGGGAACGCCGGCGAGCCGAGCGCCGCCGCCGCCCCGTTCCCCTCCTCTGTTCGGCCGGCGAAGAAAAGAGGAAAGGCCGGCATATTTCCGAATAACCCCCTGCCAAATTCCCGAATCCATAAAGAGTCCTTCCCCCTTTATCCGATTTCCAAGAAAACCCCCTGTCTTTTCCAAATAATTCCAAATGAGTCCCTGGTTGATTCCAAAACCCCCCAAATACTTTCCAAAATCACAACCATGCCCTTCCACCATATAAAGATCTTTACAGAAAGGTCCTTGATTCTTTTAACCTTCACAGATAGGCCCTAAAACCCCCGTTTAAGCCCTAAACCTCCCCTAATTCGTCATTTCATGCGCCAAATCACTCCGGTTTTCCACCAAACTCCACCATGCCTATCTTATATCTATTCCGGCCAAGCTTTACACAAATCATCCCAATATAATTCCGTTTCCTATTTTATTTTGTTCTTTCCTGTTTCCAACTCATCGGTTAAGGATTGTGTTTTCTTATTGTGTGTTTGTTTGATCGTGCCCTAGACGACGGAGTGAACGAGGAGGAGCAGTACCGCGAGCAGGACTACGCAGGAGAGTACCGCGAGCCCGACCCCGAGGACCCGTACCGCGAGCAGGATCTCCCAGAAGCTTTTGTTGACGGCAAGTCCAATCCCATCCTTTGATGCATGTTTATCCCATGTTTTATAAACACAACCTATTAAGCCTTTGATAATTGCATTGTTAGTTTAAAACCCGGTTGGTTAGCCACTCCTTGATTGATATGACATTCCTTGATCACCCAGTTATCACTAAATATGATTTACTCTGTTTAAGTGATAACACTTTCTAGAATGCTTAGGTTTAGAATGCATAGGATGTGTTACCCTTAATCAATCATGACTATACACTTGTTTTATCAAAGAGTAAATGTGTGAGTTGGTTTTTGGTTTTGGGTTTTGGTTTTGAAAAGAGTGAAACTGTGTGGATAAAATGGATGGGCATAACTTTGTGAAATGCCAAAGAGGAGGCTTGTACCTTTGTGGTTAAGCAAGTTGGGAGATATCCATTTTGTCCGGTTTTAAACCGAGGTGATGTGTCATCTTGCCTAACCCACTTACTCGTACAACCACTCGACTCTTGTATGGTGCAAGGGCTTAGTCTAAATCCCACTAGCCGTGCTGTTAGTTGTCTGGAGGCAGGTGTGCAGCGGGAAACCAAGTGCCGTCTTAGTGACATGGTTGCCGTCTTAGTGACATAAACCCCTTGGTGTTTTTCTCGTGATGGCTAGGCAGTTTTGGCTATGGTGGGTAATGACTTCGATAGGATCCGCACTGACACTAAGGTGATCGTGTTGCGGTACCCTACTTGTGGGGAAAGTGTACACCTCTGCAGAGTTTCCTAATCTATTCGAATAGCCGTGCCCACGGTTATGGGCGAGTTATGGCTTGGTCACAATGCTAAGGTTTTGGGTTGGTTTGGAGTGTGTGTTTTGGAATGAGTTCGGCTTTGTGCCAAAAGCTACGGCGGATGGGAAATCCGGTAGCACTTAAAAGATGGATCCTTTGTGGATCAACCCCCACTGCTTAAAAGTTGTTCTTAGAGTTTGCTTTGCTAAGTTATACCTTGATAACCCTTGCATGTGTTAAAACTAGCTTTTTGGCAAAAATAAAACCTAGCCTTATCCTTGATATTCCTTGTGCATAATTCTGTGTTAACCCCTCCGTGGGTGTGATTGGGCTTGTTGAGTACTTTTGTACTCACCCTTGTTGTTGTTAAATCTAGAAGAAGACCCGGACTTTGTTGAGGACGCTGAGTAGGTGGTCGCTTCCGCACCCAGCTTTGCCTGTGGAGTTTGGTCCCGCCCAAGATGGCTTCGCTGTCGCAGAACTCTGATCCCTTGGTTGAACCGGTCTGGTTCATCCTTTGGCTTACCGCCGTAGTTTACCTTTTAGCAGTTCTAGTTTGTATTAGGTGCCCGCTTCCTCGTGGGCTGTAAGTTTCTGTATCAACTGTTGAATAAATGTGTATCAGCCTCCTGGGACTGATAATTTGTATCACATTTAGTCTCTGCTTAGGCAGGGGCGCTTCACCAAGGGGGCACATCGATAACAAGGTGATGACCTTGTGGACTTATCAATTCAACATTGATGAAGGACAAGCCATTGATGCGAAAAGTACCATTGTAAAAAAACACGCTTTCTCTGCTCTTCTAACAGTAAGTTTGAAATCTTTTTTCAAACTAATCTTGCCTTCCTATCAGCATCACCTTTTCCTTAACATTTATGTGTTTTCCACCAATTATAGGACAGACTAAAGGTTGCACCTCTCGAGTTTAAACAAGACAGCTGCCTCAAGTTGTTGACAAGATTGAACAAAACATGGCACTTGTCAAAGATGGATCTGGTAACTTCTATATTCAAGTTCTTTCCCTTTTGCCTCACCGTATTTTTTCCTGTTCATGCTTTGATATGTGTCCTTTTGTAGTTATTTTTTCCAATCGTGGAAAAGGGGCATTGGGTACTTGTGTGCATCAATTTATTCCTTAAGCAAATTGTTTGGTTCAATTCTATCAATGCGTCCACAGATACCCCTTGCTTCCAATGTGCCAAGAATGTGGTTAGTAAAAGAGACACTATTATGTTTTTCTAGTTACTTGTTCACTTTTTTCCCTACAAACTACATGCATGTATGAAACTGTTTTATGTTTTTAGGTGAATAACTTCTCCAAAACAGCAGTATCCTACATTCTAAAAGAAGACGTCTCTTTGTATCAATGGATGTTTCCTACGCAGTACCCGCAACAAAATAACTTGTAAGTTGCATTCTAGATTCATGTTGCAACTCTCCAAACCTATTGCGATACTTTCACTAGTATCCTACATTAATGAATTTTTTTGTGTCAAGGCATGATTGCGGTTTGTTCACGATGTTGTATATGGAAGCATGGAATGGGAAGAAGATCAAGGCATGATTGCGGTTCGTTCACATGAAGCAAACAAAACTTACGCTGTGATCTTGCTTTACTTTTCTATTTCAGCATTAAGTAAAACATGTGAAACATTTAAGTTATGGGAATGAAACATTGGATTCTTTCTGTTGAAACATGGTGTTTGTTTGTTGACGTACAAATGCTGATTTTCTATATGATGTTACGTCCATGTTTGCATTAAGTTCTTTTGGCTATCTCAGTACAAATGTTTGATTAACATACTTTGCAACTATTTTGGTCCTTTGTTTACTGAAACATTCATATTATATTAGCGAAACAAAATATCTTCTGCATATATGCAACATCCAATGAAGGTTGGGGGGATATGGCCTGACAGAACATCCATTGCCTTGCAAGTGGTACTTCTTCTCCATGTTCTCCCACTCGGTCTCAAACTCATCCGGTGTTTCGGTCCGGTTGACACAATGGTCAAACTCACCGGCAAACTCCTCTTCTTCGCTGATCAGCCAGGCCAGCTTGTCCTTTGCCTTACTGGTGACGTGCCACTTGCAACATCTGTGTGTTGCGTTGGGGAACACTATCTCAATCGCCGCTTTCATGGCCTTATCCTGGTCTGTCATTATATTCACCGGTTCCTGCCCGCCCATAGCCTCCTTGAGCCTTTGCAAGACCCAAACAAAGGTCTCTGTTGTCTCGTCAGGGAGCAGCGCACATCCCAAGAGTATGCTTTGAAGATGGTTGTTTACACCCACAATTGGCGCGAACGGCATGTCGTACCTGTTGGTACAGTACGTAGTGTCAAAGAAAACACAATCGCTGAAGCTTTTGTACAGTTCCCTCGTCCTTCCGTCCACCCAGAAAAGGCCCCTGACCGCATTGCCACCGTCAATCATCGTTGCATAATAGAACGAAGGAGACTCGGCCTGCTGCCGCTGGAAATACTCAAGTGTCGCGTCCATATCTCTATAGCTCAACCCTCCTCTTAGGTGCGTCCTCATGTTCGAGACATCCTTGCTAGTGAAAGTCAGGTTTCCGACCCCTCCGTGGAAATCAGAAATTATACCCATGATCTGGCTGGTGCTTATATTCCGATGGTGAAGCGTCTTCAACAACTCGTAATCAGCCCAACTAATGCTACGATGAGATCTCAAGTGCTTCCTCAGGGCAACCGCTTTGACCAAAGGATGGGTATGTTCAGCCTGCATCACAATCACTCTCCATTTACCGTCACGCTTGCCAACCGCCATGTGAGCCTTGCAGTCAAATTTTTTGATGATGTTGCGCTTTCTAGTTGATGTTGTCATTACAGCTGCTGCACTTCTCTTCTTTGTCATCTTTTGTGTTGTGGTCTCATTGGTTGAATTGCTCGCTGAGTTGTTCTCTTCATTGTGTTCCTCTACATTATGGGCCTTCCGAGCGTGTGAACATTCCCATTCTTTTCTTATCAACTCTTTGCTGACAGTGCTGGTCCTCGATGATGCAACTCTTATGCTAAATCCCAGCTTGTAAGCATAGTCATTGTAAACTTTTTTGGCCTCTTCTAATGTGAAGAACTCCATCCCAACACATGGAACCACCGGCTGTGAACATACAACATCCTCATCTTCAAAGTGCTCCTCTTGATCAGACCCAAGCTCTACTTGCACAAATTCACTTGAATTTAATGACAAGCTTGCAGCAACACCACCTGAACCTTCATGTACCTGTACATCAATTTTTGAACCAGTTTGATAAATCATAGAACCCGTTGCAAACATAAAGCAAAGAGAACAAGGCAAGGGCTTGCGATTACTTACTTGTGTTGGAACTCTATGTCGACTTGATACATCATGTGTGCTGACATTATAATTGCTTGAGCTCGCTTCACTGTGTGACTTTTGCAGGGAACCACGAAGCTGCAGAATAGATGTTGCACAAGTATTAATGATATGTTGCAAATTACATAACAAAATGTTGCAATAGTACAAACACAATTTGCATCTACTGTGCAAGCCCAGAGGATTGAAAAAAGCACGAAATTATCCTCAAGCACATCAGTGGGGAACAAATCCATTCAAGAATTTCAATTACTCAAGCGCACATTAGTAGGGAACAGATCTAACCTGAGGTTGAGATGTGCGAATAGACAAGGGATGTGCTCCCCCAACATGGCCTGCGACATGGCGATTTCCACCCCTTGTTGCAGACCCCAAGCTTCCTTGCAAAGCATTGGATTCACCCGATCTCATGGGGAGGGGAAGAAGAACGGGATCAGAAGGATTCCTTGTGACAATTGGCGGTGGATGGTCGGCGTTTGGTTCACCCAATGGAGGGAACTCAATTCTCTGTAGAATATGCGACATTATGGCGGCGGGCGGCGGAGAGCTTGGCGGCCGCCTCGCCCTTGCGCTCGTGCGCGAGCAGGAGGAAGAAGAGACGTAAAAAAGGTTAGATTCGCGATATTGTTTCATGCAACATGGGGTTAATGTTGCAGTGGGAGTTTCGTGCCACCTAGGGTCCAAACGAGGTGTAGGGTGCCCGAATGTTGCGTGCAACATTAAACTGATTTACGTGATGTTGCGGTGGGAATTTTTATCGCGGACGCCAGAATGTTGCGTGCAACATCAAACTCAAAAATCTAATGTTGCGGCGGGAATTTCACCTGGATGACGACCGTCCGACGCAAGCACCGGACGTCGGACGTCCGGGCGCTAGCACACCCGTAAAAAAAAACAAGTGTAAAAAACTACGACCGTCCGACGCAAGCACCGGACGTCGGACGTCCGAGCGCTAGCAGCACCCTTTTGTTTCTTGTGGTGAGATTATTTTGGTATTTGGTGTTGGAGTGAGCATGAGTAACTAAAGCTGTAGATTGATTAGCAAAGGACGCCATCGCGCCGCGCGTACAGGTTTTTTGGCGATTTCGGATGAAAGGAAAGGAAATTTTGATTGAATTTTAGTGACAACACTTTGCTTTGACCAAAGCTTTACGATACCTATGGTGGGTGCATGTAGTCATATAGAAATGTTAAAATGTATGGATTGACAGGGGAAAGAATTTGGAAACCCCTGGCGGAAGCTACAAGTGCGTGTTATTTTGCTGATCATGGCCATACATGTGATCAAATAGTATTCCCTTTGTGAGCTAAGCTAGCTTCTTGTTCTCAACTTGTGATGAGTGGCCAACCTGCGCAAGTGCCTGCCTGAAACTGCACCCTTCTGCAACTGCGTGCACCGGGACATGGTGGACCACGCCGCCGGCGATTCCACGTAGGTGCTCTCCGAGTACGTCTCCGCCGACCCGACCCCACCCCGTACCTGCGGCCATGGCGAGGGCATAAGGTCAGCGTCGTGGCCATTTTAACCTTGGGTTGGTTCAGAGCTGTAGCACATGGTACTGTACTTCGGGAGGGGAAAAACAGAGGGGGGATAAATAATGTATACACATTCTGCCATTATGTGCGCTCCCTACATGGTGCCATTCAAATATTTTGATGTATTAGTAAGTTCTAATGATGATTTACTGTGTAGGCCCTACTTAATTTTAAAAGGCATTTTTTCCCTGATGTGTTTTTTGAGGAAACCCTGATTTTATTTAAGCGTGTCCATCTATTGTGTGCTTCGAGTCTTCGACGAAAGTAAGACAGAAGTCACAATGGATCGGGTGGGCTCTAAAACAGTAGGAGAGCTGGGCTCGGAAGCCTGCCCAGGGCTTTGCTAGATGGGCTACTGGGCCAGGCCTCTATAACTAGCTGGCTGACCGACCCATGGGCTACGAACTATCGTGTCCATCTGTCTGGTTTTCCAGATCTTGCTATAAAATCCTCAAAAAAAAATCTTGCTCTAAAAGAGAAGTTTCATGTCTATTCTGCTTCTCTCTTTCTTTTTGAACGAACTGCTTCTCTCTCCTCTCTCTTTTATGCAAAGCAGCCTTGCTCTTTGCTATTGAGAAACCCTTCATATGTGAGGGATGAAAACGATGAAAATGGGTCGGGAATAAATATTATGAATACAAAAATAGTAAAATACGGTCTGGAATTTTCATATTACTGAGTGCCAGTTGGAGACGGCCATTTTAGTCTCCTACAAAAGTTCACAAATACACGAAAACAATAAATAAAAACTGATTAGAGACGGCGACAGTAATTTGCCGCACCGTTTTCACCCGGTCACCTCACCTGCACATGCCAAAACGGTCCGGTGAAAAGTCCATACTACTCTTATGTACCGTACGTAGTTAATACAGTACACTGTGGCGTATTGTGCACTCGTACATGTACGTACATTGACAGCATCCACAGGTTCACTGTCATGTCACGTGCTTTCGTGTCCGAGTAAAACCTTTGCAGCTAAAATTTTAGGAAAAGAAAGAAAAAGAAAAGTGAGAAGAAGAGAGAGACGAGCTCGCGGGCCCAAAACCCTAACCCGCGGACTCCTTTGGCGGCGGCGGCGATGGCGGAAGGCGGCGGAGAAGGGGTCTCGCCGTCGGCGGCGCTCAAGGACCAGGGGAACGAGCAGTTCAAGTCGGGGAACTACCTCATGGCCGCCGCGCTCTACACGCAGGCCATCAAGCTCGACCCCGACAACGCCACCCTCTACAGGTTCTGCTCCACGCTCCCCTTTGTCCCCCTCATCCTTGCTGGTCGTGCGGGTACTCGGAACCCTTGCTTCACGCGCGGCCGATCTCGGTCCTGCGTTTTGGGGGGCAAGTGGTGGGGGGTTGGATCGAACGGCTGCGTCCTTAGGCGGTGACAGTGTAGGATCGTGGTGGCCATTTGGGATTGGGGGCTGACAGCATCTGGGAGTGAGAGCGGTTGTGGTTGATTTGTAGGCTTGTTGCAGGCTGTTCAATATGCAAATTAAGTTGCTTAACTTACTTGGCTGGTCCCTTTCATTTGACGGTGGAATGTTATTGAAATTGGAAATTATTAGGCTTATTTTTCCTAGTTCTCTGGGAGTAAGATTCTGAACCTAACTGTGACATAGCGTCCTGAATCCGATGATGTGATGTTACTTGCTCATGATGTCGAGCGAGTGTCTGCAGGACTGCAACAGAAACGTCTGATCATGTCACACAGCGAAATGAGCCAGTTTCTGGGTTGCCCTTTTGTCGTTTTATACGGATAAAATCCATTGGTCGCACGTCCAGTAGCTGCTTGAGAGGCGTTACTTTTGGGTGNCTCTTCCCACACAACGCAGCTACTTTAATTTCCTTAAAAATCGTCTCAGAGGATTTTATCATATACAACACATGTCGTTTTATAATTTACGCCGACCATCAGGATCCGCGTTTAAAGGAATGCAAGATATGATCGACACTACTAGACTCATATTTCGTTTTTTTAAAAATATGCAGCAAATTAAAGATCAATGTTGGCAAGAAGGTCGTCTGGCAACGCATCATTTCCTGCAGATTAAGTATCGGTTGGCACACATGGTGTTGGAGATACCGTGTTGTTTTACACGGGATGTTCATCATACCACCAACCGTTTCCACCTTGTCACTGCCCCAACCTCCCAACTGCATTTGTTTGTTTCTCATTCCACTTAGGACACTCATCGAGTGACAAGAAAATGCAGGGTATGACTCATGCATCCTCTGGCTCGATTCGAACGGAAGAAGCTCGTCACTGTAGTTTCCATCCTGTTCTGTAAACGTGTAGACACAGCTTGCTTCGAATGGCCTTGCTTCAAATACGAATAAGCTAGAAGGCAAGGCACATTATTGAGGATGATATATGCACAATCTGCGGACTGGGTCCTGAATATGCAGCGCAAGCTGTTGCGGGATGTCCACGTGTCTGTGCTATCTTAACAAAAATATAAATGGGGAGAGAGGGGAGGGTGGGGATTGCATTTTATTGTGCCCCTGTACGAGGATGTGCGACATGTCAAGGGACATGGAAAGAGTCACTTCGTGAAAAAAGAACGTGTGAAAAGAAACTGAGCCTTATGGGCCGAAAATCCACGCCATCCCTGTGGTGAGCTTTTGTGCTGTAAAAAGTTGTGGCAGCCGAATCTGCATACTTCAAAAGCCTGTGGCGGCCACCGCTGTGGCGTGGCGAGGCATGGCAGTAAACCAAGTAGTCCCAAAAAACCGTCAGAAATGCTCTGATGTTTGTTTAACACAAGTATAGGGCTGGGTAACAAATCTGTTCTATACAAAAATTCAAGTCTAAAGTCTCGTGTTGACTGCCATGTGTCGACGTCAAAAATGTACAACTCACGTGCATTTAGAATGAAAAGAACGTGGGTTGGTCCAATGATTGAGGCATGGCAAATCAACCCTTCCTTTCCTACCCCTCCTCTTCTAACATCTGGTGGTTTGATGTGGCAGCATGATAGTGACGAGGGCGACCGGTTGGAGCAGCGCGCTGGCGGTGGAATCACCAGCTCCTTGGCTTGATCTAGCACCCCTGTTATTGAAGGGCAGTTCCTCACTGGGGCTAACCATTTGTATGCGGTAGCATACCATTGTGCTATAGTGTCTAGCTAAGCTGCTGGATCAATGGCGGCGTCTGGGGCGCTACGACGGTGGCAACCCTAAACTGCACTGCACTTGGATGTTTTAGAGGAGCTCTAGACTTTCACTACTGGATATAGAACAATTGTTGAGAGTCCTATTTGAAGTGGCTGACCGGACTGCAATGTTTACCTTGTTTTGTTAACTAATCGTTGATGGTGTTGTACTGCAAAATGACCCTTCCCGAGCGTACAAATGCATATTAGCGACCAACATTTACCGAGCAACAGTCACTGACAAGATGCTGCTATAGGAATAAAATACTGCATCACTGTCAGACATTTGCTGCAAACGCTCGTTAATAGTTGTGAATCTAGTAGTGTTTGAATTTATGGCCACCAGATCGATACTATAATTGGTGCTCTCGGGTTTTGTCTCTGGAGTAGGAAGGCCACGGTTGTGGTACATGGCAGGTGCAAAGGCAAGATGGTGAGGCAGCAAGGCCATCCCTGAGGCGGGAGGCCGTGGTTGGATGGTGTCGGAGAAGGGGCATCCCTGCATAAGTCCAAAATGTTGATTCAGCCAGTGGAGAATCTACCGGGGCTGAGGGTGCTCCAGGACCTCCTATATATTTTAATGGAGCCTAAGAGGCCCCCTAAGTTTCCGCTAAGAAAATTTAGCCATTAGTGAAGAGGAGGAAAAAAGAGAAGATGAAGAAGAAGAGAAATATGGAAGAGACGAGAAAGAAGGTAAAAATGTGCACCTCTTTTTTCTAGCTCTCGATTTGTCACTGAATGCAGCGGCAGAAGACACCGGTGAATCCAGCGATGGAGAACTGCCGGAGACGAGGAAGAACGGCATGGCGGTGGCAGGGAAGGGCGCACTAAAGAAGCTCGCGTTGAAGTCAGCCAAACATTTTTGCACGGTGCATGATGGCTAAGGCCTTGTGTTCATCACAGTTGTTACATGCATGGTCATCGTAAGCCTAGTTCTTGTATGTATTGATTGACCTCCAGTGTCTATATGCTTTACTTTGGAGGAAACCAGCGGTGTCTGTATTTTAGATACATAGTCATACGGAATGACTATACTGACACCCAAGGGGGACCCAGGGCCGGTCCTGACATTTTTTGGGCCCGGGGCGAGGTCCAAACTGGGGGCCCTATATTGACTTCCTTTTAGATTTTATCAAATTATTTTTTAGATAAAACTTATATTTATTGGTTTCCTATCTCTGTTCCTTCTAACTTTTTCATTCTTTTGAATGTACCCAGTTCCCCATTACTCTAAATAAATCCTTTCAAGCCATTATCTTTTTTTTTTATAATTTCAAGCCATATCGCGTACATGTTACTACAAAAGAGTGTAAAAACCCAACTTAGACAAGAAACAAAGACACATATATGTAAAATTAATTTGTACTCCTTCCGTTCCAAAATAAATATTGTTTTTATTTTTCTAGATATAATATTTTTACTATGTATATAGGCACAATGCATATCTGCATTCATAGCAAAAAATATATATCTAAGAAAGCTAAAACGACATTTATTTTGGGACAATGGAAGTATGTAAAAAGCATCGAGCTAGGCTACTCTACACAAACCATATGTCATGTAAATGGCAACATCAAACTAGGGTACTTTTAGGGGTGGGCACTTTTTTCCCGAAAACCGAACACCGAACCGAACCGAAATATCGGTTTTTCGGTGTGTTCGGTTCGGTGTCGGTTTGCACTTTGGTGAACCTCGGTGTTCGGCTTCGAGATCGGTTTTACCAGTGCACCGAACCGAACCACCGATCCACACCGATCCTCACAGCTCCTCTGCTCACGAAACTTTAACTGGCCCAACTAGGGTGGCCCAAATCACAGTCTAGTCCTCCGCTCTACTCGACCGCTCTCCTATTCTCCTGCATCCGACTCTCAGTTCCCAAATCCCAACCCTAGCTCTCATTCGCAGGCGGCTCGGCGGCGGCTCCGCATCGGCGTCGGCGACGGTGGCTCTGCGCGCGCCCTCGGTCCCAGTCCTGTCCTCCTCCATCTCCTGTACTCTGCAGTGGAGCTCGGCGGCCTGCAGGCGTGGGCGCGCGTGGAATCAACGGCGCAGCCGCGCAGGCACACACGGCGGGCAGGACAGCAGCGGTGCTGACTGCTGAGCGGCGGGCAGGATAGCAACGGTACTGCTCCTATTTCCATGCTTGCTGATTCAGTGATTCGTGAATCCTAATCTCCATGAGTCTTTTTTTTAATACTTCCATGAGTCTTGGTTGAGGGTCTGCTGTGGGACTCAGATCGTCGGCAGTCGGCCAAAACGACTTCCGTCGGCAGTCACGGCATCTACGCCCTCCCTTGTTGATCAGACGATGCCCAGCTCCAGCTGCTCAATCATTCCACGTAATGGGCCTCGGCCCAACAGCAGCACGGCCTGCAGATGAAAAGAGATGACCCCCAGTTATTTTAGCGCGAACGCTGTCTTTTTTGGCGCCGAGGCTTGCGTTTTGGCGCGAGGGGCCGTGAGACGCGATCGTCAGGTGCCCCTACTCGTTCTCTCTGGATCCAAGACAGGTACACCAATCTGCACTCCCACTCCCATCTCTTATTCTCTTCCTGTTAAATCAGATTGCAAGGGCGTTCTTGTTTGGTCACTAATCTACACTCCCATCTCTTCCTGTCTTGTTAGATTGTGTTGGAATTGGTTGAAGGAAACATCAGATGGCTTGACAAAACAAAATCTACATCTACATATTTAAGATGGAAGAAAATAGGTGTGTATCGATCTAGTTTGTACTTCGTTACCATAATACCAGACATATTTGGGTTGCTCAAATAATCACCTCCTGTTCTTGTAGAGAGGGCTTGCTGCCTAGGTTGTTGCCTCAAGTTGGCATGGAGTTTAATACTATTGAAGAGGCTTGGATGTTTTGGATTAGCTATGGAGGTCAAAAAGGATTTGAGGTTAAAAAAAAGTATGCAAACAAAAGAGTGTCAGATGGGAAGGTTAGGTCCTGCAGATATGTTTGTGCAAAAGAGGGTCATAGAGGGGCAGATAAAAGGGACCATCTAACAAAATGTCCAAGAGCTGAAACTAGAACAGATTGTCAAGTTCGCATGGGTGTTGTACTGGACCGGGTGAAAGGAACCTATAAAGTGTCTGATCTAGTTTTAGAACACAACCACATCCTTCAGTTGCCACAAACCTCGCACTTGATGGTGTCTCAAAGAAAAATTTCAGAGTTACAAGGTTTTGAAATTGAGACAGCCGACGATGCGGGAATTCGACCTAAAGCTGCACATGAGTTGGCTAGTATCCAAGTTGGCGGGTCATCTAATCTCAGTTACACTCTTCGTGACCACAAAAACTATTTACGGGGCAAGCGCCAACGGGAGATGGCATATGGTCAAGCAGGAAGCATGCTTATGTATTTTCAAAACAAAATTGCCGAGAACCCGTCATTCCAATATGCATTACAAATGGATTCAGAAGAACAGATAGCAAACATATTCTGGGTTGATGCTAAAATGCTCACTGACTATGCATATTTTGGTGATGTTGTCAGTTTTGACACTACTTTTGGAACAAACAAGGAAAGTAGACCTTTTGATGTATTTGTTGGGTTTAATCATTTCAGGGAAACAGTGGTTTTTGGTGCTGTTCTCATGTATGATGAGACATTTGAGTCCTTCAAGTGGTTGTTTGAGACCTTCCTCAAAGCACATAATGGCAAGCAACCAAAAACAATCTATACTGATCAAGATGCCGCAATGGGAAAAGCTGTGAAAGAAGTGTTTTTAGAATCATGGCATGGTTTGTGCACTTTTCACATTATGCAAAATGCTGTCAAACATCTATCTAAATCGGATGAAGAAGAATCAAGTGCTTCTCCCAAAGATGTAGCTGAAGATAGTGAGAAAGAACCAAGTATCCTAGCAGATTTTAGTGCATGTATGTTTGAGTACGAAGATGAGAAAATATTTGAAGATGCATTCAACATGATGAGGATAATTACAGCACGCCTAAAGATATTTGAAGATGCATTCAACATGAAGAGTACTAATACTATGGATCCAGTCACTGTTCCCACGAATGCTGCTCCTCCAAGTGAGTTGATAATTACAGCACGCCTAAAAAAAAAGGAGGTGGAAACAAAAACCTCGAAGCGCAAAAAAAGTTGGCTCGATAAGATGCACAAGGGTACAAAGAAGGGAGGTAAGAAAAAGGAGGTGGAAACAAAAACCTTGAAGCATAAGAAGGGAAAAGGTTTAGTGGTATGTAACAGCACAAATTCTATCTGATTCTGTTTAACTGTATTTCACTAGTATCTAACTGTATTTCTCTCTTATTGAAAAAGGAACAAAAAACTGCAAAAGTGGCATTGGATGATGGTGCTGCAGTCCAAAATATTTCCACTACTACTTCTTGTCCCAGAGAAGAGATGTCTGAATCTTACATGGCCATCAATACCTTCTCTCAATTATTAACGGTAATATTTCAAAGTGATGACCACTTAAGTGATATGCACAGAGTTCAATTATCATTTTTTTTGCAGTGAGTAATCACCGAAAGCTGAGCGATACTTTTCTTTTATTTTGCAGGGAGCCGGCACCAATGATTTTAATGCTGATTTCTAGCAATGGAACTTGTGCTTGAGTAAAGCTTTTGATCTGTGTATCAGATGTTTAGTTCAGTATGTCATATGCACTTCATCACATGAGTTGTGCAACATTTTGAGTTTAAGTATGACAGAAGTCAGTATGTCATATGCACTTCATCACATGAGTTGACATTGAGTTTCAGTATGACAGAACAATACAACACTGATCTCTGCAACTTTCTGTTCATTCAGTGATAGCACAATTTAGCATACAATTTGCCATCTATACAAATTCTTAGATGTCTCCAATGCAATCACAACTTGCCCAACTTGCTAGGAGCTGCACAGTTTACAGAATACAATTTGCCATCTATGCAATTTCTAGTCTTCTTCTAGCTTGAGCTTCTGCTTCTCGGCTGCTCTGTGGCCATGGCTTTGTGTGGCCATGCCCTGCAGCTGCTGCTCCCGGGGGCAGGGGAGGAATGGCGTAGCGGGGTTGGCGCATCCGCACCCGGCGGCGTCGGCAGCCGCGGGGAGGAGAGGAGCCCGTCCTGCGATGGCGACGGCGGATGCCGGAGGCGGGGAGCCGACGGGAGGCGTCGTGCCGGGGAGGCGCTGTGACGGGGAGAAGACGAGGGAGGCCGGGAGGTGCCTCGCCGGGGAGGCGCTGTGGCGGGGACGTGCGGGGACGCCGGGAGGCGCCGTGGCGGGGAGGTGCCAGCGCCGTGGCAGGGAGACGGCGGCGGCAGCAGAGAGGCTCCCCGACCGCCCGACGGGACTACGGCGGCGGCAGCAGAGACCCTCGCTGACTCGAGCAGTGGAGAGGCCGTACTGCTGTTGGGCCGAGGCCCATTACGTTGAATGATTGAGCAGATTGAGCAGCTGGAGCTGGGCATCGTCTGATCAACAAGGGAGGGCGTAGATGCCGTGACTGCCGACGGAAGTCGTTTTGGCCGACTGCCGACGATCTGAGTCCGGGGGAACAGGGGAGAGGGGGCAGCCGGGGAAAGGGAATGAGAATGCAAGTGGGCCCCACTGTCGAGGAGTGGCGCAGGCGGTCGGGTCGACCGGAGGTTGGCTTCCGTCCGGTCGAGGGTAAACTCAACATTTCGCACTGAATGGTAGGAGTAGAACCCTAAAGCCTTAATTAATCTTTAATTCTTGAGGCAAATCTCATTAATCTCCTTCTCAAACCTCTCCATGACCGCCTCCGGCAACTGCATCATCACGACCACCGACTCATCACCATCCGCGTTGACGCACTTGGCGTTAAAGCTCACAAGCGGCGACGGCGGCGCCGCGACGCCGCCGCCGACCCGCGTTGCCCACTCGAAGTCCACCTCGTCCTCGCCGAGCCGCGTCCAGTCCGACACCATGTACGTCTCGTCGCGGTATCGCGCCGCCGTGGTAGCCATCCCGCGCGATGCCGCCAAGAAGTCGGCAGTCGACCTCACGTGCTCCTCGTAGTAGCTCGCGTCCGCCTCCTTGGCCCCGCGCACGAGCGCCGCCGCGCGGCCCAGCGGCATCCCGCGGAGCTCACCAGCGGCGACGCCGTGCACGACGTGGAACACGAGCGCGTTCCCGTAGTACCCCCGCGGGAGGCGGTCCCACCGCCGCCGCACGTTCCCGGCGAAGACGAGTATGGCGGGCTCGCCGTCGGCGAGGCGTAAACCCCACGCCGCCGCACGGCACTGCCAGATCGCCGCCGTGAGGAGCTCGAACGTCGTGCGCGACGCCGCCACGAGGTGTTCGTCGTCGTTGTCGCCCGCGACGCGGCGTCGCAGCGTGGCGATCTCCGCTGGGCCGAAGAGGAAGTGCCGGCACACCATGCTCGGCGCCGCCGCTGGCGTCACGCCGGCGGCGGAAGGTTCGTCGCCCTTGAGAAGGGACATCAGCTTGCGGTGCACGTAGGCGGTGTTGGGCGGCGCGCGGGCCATCAGGAGGTGGCGTTCCCACACGGGCAGCACCAACGGGGCGCCCTCGCCGCGCGCCACGTCGGCCACGGCCCTGAGGAACTGGACCATGCCGAAGCCGTCGGCGATGCAGTGGTTGATCGAAAGCCCAATTGCGAATCCTCCGCATCGGAACCGTGTCACCTTCATGCATATGGATTATGGAAGCAACATCCGAAATTTGAACAATCAAGGAGCAGTTGTGGTTTGATGATAATTAAATATCTCAAAACGTGCTTAGGCTTTTGAAGCTGCTGATAGTTTCTTCCGGGACGTCATCATAAGCGTTTTGACGGAGAACCTGGTTGACACCTATTTCTCGTATAAAACTGGCAAGGAAGTTTGGGATGCTCTAGACACTCAGTATGGGGCTTCTGATGCCGGGAGTGAGCTGTATGTCATGGAACAGTTCCTTGACTACAAGATGGTGGAAGACCATCCTGTAGTGGAACAAGCCCATGAGATTCAGGCGTTGGCAAAATATCTCAAAGACTGCAGCAATGAAGAACCCTGCAGGTTGCCTGACAAGTTCGTGGCTGGAGCTATCATCTCCAAGTTGCCACCTTCTTGGAGGGACTTTGCTACTACTCTAAAACACAAGAGTAGACATTCAGCATTGCTGATCTGATTGGCACTCTTGATGTTGAGGACAAGGTGAGAGCAAAGGACACGCGCAGGAAAGCTGTAGTTGGACAGTCAAGCACCAACTTTGTTCAGAGGAACAATGTAAATTCCCAAAAGAAAAGAAGGAAGCCAACGCGGAACCAGCCAAAGGCTAAGCAACCAACCGCAACCCTAGCAAAGAAGAAGAAAGGAGTCTGCTATGTGTGCGGAAGCCCGGGCCACTTCGCTCAAAAGTGTTCGAACCGCAAGGATAAGAAGTCCGCCAACATAGTGGTTAGCGAGATTGGAGGAACATCGGGGTACGATAATTCTTTACCTACAGTTCTTTCATTATGTCATTCGCCCGAGTGGTGGATTGACACCGGAGCTAATATTCATGTTTGTGCTGACATATCTGTGTTTTCTTCTTATCAGGTCGGAGGAACTAGCTCCTTGCTAATGGGGAACGGATCATATGTGTGTGTTCTTGGTGCTGGTACGGTCAATCTAAAGCTTACTTCAGGAAAGACCTTGCAATTGAAGAATGTGCAGCATGTCCCTACTATCAAGAAGAACCTAGTCAGCGGGTCTCTATTGTGTAGGGATGGTTATAAATTAGTCTTTGAATCTAATAAACGTGTACTTTTAAAGATTGACATTTCTGTTGGACAAGGTTATGATAGCGAAGGCTTGTTCCGCTTTTCTTTGTCAGATGATTGTAACAAAGTTGTGAACAATGTGATTAATGTTAATGAATCAGATGCTTGGCATTCTCGACTCTATCACGTTAATTTTGGCTGTATGACGAGGCTAGCTAGTTTAAATTTAATTCCAAAGTTTACCTCTGTCAAAAATTCTAAGTGCCATGTATGTGTTGAATCTAAACAAACTCGCAAGCTTCACAAAGCGGCAGAGGCGAGGGACTTGACACCGTTACAATTAATTCATTCGGATCTAAGCGAAATGAATGGTGTGTTGACAAAAGGCGGTAAATGGTATTTCATGACTTTGATCGATGATTGCACTAGATTATGTTATATTTACTTGCTAAAAACAAAAGATGAAGCTTTAGACTACTTTGAAATCTATAAAGCTGAAGTAGAAAACCAACTTGAGAGAAAGATCAAACGTGTTAGGTCGGATCGTGATGGCAAATGCTTCTCAAATGTTTTTTGACTCATTCTGTGAGGAACATGGTACTATTCATGAGAGAACACCTCCATACTCAGCACAATCAAATGGGATTGCCGAAATAAAGAGCCGCACTCTAACTGATTTGTTAACGCCATGTTAGATACAGCGGGACTTTCCAAGGAATGGAGGGGTGAGGCTATATTGACAGCATGTCATGTCCTAAACTGTGTACCTCTAAAGAATAAGAAAATTACACCATTTGAGGAATGTGAGAAGAAGAGGCTAACACTTTCGTGCTTACGTACCTGGGGTTGTTTGGCAAAGGTTAGTGTGCCACTAACCAAGAAACGTAAGCTTGGACCCAAAACTGTGGATTGTATCTTTCTAGATTATGCTTTTTCACAGCGTTGGATATAGATTCTTAGTAGTAAAGTCTGGAGTACCTGACTTGCTCATTGGTACAGTAATGGAATCCAGAGATGCTACATTTTTTGAGAACATCTTTCCGATGAAAGTGAGTTCATCTAGGCAAGAGTCTGTCGAGAAGGATGTGTCTACCAAGTCAATGAGGCAACATATTTATAAACTTCGTGCAAACGGAGGTGGAATTGGGGTATTTGAAGGATATTAAGTGCACAGGGCATTCTTATTTACACACACGTACGTGCAGTGTACTTTAAAATTATTACGGACAAGTACACGTACGATCGTTTCAACAGGAATGACGTATGCACGTGAAAATAGTTCAGTGATCAAACGACAGATCATATAATATCCTTCATTCCTTCTGCACAATGCATATATAGCTCAGCAAAAGTTTCGTGTCTTCAATTCCATCTGAACGATTCTTGAGAATAATTTTCGGTCGTTAATTCTAGTCGTCATCTCAATAGACATTGCATGCATGCACCAAGGATATTATGGTAAAAGGTCACCGTGTATCACCAAATAAGTTGAAATAAGCTATTCATATGTAGCTTATTTGAGATTACTTGGGTGATCCATATTACTTTTTATCGTAATGTCCTTGACTTATAAACTAGACTATATAATCTTCGTTGGAAACAAAGCTTGATTAGTGTATTATTACATCACGCTGTTCTTTGGTGGCTATGGACGGTAGCAGAGGCCGAAAACAATTTCTATTTTCAAAAAGAAAACACCGTTCTTGCGTCGCAGGTGCTCTGACGAGGTGAACCCAAGGAAGCAGAAGTACAAGATCTCCAACCAGCGGCTGAGGGATCTAGGCATGGAGTTCATGCCGGCGGAGCAGACCTTATACGAGACCGTCATATGCTTCCAGGAGAAGGGCATCCTCCCCATCCGTGCTGCCCCGCCGTCGTGCTCGCAGAATTGACACTGGGGGATGAACCCCGCAAACAAATTAGCATCGCTTAATTATGTTGTCAAATTGTAGGCGTGTGTGTATCTTTTCCAAATTACTTGTGCGTTAAAAAATGCACAAGTAATTAGCAGTGTGAACTTTTATGCGTGATTGTAAGATTTTGAATTCCAGAAAAAACTAGCTTAAAAAGTTCAGAAATTGCAAACCATGCATCACACATATGCATTGTGGTATGGTACCTCTGAGGTCTGAACTAAGGCAAAACCTAAATTAGAATGAAATGTATAGAACCACCATTGGTTCTATAAATGGGTTCTACAATAATGATTTGATGTCAGATGTTGTGTTACCTCCAATGTATGGAACCAGAGGGTGAATCTATAAAAAGAAACCACAACCTTTCACTCTCTCTTTCTCTCTCCTTCTTCCTTTCATGGAACCAGGTTCTATGCATGAAACCGGGTTCTATATAGAATCAGTCTCACAGTGTATATAACCCGGTTCCATAGGAGAGAGAAAGTTATGGAACCGGCCTAGGACCTCTCATTGGAGAGGCCCTTATAGTAGTTCTGACCACCTTGTCATGCGCCATGCCCACTAGTTGCTAAGTTGCACAGATCCACCGGAGCTCATAACCAACCAATGATAAGTATAATACTCTGATAGGCGATGATGAACTGCTAAGTTAATTTGTGATGATGATGATGAATTGCTAGTGAATTCATGATGATGTGATATGCTGTGATTTTCCAATTCTTGCACCAAATGCATGAAGTGAGTACAAGTTATTGTTATGAACATCTAGCACATACGCTTGATATTCACACTCTGGACTGAGCCAATTGGTAGCATTTCAGAACAGTGCTACCGCTACAACCTGTCTGCATCAATTTCAACTAACATAACCAAACATTGTAGTACGTCATGTCACGCGCCACTCAGGAGTCAGGACTTCGGTTTACAAAGTCTTGGCGAGATTCGATGCTTGGACACGTGGCACTTCGATCAGCAAAGATCAGCGCCGGTCACCTCCTCCTCCGGCTTCTTCCCATTATTGAAGGGAAGGTACCAGCCGATGTGGCACACGTAAGCAGCGCCGCCGCCGAAAACCCCCATGAAGAGAGCGATGACTGAAAGTGCATCTAGGCCCCTATGTGGGTTTTGGTGAATTGTATGACAAAACGGTTAAAGGACTAACTTGTTTGTCTAAGACTATGAGCAGATTGTTATTTGTGTAATCATGATATGATATTGAATTATATATGAAATGAAGGTTATTTGGCTCATAATGTAAAAGGCAATCAAGTGTGTGATCTCTTTGTGCATAAATAATGAATGACAAGCATGAGTGTTGATATATTTTGGATAAGTCAACAAAGGTATATCTATGTAGTTCCAATCTATGAGAAAGCTTGTTGATATATGAAGGGATCATTCAAAGTGGAAATTGCAAGGCTTCATGTATTTTTACCAAAGGGACATATGCTTATGTGATATATGTTGGTCTCATTGTTGGAAGCTTGCAATGGTTTGAATATACTTTGTCAATCAAGAACAAGCATTTGAAGAGTTCTTTCAAATGGGATTTCAAAATGATGAAGCAAAGCTAAACTCAATGTGGCAAGGGTAAGTGGTGAAGAAATCAACCGAGATGACTAGAGCGAGGGACTAAGCAAGCTTTGGATAAGCGACGGCTTTCCATGTGTGCAAATTGCTAAGGTGAAGTATCTAGGTCCGTGGGGTTTCGAAGAATCATATCCAAGCCTTGTTGAGGGAAGCAATGCAAAGCATCAATTAGTTGTGATTGATAAAAAGGAGTGACTTAAGGATTCAAGTGAACTTTATCAATGGATGATGGAAAATTCTAAGTCACTAGTTCAAGTATGGAATTGCTCAAGAAAGATGGCAATGTTGAAAGCCCTCATGTTGACAACTATCAAAGTATGGCAGTGATGAAGACTCGGAAACTCAAGAGGATTTCTTTGTGTTTATGTTTATCCTTGAGTATAGGTACGCCGTACTATCAAGAGGGATGCAACATTTGCCTATTGACAAATATCCAAAGTGCTCAATAGTTGACCTATGTTAGAATAGCCTTGAGAGAATCTCAGAGTGTGCTAACAAATCCCAGCTCAACTAAACATCGTGTGGTTTTATCTCCGGATGAAACCTTGATCTAACTTGAGAGTTTTTGGGACAGACCTGACCGGTCTAACCGGTCAAGGGGACCGGTCTGACCGGCGTAGGCTCTAACGGCTAGTTTTTCAAATCAGCTCTGGCTGACCGGTCTGACCGGTCAGGGTGACCGGTCTGACCGGTCTGGACAGAGCTCCAACGGCTAGTTTTTGTGTGCTGGGGTATTTATACCCCCTTGCCCCCTTCTTGGTGGGCTGCTGCTTCCCCACTTCATTCACACATTCTAGTAGCCAGAAAAAGCCTCCCCAACCTCTCTTTGTGAGATTTGTGTGACATTTGAGATATCTTTGTGTTGGGTTGAGGGAGAAAGATTGAGTGAGCATTAGAAAAGCATAAGAGAGCAAAGAAGAGCAACCATAGCTTGAGCACTTCGATTCGCTGTCAAGAAAGCAATTTGAAGCATTTGTTACTCTTGGAGGTTCTTCCTCCTAGACGGCTAGGTGTTGCCCGTGAGCTACCAAGGTGTGGTGAGCTGCGGGAAGTTTGTGCAGGTCGTGCTTCGCCTCCGAAAGGAAAGAAGCAAGATAGTGGAAGGAGGAAATAGCTTGACCTAAGTAGTGGTCGCATAAGCTTCCTCAACGGAGAGTAGGATTCACCGTGCCTTGGTGGTTGCTTGGTGCGAGCTTGGTGCGAGCGGTGAATCCGAACTTCGGGAAAACAACTCATTGTGTCTCCGTTGTGGTTTGTCTCACTTGTTGATTTCTAGCATATTATTTGTGCTTCCGCTTCGATCTACTTGGGTGTGCTATATTGTGTGCAGGGATAGTTTTACCTTGCTGAATTTCACCTACAGAAGATACTCACCAAGTTTGGTTCGTGCTAGAAGTCAAGAAGAAGCTCGAGCTGCTGTTTGGGGTTTGCTCTGCAAGGCACCGGTCTGACCGGTGTGGAGCACCGGTCTGACCGGTCACCCCCTGGCAGCTAGAGCAAAAAGGGAAAAGTTTGATTTTGCGGTATATCGCCTATTCACCCCCCTCTAGGCGACATCAAGGTCCTTTCAATGACCCAAACCACCGGCGTGAAGAACCAATTCCATGCCCAGCACGCCGGCGGCGGCGCCGCTGTCGGGATGGCAGCTTGTGGTTATGGCCATTGTCGCGGGCTGCGATGATGTCATGTGGAGGAGATGAGCGCCTTCTCCTTTTTGGTTTTGTTTCTCGTGTGAGGGTCTGTTTAGTTTGAAAAGAAAGTTTGCGAAATTTACTGTAGCAATTCTAAATCGAAGATTAGGAGGACTAAACATGATCTAATTATAAAATTAAATACACGGATGGACGGAAAATCGAGAGACGAATCTATTAAGCCTAATTAATCCGTCATTAGAGATTGTTTACTGTAGCACAACGTTGTCTAATCATGGCCAAATTAGGCTCATTAGATTCATCTCGCAAAGTTACCGGGGGTTATGGAATGGGTTTTGTCATTAACACACATTTAATACTCCATACATGTAAGATTCTCTTTGATGAATAGTGAAGTTTGAAAAGTGTAAGTTTTCTAAACGGGGCCTGAATCTTGTGGAGAGTTGTTAGGAGATTTGTAGCCCAGCGTAGCGTGGCGGGCTGGTCTCCCAGACGCAGATTTCAGAGTTCTCTCCCAGTCCGCGTCGGATTATAGTGGGCCGTGGATGGGCCACGGTGGGTAATTTGTTTCAGATTTCGTTGTTGGGCCTTTGTGGACCCCATGCGCTGCTAGACATAAGATGGGCCGTGGACAAGAGACGTGTCGGTGGACGAGGAAATCCAGCCGGCGACACCGAGTGAACGGAGACCAACGTTGCGTCTGACCTCACCGGCGTTCACGCAGCACCGCCGCCTCCACGCCACTGACGGTGTTGGCTAATCTCGCCGGCGTTTTCGTTCACCGGATTCCGATATTTACGAACGACGATCTTTTTTTCAGATCTATTGCGCATCAACCCTCGAACTATCAAGAATTCATGAATGTCGAGGTCAGGAAGATTCTGAAGTTCTACTCATGTACGCACATTTTCAACAAAATTTGGAGATCTTAAATCTTTCATACATGTTTGAGAAAATGAACTGTACATGCTTATGGTCTGACTGAGTGACCAAACATCTTTTTTCCCATAGTGTTGCGTAAACGTATATGTGCAAGTACATTTTCGGCAGCTCCATCATCCACCTCGGATCAGGTGAGCCCCAATTTACAGTAGAAGCAATTTGCAAACTCGTTATATCCTCAGTTCAGTCAGTTGTGATCGAGTTTCAACCATTCCAGCTTCCACAATATCTTCGTCGAACTTTGGCGGGCTAGATGGAGGGCTGCTTGAGGGTGAATCTGACAGGAACACATCTGAGTTGTTATCAGACCACTCTGCAGCTGCAGCACCTCCAGCTTCTGCTTCTCGGGGTATTTCTGGATTGGGTTCATTCTTAGTGACATCCACTTCTGGCTCATCCCGTGCTGATGTATTGTTTAAGAGTTGACCTCCTTGAGATGGTCCAGGAGCTTCTGCTTCTGGTGAAGAATGTGCATTGGCAGCATAGTCCTCGCTATCCTCAAACTTTGGTGCAGAAGAATAGTCATGTACTGGTTCTATATGATGAATCTGAACTGATCTGCTATCCAATGAGCTATGGTCAGACACTGAGTTGCTGATTTCTGTTTCCTCTAGAGGTATTGCATCAAAGCCGTCATGTTCATTGTGAAGTCCCTTCTGGTGTGATTCATGATTTGTGATGTGCTCATTTTTGCTTGACCAATCCAGATGACTGAAGGCATCGTCAACCTTGGAAAGGCTTTCTTTCTCCTCATTTGACAACTCAGATTGGCGAATTGTTGTGCTCATGTCCATATCAGAAAATATAGCCTACAATTATCAGGAAATCAGGTTAGAATATGCGTAATGGTATACAAAGGTGGAATGACGCAGAGAATTTATGCAATAAGATGCAAGAATTAAGCAATTACCTCAACTCTGAAGTCTACAGGAAACCGGTGTTTTGTGTCCCATAGAATATCAATCTGGTCCCTGTCGAGTACCAACAGATTGTCTTCAATAAAAGCCGTGCTAAACATGGCTCTGAACACCATAACTTCATGTTCAAAGTCCTCATCCAGACTGATGCACTCAATTACAATGTCTCCTTGAACAGCACAATGAACATTAACCTTGATTATCTCACATTCTTCCTGAATTTGCAAACAAAAAAAGTTTAACGGGCTTCAGTTCATAACTTAAGCTTGAAGATGTCTTAACATAACAAATAGTTTACAAATATATAACACCTATTCTACAAATTTTAAAAACGATGGAAGATTGATAGTGAATAACCAAAAGATAAAGATTAAGCGCTTTAAGATTTGGACTTTGGACTTATTCATAATCTAGTAGAAATAAATTGAATTAAACTTGTAAGATTGTAGGTATATTTCAAACAGATCAGTACAGTTTTATAAACATTAAACTATGGAGCCAAAGCATTACAGATAACATCATACACAAACTGTAAAGACCAATATGCGATTCATGATAAGTTGATAACCAAACAAAATTATACCTGTGTATAAAGCTGGACAAAATCACTTGTCTTTGGGATCGAAAAGAGAACTTTAGTAGCCCTGTCATTAGGTGCAAGGGGATCTAGTCCATAAATTCGGAATATTGGCCTACACCCCCCTTGCCCATCAAAATTTGGCACCTTCCTGATTATTATACAATTCAAATTCAGCATTTTGTCAACAGGAGGCCACAATTCTGGTGATCTGTGCCTTTTTGACACATACTTCAAGTATCTCAGCTGAGAAGGCACTGGGTCAATTGGTGAGAATAGCTCAGCTAGCCCATCTGGTGCATGTCTGTAGACCATGTCCAAAGCCTTCCTCTCGTCAGTACACCTTTTCAGATAAACCAGTAGAGCTGCCAATGCAAAAGCAAGGATTGGCCAGCCCCCATGTTCTGAATGGATAAGGAGGAAGTTGTCCTGGCTTAAGGAGAGCCAGCTTTCACTAGACCTCAGGAAATGGTGAATCATCTCCATGGTGAGCAAGGGGCATCCTTCATAGTTACGTGGGTAACCCATCACACTCATGTCATAGTAAGAGAAAATGCTGGCAATTTGGTTGTCCCTCTTGCTCCCCTCAAAGTTGAAAACCATGAACGAGTCGATGGAGTAGCGGCCAAGTAGCTGTTTTAAGATTCCCCCAATGTATGGCATCAGCTCATCTTCTTCAAATAAATCCGTGGAGAAGCAGTGGTCAAATACTGTCAAGTAAAGAAGCAATCAATAGTCAGCATCAGAAACCGAGAAAAAATATTATTCTTGTTACCAAACAGTATGGCCATAAACAATGTACACTTCTTTCTAAAAATAAACAATGTATAAAGCATGACGAGTTGAAGTAGGTGAATGTTTGCATAAGCACGTTGGAAACAAAGTTCAAATCAACTTGAAGTCTCCTCATGACAATGAAACATCAGTGTGTACTTGATAAAAGGAAATGTAGCAGGTGGAAGCTTTGGGCAATTAATTTTATCAGAATCACTAGAAGTCATGAAAATATTCAGATCAAATCAATAACATAGTGGATGAAATCTGAACAACTGGTTCATCTAAACAAACCCTGATCAATGTCTTAGGGACACTTGATGTCTTGATAACCAATTTGACAAAATCACTTCCTTACAAAAACAATAAGATCAAATAATTAATAATGCCATGCCTTTTTCTTTAGGTACATATTTGGCACAAATATGATAATTTAAGCTCCAAATGTTGCCGTTTGTTCATAAGTGACCAAATGTGCATCGGATCCCATCCATTCTCCAAACCAACAATTGGAAGATGCATCCCCCAAGCATAGAAAACTTAATTTGGTATCTGTTTCGCTTCAAAACGAAGACGTGATACTTCATTTAAAAGAAAAAGGAAAAAGAGGACAATGATAACGTGGTAGCCAACTACTCTGGTGAATTCCGTGTCCCTATTTTGGTCAAGCGCATAGTTTAGCAACAGTTAAGCAATGGCCCTTTCCGCGAGTCAAAGCATGAACCGAACCCAACCGGCACAAAACCACCAAGTCTGGCAAAGCTGTCTCCACCCCTCAAGCAAATCCGCGACTCGAGATCAAAATGAACGCACTCGGATTTTCTTTTGTTGTACTACATAATTTGCCCCCTCGAGAAATGGGGAATAAAGCGAGTACGAGTGACTTGTGTGGGCAGGATTCTCGGTGCCGCGGGACGCGTTACTTCCAAGAAACCCCCGACGAACAGGTCCAAACAAGCCCACAGCCCAGCGCGAGCGAGCGAGCGAGCAGGTTCGCACAAACGCACCCAGCTAAAATAGCATGATTGCCGAGTACCGGGCCGAGAAAGGGCACGCACCGAGGATGTTGCCGGAGATCTCGACGAGCCCGTCGGGCGGCCGCCGGTAGAACAGCCGCCGGAACAGCGACATCCTCCCGCCTGCGCGCGCCGCCGCCGCCGCGGGCACCGGCGAAGAACGCGCCGCGCCGCCGGGTAGCGGAACCGTGAGGATGCGAAGGTGGAGGGGAACGGGGACGGGGACGTGAGGAGCAGTAGCGGAGCACGTTGGGGGAGAGAGAGAGGGGGGGTGGCAGCCGGTGGTGGCGAGATATATTGGCCGCGGGGGAGCTCCGCGCCGGTGGATTTGTTTTTTCGGAGGTTTTGGTGTTGGTTTGGTCGTTTGGTTTGTTTAACGGGTCGTCGTGGGCGCGTGCGTGCGACCGCTGTAGCACCAGACCTGCCAGGGAGGAGAACGGTTCCATCATTACTGCTTCGTTTTCTTTTTCTATACTATAAAGAGAATAACTTTTGAAAATATTTTTCACTCAAAGTTAAACGGCAACATATCAGGTGCAAACCAACCTCCCCGTGCAAACTATGCAAACCTCAATCTGGACCACATGATCTTGATCCAAGAGGGCACGTAGAGAGAGGTGGGAGGGGGGATTTGCAAAATCACCGCCCACCCTTAATCACAGCAAGATCACTTTTGCAAATCCCCCCTCCCACCTCTCTCTACGCGCCCCCTTGGATCAAGATCATGTGGTCCAGATTGAGGTTTGCATAGTTTGCACGGGAAGGTTGGTTTGCACCTGATACGTTGCCAAGTTAAACACCCTTACCCCTCACAAGAGGTCCCACCTGACAGACCAAAAGCTTGACAGGGGAGGGGGGGGGAGATTGAAAAGTTGGAGGAAGGAAAATAGTTTCAGTGTTTTTTGATTGTTTTTGTTACCGCGGCTCCGGTCTTACCCGCCCGCGTGTACCCATCCAATCCCGCCCGTCAATCTCGTGTCTTTCCTCCCACGCTTTCCTTCCCTGTCGCAACCATCCCATCCTTCCTTTCCTATCCATCCGCGCCGCTTCTGTTCCAGTCGAGCGTCTGCCTCCCCCCTTGCCATAAATCACGCAGGCATTGCCATAAATATTTCCACTCGCCCCGATCCGCCTCTCTAAATTTTCGGCATTACCATATAAACCTTTTCTATTTACTGCTATCACGCGGTGATTGTTTGTTTCCGTGTTTCTCCATCCTGGACGGCGTCCTGTCAAAACAAACCGCCTCCCTCTAATCTCGCCCCTTCCAAATCAATAGATTTTTACTTTCCTGATCGGTTTCCTCGTGCGATACGGTTCATAGCACCTGCTCTCTCACCCCCTCGAACCCATCCCTTTCCTTCCCATGCCCCTCTCTCTCCCGTTGCCTCCCCATTCGACCTCTCCCCAAACGCCGAAATCTTTGATTCGCCTCCGCCTCCACCTCCGCACGCCGTCGCACACCTACGACCTCTCTCCATCCTTCCTTTTATTTTTGCAAGCTGCCCACCTACGACCGCATGCGCCAGGGCATCCTCCGGAGGGCGCTCGACCAGCAAGGCCAGAGCGGCGGCGGCGTCGAGGTCGTCGACATCCAGAAGCTGGCCGGCGGCGACGAGGGCCGCGCCCTCCTGGAGCGCCTCTTCCAGGACGACAGCGAGCCCTTCCTGCGCCGACTCAGGGACCGCATCGACATGTAATTAACGCCGACGTCGGCGAGTTCGTCATATAGTATGTCGCCGGCCGCGGCCGCTAGCTGAAGCTGATGGTCGATCCATCCATCCATATGCGCATGCAGGGTGGGCATCGAGCTCCCGACCATCGAGGTTCGCTACGAGCAGCTGACGGTGGAGGCGGACGTCATCACCGCCGCCCGCGCCCTCCCCACGCTCTGGAACGCCGCCACCAATTTTCTCCAGGTTTGATATACTGTATTTCATTGGCTGGCATATGCGTGCCTCATTTTGTCTAGCTTCACTCGATCAATAAATTATTAATACATAATTGCATTGTCGTCGTTTGGTTTTATTTTTATTGGTTTTCTTTTTAATATATTTGCATATATAGGCGCTACACACACACACACACACACACACATATATATATATATATATATATATATATATATATATATATATATATATATGTATGTATGTATGTATGTATGTATATATATATATATATGTATATACAAATAGTATATATATGTGTATATATGTATACACACACGTCTCATGCATGCATGTATATGACTCCAATTTTGAAACGATCGAGCTGGAGTTCATATGCATAGCAGGCCCTGTGCCATGTGTTTTTGTTTTAGCTCATGGGCATCAAAGCAAGCGGTCAAACTGTTGCAAACGATGGATTATAGTGGGAAAGTCAATGGTGGTGATTTGTTTGAATCACATATCTAATTCATTCATATTTTTTGTATTCATTTGAATTATACAATATATGTGTCTACGAGCGTCCTTTCACTTATATTTGGTAATCTACATAAGCATGGTTTTTTTCTCACACCAATTTTATCATTTCTATAATTTTGTTTCCTTTCCGTAGCAACGCATGGGCACGAACCTATTAGACAAAAAGACTGATAAGGTGGCAAACTAGAGTCTACTGTCATTGTAGCAGTATAAGTATATATATGGAATTTTTGGGTCCGTTTGGGCTGCACCGCACACGAAGGAAGAAGAGATCAGCGCGGGAGCGAAGCGTCAAACCCATCTCCGCCGCCAGCGCGGGCACTACTGGTAACCCATCCGTTGTTGTCTTTTGCCTTTTTTTTTTTGCCCAGCGGCTCGTTGATCGCAGGAGGCTGCGGCTAGCTTTGATTTCTGCTTTGAACATAATGCTAGCAGCAAGTTCTCTTATTTCCTGCTTTATCTGTGCACAGATTTTACCTTTGGCGGAGGCTTTTGAGTCTATCAAATTTGATCTGGTGAGGAAATTGTCTGAACTCATAGCTTATCTTCTATACTGTACATATGTCCTGGCTTTTCAAAACTCAAGTTTCTGCCAGTGTTTACACTGTATTTCAACCATTCCTGTCTTCAATTGATAGTCTGAAAAGTGGTGGTGTTTGTTGATTAACTAGGAAAGTGAGGTCTTCTGATAAATGAGAAATTAACACTGCTCCTATGCCTCTTGTGTTATGTAATTTAATACTAATTTTGCATAGAAGCATGCTTACAGTGAAAGCACGCTGGCAGACAACAAAGAGTAGCTTGTTACCTCTCCTTTTATAGAAGCATGCTTACAGTGAAAGCACGCTGGCAGACAACAAAGAGTAGCTTGTTGTTACCTCTCCTTTTATTTTTGCAAGTCCTTGTGAAAGGTCGTGTTTATCTTTTTCTCTGGCCAATAAAATAAAAAAAGTATTCAAATGGTGATAAAGGCGAAGTGATTGTCTTTTGAACAACTTCATGCAGAGCATGGTAGCCAGCCAGCTAGGAGTGCAAGAAAAGAAGTACCATGAACCTTTGGCTGGCATAGAGGTAAATGTCAGCATTTCATGAAAATCATGTTTATTATGTGAACAGTAGCACAATAGCACTTCGTGGTGTTAAGCATCAAACAATAAATCATGTGAAGTCATCCTCCTGTAGTTTTTCTTTTTTTTATGAAGCTGCTGAAACCCTGCCAACACTTTTTTTTTTGTGGAGAAACTTCGATGTATACGCTAATGGGGCTGTCATTATGTTGAGATTTATTATTTTTTAGTGAACTCCATGTTGTTTGAGACCCCTGTTTGATAAGAGGATGATGGCATTGAGGTTTAGTGGGTGTTTTGGTAGTGTAAAAGAAGGTTCAGAGTAGTATATTTTAGCTTTGTAATATGGAGTCCGAACAGAGTATCATAGTTAATATATGTATATGTATGCATAGGCCTATATTAGCAATACATGTGATTTAATAAAATTAATTCAAACATTAAACAAATATCATAGCTCAATCACAGGCTATGATATAAAATAGAGCTGCTTGAAATTTTCATCTTATTTCATCATTTGTTGGACACTCGCTGACTCTCGCCTCACCATATTATCAAGTTTTCTTTTTGACAGTGACATGTTATCTTGTTTCATCTTACCAGGAAAACATGCTAAAATTCACTATGGAACTGGTGCGTAAACTGGTTTTCAGTGAGTGTAGTGTTAAATTAGGGCATGAGAAAACTCAGGTTGCCTCTGGTGACATATTCCAATTTGAAAATTTTGATATTATTGGGTTATTGTTTTAGGTAATCAAAGGAGCCGTTCCTTACTTTCATGGTTGCAAAATTTCATGGTATCATTGTCCTAGCTTTCAACAAATACAGTTGCGAATGCAGTACCTGTGTGGTAAGCTTTTGTTGTCCAGGTTTTCATTCCTATTGTATTCTGGTACACAAAGCTCTTGACTGTTGGTTCTGTGGTTTATGATTCATGCCTATCTGTGCCCTTTGAATATGGTACTGTCCCTTTTATTGTTAATTTGGAATGAGTACTGATAGTTGTGCATTGCGCTTGTATGCAGTTCTCAAGGTGAGATCTACT